>OZ023165.1:23487290-24072290 GCA_963678695.2 Diplodus puntazzo
TGTGGCAGTGGAGGGAGAAATATTCACTTCTTACAAAACAACATGCCTTTCAAAATCCTACCTAACAAATATTAGAAGGAGATTGTATGTAAAGGATTAGAAGAACATGAAAATTAATCTATTATCTTCTCTCCCCCATGTGAACGGAAAGTGTAATAGTCCACCAAACACTTCTGGAGCTTCAGACCTAAACAGTGTTGCAGCGTTCTCCAAAACAAATGAAGTAGATCGGGACTTATTTTACAACGTTACAAAATGACACCCATAATCCAACTCTCCAGGGGCCTGAGATCCCAAACTTATTTGAAGATAATCACTCACACCCTCGATGAGTGGTTGAGCTCATGAACCCACTTCACATGGGCAGCAGCTACAGTGAAGATGTTAAAAAAGGTTGTGAAACGTTTTTTTAAAAAAAATCTATTTGGGATCTGGGGGCTTCCAGAGACTTACTGCACTGGACGAACTGTTTGGTTTATTATAATCTGGCAAACGTGTTTACAGTTTAACCAAAAAAAGAAACGCACTGAATGATGTGCTGACTTTGTGTAACAAAAAATAAAATATGTATGAGATCAGTGGTCATTTCAGGCCTCCTGCACGCTTGAAAAGGACTTGTTTGTATACTGGGTTATTGGACCATGTGAGAAGCTGTGAGTCAAACAAATACCTTCCTCCTGAGTTATGTGATGTCGCTGTCATTTCAACTTTTTGCTGCTCTTACAATTATACACAAAATAAATAAAGATTTAGTCGAACTTCTTCTAAATCCTTTTTCAGTTCATCATTTCTCGAATCTCATCAGAATGCATGGTGTGTCACAGTTTTCCATCTGACTTGGTGTATAAAAAAAATGGATTCAATGAGATGCAGCTTCTTCTTGTGTGAAGCAGTTACATAGATTGCTGAACTGCTGAGAAAGCATTTGCTGACAAAGCAAACATGAAAGGACATAGGCATCAGTCTGTACAATGAATTGCAACAATAGAAAGTATAAGTAAACAATGAGATGTAATATTATTTTATGGGAGAATAAACAAATATGACAGCAAAGTTTCTCCTCAGAGAGTGACTGACTCTGCACGATGGTAGAGGGTGACATACGAGGCTTGATAGACTCTTACAGCCTCAGATATTACCACATGTTACAAATATATCTCCCACGCGTACTGTACAAAGTAGACAGGCCTGTGGGCGTTGTACCGCAGCTCCAAATATAACTCAGCCAGTCTGTCAGCGACACATCCGAGGGGATAATCCTTTCTCTTGCCTGCCTAATATCGTCTATCCTGGTTCTTTCTCTGTAAATTAAGACAACTATTCTTCTGCTCTGACAGGTGAAACATTAGTCACGGGCTCTCATTTTGTTTTGTACTCAAGTATTTCAACTATCTTTATCTAGAAAGTTCGATTTTGTTGCTTTAAGTTTGGATTTTTGATAACTTATTGGTTAATCACAAACTTATAAAGCTTTGTTTGAGGGTATCAAACTGATCCAGTTGCTGTTTCGAAAAATGTAAAACCTTTTTTTTGAAGAACGACTGTGGCACATTTTCATGTCTCTTCTTGCAACGTGACAACATATTTGCTTTGCTGCTGGCACATAAAGGCATTGCAGCGTAATGTATCATGACACCACAGCCCCCTCCTCCCTCTGCTCCCTCAGCTGTAACACTCATACTTTTTGTGTGTAGTAGCTCAGTCTAATGTATGAAGCCACAGGGCGCACTTTAAATTTCAGATGAACATTAATGTGTCTCAAAATCTAACTACATTTTAAACAAAGGAACGTTTTGATAACGATGATAAATTCACTGCTTTGTGTTCAAATGTGCCTTGATCAGAGTAGGATGAAGCACTTCAGCCTCTCCTAAACTGCAAATTCTAAAACTGATATTCTTCCTAAATTGTCGTATCCTTGAGTCAAAGGAAGCAAGCAGACCATTATCGCTATCAAGGTTTTAAGATGTTAAGATTAAAGCCTTTCACAGACTCCTCCGGCAGGTTTGTCCACACTAAAATCTCCTCTCTGTATCGAACTGCCTCGTTGCTCTACCCTTCTAAACACCTACCGCTCCTTCTAAAAGTTGGACTTTTACAGAGGAGCTTAATTTGTATAAGCCTTCCTCCGGGGTTTTTTTTTTTTTGCCAGATTAGCATTTTTTTCCTCTGCATAATTGGCAGATGGGTTTTATTTAGTAGAGAGATAAACCTCCGGGCACAAGATCCTCGTTTCTCCGCGTGACGCCATGTGCATCTCTTAAAATGATTTTGTACCATCTGCATATTCTCAGTATCACCACAGACACCGAGATGGCCTTTCTGATTTCATGAGACAAAAAAAAACCAAAACGACAAATGCGTTAGGTGGACTGTGCTTAATGTGACAAAACTGGAGTAGAAAGTAAAATAGACTCATGATGCGTAAAGAGCACTAGGACAAAACTATGTTTTGGTAGGAGCTGAATAAACATGTTTATTTATTACTGTAACGTTACAAATTCTTCTGCTAACACTAGTTGTCAGTCAGCAACCTTGAAAAAAGATAACAATGTAATGACAATGACACAGTATTAGCAACATAAGCAGCTCTGTAAACATGCGTCATTTCTATTCAAGGAGAATTTAATTTTCGGTAAAATTGAAAAAAAGCCAGAGACATAATGAGGAAGAACGTGGACAATGGATGGCATTTCCATAATGCACTTCATTTGTTTTCCTTGTTCCATGTAAATGACATGTTAATATGTGTGTGTGTGTGTTATAATGAAATGTACCTGAGAGGACAGAGAACAGAGAGTGCAAAACTAAATGAATGAAGCATCTCTTTGAGTCTGGACGCTTACCTTATAAGCCAGTGGGGCCCGATGGGGATTGATGGGCCTCCTCACTTTGTTCTAGGTCCTTGGGCTTTGAAAGGGAGACGTGAATACAAGCAGTGTGGATTGATGGGTGCCTGTAAGGGCTTCAGGTTCCTCTCTTATCAGCTGAGATGTAATTGATTTATGGAGAGCTGGTTTGAATCACAACAGGGATGTAAGTGTGCTGATTTAGCCACTTAACAACAAAACCAGGGCCGGTGAGGGGCAGGTTGCTCTGTTTGAGAGGAACAAAAGAGCACATGGTAATGTGTGTCAGTGCTTTAATGCCTACTGTGGCATACGGACGACGCTTCTGTGATACAACTGTGAGATTTTTGTCTACGTGTTTAAATCCATCTTAAATTAATGACACTCATCATGTTGCGATGCAGTGGCAACATAATTCACCTTCAGAGCGCCCGGATCATTACGCTTAACATATTAGCTTCAACCTCACAGACAATCCGAGTCGGTGCTTCTGCCATAAGTAACCATGGCAACCAGCATCACCTACAGTAGGTTTTCCAGAAGCATCGAGTGTAGCAATGTTGTTTATTTAGTCGCTGTCAGGCATGCATCACATCTCTAATGTGCAAGGACACAAACAAAGACACAAACACATCCATGAGAATGACACCATCAACATGTTTTTTTTTCGAAATGAGTCACAATCCAAGGAAGCACAGCGGACAAATGTGCATTTATTTATCAGTCCGGGGAGCTGCAAGTGTACTGGACTGAAAAAGAAATCAGCATGTATTTTAAGAATGGAACCAATTTTGTTCGCAATTGGATTAAGTAGGTAAAATGGGAAAATTACGGCCTTTCTGAGTTAGAAATCTGACATGTGCCGCTGTTGCGTGTTTTTTGGAATTTGCTCACTGGATTTGTTGAGTCCAGCACTCCACTAAGACACCTTTTTTTTTTTTCTTTTTTAAAGTGGTGAGGCAGTGGTTAGCTCTGTTGCCTCACAACAAGAAAATCCTGGGTTTGTGACAGGGCCCTTCTGTTGGACCCTGTGAAGGATAAGCAGTTACAGATGACGGATGTATAGCTTTCTTATAAATTCGACTTGTTAGCTTTAGCATAAATATCAATAAGTATACTGGTTTTATTAATGTCTTTTTATGATTTCTTTCACTTAAAATGTTCACAATTTACTAGATTTTTGTCATTTCCCCTTGATAGCTTGATTATTACTTTACAGTTATTCAAATGTTATTACTGTCATTAGTTTTAAAGGATTATAATTTATTAGTGATGCATGATATACACTGTGTATAGGATCAGTACATTTTGGCCTGACACGAGGAATTTTATACTGTTGGCTATTTATCGGTATCAATGAAATTATTGCCAATAAATTGAGCCAATAGTATAAAGCCACATTGCTTTCAATGGCCTTCCAATTGCGAGATCTACACACTATTGTGTAGATATTGTGTACATGATACAGTCGGTGGTTGTGCACACTTTTTCAAAATCAGTTTGTGATCCATCGATAAACATTGAAGGAGAAGGAGAAGCATGGCACGCTAAACTGCTGTACTGTACAGCCACGGACTGTATTTATACAGCACAGTTCAAAACACTTTGAAGGGCTTTTCAATAAGAAACATGCAGGAAACACAATGAACCCAGAACTGAATGTAAGACCAAGATAATAGCATAAGTCAACAAAAAGCCATACGCTATAAGTGAGTTTTAACAGTAGATTTAAATGAAGATACTGAGTTAAAGATCCTCAGTGTGCATGAGCTACAGGTTGTGAACGTCTTTTAAAATACAAAAGTGTTAAATTATTGTTTTTTTTTCTCATCTGTATCGGCATTGAGAAGCAGGTAATTATCGGTTATCTGTATCGGCTAAAGAAAATCCATATCAGGCATCCCTATAATTCACATGGGATGACATCATTAAAATAAGATTATAAGATCTACCATTCTGTCCTTTTACTGAGCACAGAATCAGACACCATCACCCAGTTTATAGGCGCTCATAAAGGCTGTAATGAAGAGGGTGAGTTCTGTCACTAATTTTAGTTTTCATTTCATTCATTTTCTTCATTTTTCAGATGTCATCACAGGCCACTTAATGCTACTTTCAAACACAATTCTTTCCTTTTTGGGCAAACACACACTAACCAACCAATAGAGCAGTTTCATTAAGCTGTCAACGTGTCACCTGGAAGTTTCAGCACAGCTCTGTAACGCAGTGCTCTCCTGTCTAAACACTGTTTTCTCTGTGTTTCTCGGCCTGTGGCTGTCTCCACCGTCAGTGCGCAGTTTTTCCAGGCCGGTTCACATGTGACCGTGGTCGCTGTCCGTGGTGCTGAACCACCCCCACCTTCACTGCTCCTGTCAGATTGGTATCTGCCGGGTCGAGTGAGGACCTCACTTGTTGCACACAGCTGTGCAGATAATACCGCACATTTTTTTTTTCTCGCCCCCCAACCGAAGCTTACTATGCGTCTTAAAGATTTCTTATTTGACACACCGCTTTTTACTGGGGACTGGCTTGCGCATGCGAAGAGGCACGCTGAGGCCACTTGTTCCAACAGATGCCCGTGTCGAGAGGCATCGCTCGCTCTTGGAGCTCGCAGCGGGTTATGCGCCTTTTTATTTACATAAACAAGACATCTGAAAACAGGTAGGGGCAGATCCTCAGGTCTGATTTCTCCTCCACGCCTCTCCCGCTACTACGTCTCACGCAACAGGCTGCATCGCAAATGTGGAGCCCGCACGCTGGAGAGCAGCAGCACCACCACCTGTAACTATTGTGGCTCCCGACTTCTCATGCCGACACCGAGGATGAAGAAGCAAAACGTCCGGACCTTGTCGCTCATCCTCTGCATGTTCTCCTACTTGCTGGTGGGCGCCGCGGTGTTTGACGCGCTGGAGTCGGAGACGGAGAGCTCCCGCAGACGCATCCTGGAGCAGAAGCGCAGCGAGATGAAGAAGAAGTACCGCTTCTCCGAGGACGACTACCGCGAAATCGAGCGAGTGGTGCTGCAAGCTGAGCCCCACCGCGCTGGGAGACAGTGGAAATTTGCTGGCTCTTTCTACTTTGCCATAACAGTGATCACCACCATTGGTAAGTGGATGTAATTCCTCAATCTGTGGACATGAGGGAGACTGTTTCACTGTGCTGGTGCATGTTTCTACATTTGAATTACAGGCTAATTAAAAAAAAAGAAAAAGAAAAACAGTTCTTTGTTTTTACCACCGGAGCGTTTGCTACAGTATGCGTCACACTCTCCCTTCCTTTCATCCCCATCTTCTCTGCATTAAGGTTATGGACATGCAGCACCAGGCACAGATGCAGGAAAGGTCTTCTGCATGTTCTACGCCGTTCTGGGCATCCCTCTCACTTTGGTCATGTTCCAGAGCCTGGGAGAGAGGATGAACACATTCGTCCGCTATCTCCTCCACAAGATGAAGCAGTGCCTGGGCTGTCGACGCACTGAGGTGTCCATGGAGAACATGGTCCTGGTGGGCTTCCTCTCCTGCATCGGCACACTGTGCGTTGGCGCCGCAGCCTTCTCCCACTTTGAGGGATGGAGCTTCTTCCATGCCTACTACTACTGCTTCATCACACTCACCACTATCGGCTTCGGGGACTTCGTGGCCCTGCAGAAGAAGGAGGACCTCCAGGAGAAGACGCCCTACGTGGCGTTCAGCTTCATGTACATCCTGGTCGGGCTGACTGTCATCGGAGCCTTCCTGAACTTGGTGGTGCTGCGCTTCCTCACTATGAACACTGAGGATGAGAGGAGGGACGCTCAAGAGAGGGCGTCACTGAAGAGGGACAGGGGCCTGTTAGACGGGGCTCTGGGTCATGAACAGAGCAGAGACAGCCACAGAGAAGAGAGGAGCAGGGCCAACGTGGTGCACAGTCGCAGCCACAGTACGCTCTTCCTCCCGATGGAGCAAGGGACCAGCCGCACCAACCTCATCGCCTCCCCGGCGGAGGATCAGGAGAGGCAAAGGAGCCCCTGCAGACACAGGCTGCACTTTCAGATCAAGGCAGGCGGAAGCAGGCCGGAGTCGAGCCTGAGCTCCCTCTGCTCCTGCGTCTGCTACCGTCTGGGGATCTGTGATAGTCCTCTTATGTCCCACAGTGAGCACCACGGCTGCCACATCAACTCTGTGTACTACAACTCAGTCTCCTACAGGATCCAGGGCTGCTCGCCAGGGTCCAGGGACAACACCGGACTCTCTTCCCCTGGTAGCACACTCTCACCCGGGCACAGCTTCCGGGAGTTCCCTCGATCGAGGAGAAAGTCGGTGTGAAGAGCGCCAACAGCATTTCTAATGGCACTGTATTTTGTGTTACTCCTCTTTTGCGCATGTCACAAGACACCGATTCTGTTAGATAAGTTGTGGCTGATGAAAATTATTCTATTTGTTGAGCAAGGGTGAGATTTCTTATCCTCTTTTTACCATGACATGATTTATGTTTGTGATTCTGCCGTTTCCCCCCCGCATGTAAGCCAAAGTGCAGTTGCATGCCACAGAGAATGTATAGCACACAATGTGAACGCATGAGTGCTATGTCAAGATGTAAAAACAGTTGTAATCTACAGTTTTAACAGAAGTATTTTGGATATAGTGCTTATTAATGACTGTATACCTATTCCGTGGAAGTATGTGACTGATCCTCAGTAGACTCCTGCTTTAGACAGAACCTAAACTATTTTCATGCCATAGCTAAACGATGTCAGTTTACTTTTCTATCAAAAAACAGCCTTAAAGAACTACGATCAAGCACATGAGATATGTGGCTTCTTAGCTCAGTGAATTTAATAATGATCCTTTTATTGCTTAACTTTGGGAGGGTCAGAATAAATAAATGCACTCTAACATGGAGAGATTGTGATTGTACATAAGTGACTTTAGTGGATGTAGCACACAACAGATATGTAGCAGGTTTACCAGTGGACTTCCAACGATTCCGGGAGAGGTGTTACTTTTCCAGCCAGTTTTCCTCGTAGAGTTGGTTTGTAGTCAGATTCAGTGTGAGTCTATGACAGTATTGTTTTATTAAAACCAAAGGAAAAGACCTTTAAATGTTTGAGTGTGTTTCTTTTGAGTTCTATGAGTGATTAAGTAACTCACATTTCTACAAGGTTGAAGTTTTTGTGTCCGTTTGTCTTCCTCTGTTCTGTTTGGGTTTTCATCTCCAAAAACTCTTTAGAAGAACATGGCTGGTACACTGGTACAGATGAGAAATGTGCCAGAATTGGATTCATAACATTACTTTTAGTGATAATATGACAGGATTTATGGTGACTGGCTTAGAGGAGATGATAAACGTTTGATCTGGAAGTCAAAAGACTTGTAGATATTCATGTTAAATGGGCAAATGTTGGCTTAAAGTGAATGTTTTTAGACATCTAAGTTACATATAACTAGGACTGCACAATTAGTTGAAATATTATTGAAATTTTGCTGCAATATCCAAATCCCAAGAAGCTGGAAAACAGCTTTATAATGAGGTACTGTATTGTTGCAGAGACACCCTGGACTACCAACAAACACCCCGACAAATGTCTCATTTTAAAATTATAATTCAGTTATGATCATTCCCACTAATCATGATCTGTCAGAATAATCGCAATATGAATTATGCATTTTCTTTTGCAGACCCGCATATACTGGAACTGTTGTTTCAGATCCACTTCACACTAACTGCAGTAATTGAAGCTCTGTTGAAATATACTTATCAGTGGAGGGATATAACTAAGTGCATTCACTCAACTATTGAACTTGATATGCGTAAACTTTGCTTGAGTTTTGTTCATTTTATTGCTTCTACTTCATAAAAAATTCAGAGTACATACTGGGAACATATCAGTGGTGGGATACAACTAAGTACACTACCTTGACACACTTGTATCTTACTTGAGTCTGTCCATTTCATGCCATGGTATGTACTTTATTCTCTAAAGCATGTGTGTGGCAGCTTTAATTAATTATTATTTTACAGATTTCACATACAAAACATAGGCTTGTCTTATAAATGATGTTGATTGTTATGGATTTAACTGCCCAGTATAACTTAGCTTAATGTCACAAGAATAAATGTTTCTTACACATAAATGCATCAGTATTGAATCTTTTTAACCAAATCAGTACTTACTGGAAAAACATCAGTGGTAAGTGCATGTAAAAAAGCTTGCAACCCTTTTACCTTGCTTGAGTATTTTGATTTCATGCTATTTGTTTACTTGTACGTCATAACAGTTTGGAGGCAAACACTGTACTTTAAACTCCACATAATAACATCCCAATCCTAATGTGGTGATTGTTACAGATTGAACTGCCCATTTTACTAATAAAGTATCTAAATATTACAACATTAAATGCTTCTTCCTCATGCATAAATGCGTCAGTAATACTTATAATGCATTATATATATAGGGTAATATGGGGTTCTTATATTGCAGTATTGCTACTTCAGTAAAGTACCTGACTTTGTCCTCCATCAATGGAAAATCCCTCCATTCAGAAAGCCCTGGAACCATTACTGTATAATCTCTCCTAACTCTTCCAAGTGCCCCTGTCTGTTTGAGCTATGGAGTAAATAATAAAACGGCCATAAACGACTAAAAGAAAATCTCCTCCATTCACGAGTGCAGCCCCCAATATTTCAAGCCATTAAACGCCTCAACTTCTTTAGTGCCACAGGATAAAATCACATCATGTGTCATAACGTCTGCTCACGGCCTCCGTTTGCTATTTTTAAAACCTGCTGTCGGTTTTAGAATGAGGAAGAGAAATCATGAAGTCTCCGCATAAGTGTCCCCCAAGCTTACATTTCAAGCCATCTGTTGATCTGCTGGAAATCGTCGGCTACTTTACATATAAATGTAAAACTGATTGGGCAATAGAATCTGAAATGGTGATTGGTTATGAAATACCATCTGCTCTGGCTGCTTGGAGGGCCAGAAGCAGGGGCCCTTTACTCTTTTCCTTACATTGTCACATCATGTCAGGTCATCAAGAAGTCAGGCTGTACACAGTGTTTGTCCATTCAGGTTTTTTTTTTTTTTTTTTTTTTATCTTCCTGTATGATCTCATGACAGAGACAAAAGAGGAGGTTTTAGCTACAATAAGTTTGAAAAGGGGGCCCTCTACAGGTGGTAAAGTTGGGGAAATTGTAGCAGAGCAAAGTCACCAAAACTGATTTAATACAGCCACAAGAGGGCAGCATATGTCTATTATTTGAGTCAATTCAGACACAATGACCAGTATTGTGACAATATGCAAAAGAAAAAGTCACAAGCATGACTCCTAGTGTCACTTGTTAAATACTTTTAGAGCTGTAGGAATTATAATAATAATATAATAATTATAATAAAGTCCATTAAAAGTCTAAATCTGGGGCACTTGTGGTGTCAAGAGACTCCTCATTTCTAGTCCATGTCATTACTTCAAGCAGTTCATCAGCAGCATTTCAGTCTAGTCAGTTTTGTATGTATACAGTATATACTATATATCCTGATAAAACAAAACACAAAGTATTCATAGAATGCAACCCTTCAAGCCTCAGAACATGAATTAAGACCAGGAAACCCTTTAAAGGAAAAAAAAAGAAAGAAAGAAACCTCAGGAAGAGCAACAGAGGAGGGATCCCTCTCTCAGGACTGACAGAGGTGCAGCAGATGTCGTGTGTACAGAATAGAAATATCACACTATGTAAAATCAGGATGGCGATATAATGAAAGGACAGACTACACCATCACACAAGAGGCAAAAGAATATTCCCACATGGGGCGAGACAAACAAGGGAGAGACAGCAGAGGGCAACAAGAGGTCTCGCAAACAGCTGTCATTTCAAAAAAGAGGTGGAAATTAAATCAACTGTCCAAAGTGATGGTTGTGTGAGGACAAATACAGAAATTAAGGTTGATTTATAAAATGTGGTTTCAAGCCAATAAAATACCATGGCCACTCAATACAATTTACATTATTAAAAAGTTTAGCAAATCACATTGTCTGCAAATCATATTGTCTGTTAATTAGTTTATACTGTAAACATGTCAGTACGTACATTTTTTACATGTGTACAAATTTCACACATTCCATTGTTTAGCAAAAAAACATATCCATATTCTTTTATACAGTCACAAAAAGTAACTAAGCACATTTACTTACTTGAACTTGCTTACTTCTCAAAGCAAATAAATATTAAAAGGCAAGTCCTTTTAAGTCTGCTACAATTATTTAGTTACAACTTTAGCTACAAGTTATTTTGTAGATTGCAGGCTGCATCAGAGTCAAAGCAGCACACTTATTGCATCAATGTATTTTTTTAAATAAGAAATGGAAAAAAAAAACGACGCACTTTGTCCGTAGTAACATTCTAACAAGATATGTTTTACTTTTACTAAAGTCTGACTTTGGGTACTAATTAAAATACTATCTTTATATCGCTCCCCATGAATTTTAATGAATTACAGATATACGGATAAGAGCTAGAGGCAAGCAACCAATCAACAATAAACAACATATTAAACAGACACATTTTTGACATGTTGACCATATATCCAAAATCAATTTTCATATGTATTAAAGCTTTGACTAAACAACATTTTAATCGTAAACATTTTTTTTCTTACTGTGTTCACCTTCATCACGAAGGAAGTGATCGCTCCATGCATGCTCAGAGTAACATGCATCAAGGATCAACTTCATTGGTATTGATCCTCATTACATTTTAATCGATTCCCAAACAGAGCTTGCATCTGTCGTATCAGTACTTTAAGTATTGATCTGAGCTAAATATAACCCTTTCTCTGAGACACAGTAATTGGGTCTGAAATGTTATTTGACTGGCCCTCGGTGGCCAATACAGAGCCTTTGCTCATTGACGAGCCGTGTTTCCATAATTTCATTAAATAATCAATATCTGTCAAATCAACATTTGTAGCTATCATTTCTCATACAAATTAGGCTACATCCTTCTTACCGAATACATCAATTTAAATATACATTTTCCAGGAAACGAGTGGTACAGAGAAAGTATTGGCACCAGACCAGGACACAATTAGTTTATACTGATGGATTATAGCAGAGAGGCCTAAACTTTTTAAAACACAGAACCTAAAAAAACAGCTACAAATTGACACGGAATAGTGTGCTGAGGACAAGCCACTTCACATGTTTGAGGGTAAAAGAGGATGAGTTTCAGCAAAATCAGAGTATAATCCAGCATTTTGTTTCATTTCTGTCATTTTCATTGATTGAATTGTCTGTCGAAAAAAAGGTAGAATTCATGGTTGAAGGGGACTGAAAAGAAAGAGAGAGGTATTTATTCTCTCCTGACAAACTAGTGTAATATAAACCCTAAGAAAATCCCCCCGGTGACAGAAGAATCCCTCCATCTCATGAAGCCATTTTACTATCTGCCCAAATAATTTTAGGTTTTGTAAGGGTTTTTCAGCACCCAAGGACATGGATCAAAGTGAGGCGCTGAAGTACATCTCCCGCCAAAATGAATGATCTTGAAAGCGATAATCAAATAGAGACTCATCAAAATGTGAGCCGATACTAGTAGTCTGCAGCGAGATAATTATACTCCTGCAAATTAAATTGACGTGTAAAAATGTAGTCCGTTGTAAAGTAATATCTCTCGTTCTCACTTTAATCCTGTAAAACTGAATGAATGTAAGTGTTTCCCATCTCCGTCATGTTTCTGTGTGGTATTTCTCCCACGTGAAAACAATCTATATATACTTATATGAAGCATGTGTCTTGAGATGAAGCTTGCTGTATTGCCAGAAGACATCTCGTGTGACACAGATAATGGGTCAATTTCAAAGCGTCTGTTCCATTTAGCGACTGACGACTGCGTGAAAGCATGCATCAGAAGCTTTAAAACCAAATCTTTACGGCCATCGCTCAACACGCTCGCGTCGGGCCTCTTTGTTGTGAGTTGTGACGCTGATGATCGTGAATGTGTGCTGCATACAGCCCCGGGGCCCTTTGTGTCTTTATCAAAGTGAAAACAGCGAAAAAGTAAACGATTAAAGTAAAAATCCCTCACTTTTACACCGATTCATAAACTTTAGAATAAAAGCTATCGATCAATTTTCTCTCAGGAATCATAAAGAGGTGACTTGAGTTGATTAAGTGTCATTCTGCATGGATAACTGCAGCATAGAAACAGAGCCGAGCACCTTCTGAGACACGCTGTGATGGATTGTATAAAATATCCGTCATGATGATGAATAATACGTTATGTGTTGTACAATTTAGAATAGGGTAGATGTAGAAACAAATATTACATTTATTTTGCTTGCAATAACTTTCCGTGCATCATCATTGCCTGCACATGCCGATGTGGGATCACATTCATCTTAGTATTTATATTTACCAGCTGCAACAGCTTCTGAGTCTGAAAGTCGCCCTGACAGAGTTCGGTCGTGGACAGACGCACTGGGAACTACTACGAAAAAGCATTTTTCAGGACTTTGTTAGGTCTTTATTTGCAGATTTTGTCAGATCAATAAACTGTACAAAAAAGTAAATAAAATAAAATTGTAAAAAAACTATTGGAAAAGTCGTCTTTGACTCCAAAACTCTAAGTACTGTCTTACACATCACAATAAAGTGAGGTCTCAATAGTTAAAGTGAAACTCTCACCAAAAAGCAACCTAGGCTTTATTTGTGAATGTATATGAGTCAAACCTTCGTGTAAATGCATAATTACGACGAAAGAGGCACTTTTAAGATTTACCTTAGTTTTATTTTTGTGCAAGCTAATTTTCAATGGAGTGCTGGGGGACTCTGACGCTAGCATCAAAATTGCTACTTTTAAAACACTACGAAGGCTCGACACAACATGAAACTTTGCTCGTAGTATCACCAGGGTCTCTACACAGGAACACGAGCATTGAGAACATTGTTTGTGTACACAGAGTTCGCAGAAAGAGAGTTTTTGGACTACTCACGTTAGCGGTAGCATCTCCGGCGCGCCGCCGTCATGGCAGACAAAAATTGTCGATCTCCGATTTTCAGTGTATTTTTGTAATATTATAGATAGTTTGGGGACTGTCTGTAAAATTTACAGAAAAAATTCCACAAAATAACTGTTTCTGTTTGTAGTTGAGATCAAAAGAAAAGCCGAGCCAGAAAATTAGTGTGGTCTGAACACACTTTACGCCCCCGTTCGACATTCGTTTTGATGCAGTCAGGAAAACTTCACAGGTAGTTGAGATCTAAATGAAAGCCGAGTTTGACGGTGGGTGTGATCCCATCGTATGATCGTGTCGCATCTGTAATGTACCTCCTCAATTTTCATTCTTGTGTAACTGTGTGTATGTGGTCAGAAAGTATAAACACTGTGAGATACCCATACCACCATACTATAGGTTCAAGAGAGTCAAAGTTCAAGTTGCACTGTCAAGTGTTTGCATGCTAAAGCGTTTCAGAACACACTTTAGTCTGACTTACCAAATGTAGACTTTTGGCCGGTCATTGATCTCTGCGATCTGTGTGTACGACAACCTCAAAGGTATTACCATACATGCTGAAAAAATGGCAAGTTACTCTGACAATACCCTGTTTGGTTACTGCTCAAACATAAACAAGCTCACAGCTGTTACCTCTTCTTTTGTAGGGATTTAGTCATTTTAATGCCAGGGATCGCCGCCCCATGTACATGCCCCAAGTTTTCCCCTACACTATTTTGCAAGGGCACCGTTGATGCATCCGAGGTTGCAGACTGAGACGATTGAGACTGGTTTAAAGACATGCAAACAAGCCAGAGCATTTTTCATTCCTGCAGAATGAGAATTGGTGCAGCCAGAAGTGGGGATAAAGCAGAATTATTTTAATCAAATAACAGCGGTCCTCGTTTCTAAATTATGCAATTGCTTGAACGTTGCCTTTAAAGTTTTATTTACACAATCCTTGACCCCGGCTCTGTGACAAAGGCGATGGAAATGAGATGTGACTCAGCAAAGAACCTTTGTGCTCATAAATCGTCTCGTTATTATACGTGAAAGGTTTGATGAATACAGGCCACGGCTTCAGACAAATACATTTGTCTCTGGGAATTAAAATTGCTCTCCTTCTCTTGAACCTTTTTATAATTCATGGACGTACACCGAGTCAGAGTTACTGAGAGAGAGTGAAGTCACACAGCATTGGTAGTCGCCGCTGGGAGGCAGTGACACGCTAGGCGGCACACACAATGTGCCTCCCATGTTTGCCCAGCTGTAGCTTGTTTGCCACCATTACTCCCCGCCTCCCCATCCTCTTTACCACTGCCACCACTGATCTGAGTATGAGATTGAGGTACGGCCATGATGAATGACAATGAGGATCTTTGTGAACACGTACCAAAGAAAGGAGGCCAATATCAATATGAGATTTTTTTTATATGCAAAGTCTTTCATCGCTCATTTCTGCACAAATGTTGACAAAGCGCGCTGCAGAACGGCTCAAACAACACAGTAATTAAACACTTACTTCAAACTGATATGTGAGCAAATAAATTGGACGCTGACACACACACACACACACACACACACACACACACACACACACACACACACACACACACACAAAAATGCGCCCGCACATAGGACAAAATAATCACATCCATCCTGCTGAATTCTCTGCAGGAAAGTCATTAATGGTTTTAAATGAGGAAGAGCTGCCACTGATACAACTGATCTCTGTGTGAAATGGAATTAGGTGGCTGAGGATGACAAGTGGAATCTTTTATAACCAATACTCATCGCTCATTGTGCCGCCGTAAATGATGCGTTTTTGTCTACTGTTCGCTGGTTAACAAATGACACTGACGGCTCATATTTTCTGCCTCCCATTGACACATAACCAGTTTGACTGATACAATCATCTATAAAATCACTGGTACATGATCGGCTGAAAAATAAAGGCTCCCTACAGGTCATCCAGCATAATCCAGGCCTCCAGAAGACCAAATATCCCAAATCGATCAAAAAAAAACCCCAAACATTATTCACACCCTTCATAATGCAGAAATCTTCACTGTTGCTGCCGAGCTCAAAAAGGAAGTGGGTGTATGAGCTAGACTGTGACAGCGAGAGCATAGATAATGTCTTTTCAAGTCAATTTGGGACATTAGGGCTTCTGGAAACTTGGACCACTCTGTCTACTTTAGTTCTTTTGGAGAATGCTGCTTTGCTGTTTTGTTGCAACCAACATACAAACGTACAGAAGGTAAAAGTAGCTTCACCTCATCTTTCTTCTCACGTTACTTATACTTCTATACAAACATAAAATCAGCTTGTAAGAAATAAGGCATTGTTAGGAAGTAATGTGCCAAAATACTAAACAGTATAAAGTAGTTAAAATGTAATACCTACCTCTACCTTGATCCACTACAATAGTAAATTGCTACTGACACATTAGGACATCAATGTTAATATTCCAGCAATATACATCCAATCCAATATCAATACATATCAATGTTAAAATAGATATTTATTACAGGTTTAATTACTTTTGCTGATTAAAAATCTGGATGATGATCTAATTTTTTTGGTCACTTGGGGGTAACAGAAACATGCTGCAAGCACAGCTTCAAACAGCTTCCCATGTAGATACAGAGCAACACTTATTTGAGGGCACCAAACGATTGTAAGCCGACCGTTTACTCTCCGTTCAGCCGTGTTTGTGGTTTCCACCAGCCCTGAGGGGAAATATCTGCCTCCTTAGCTGCTGAATGCTCTGCCTTGTTCACTAGCTAGTCGCTGACTTTATCGATCGGCTGTTTGGTGCTGAGCAGGTGGTTTTAAGATTTTTTTTTTTTTTTAATAAAGTTGCAGGCCAGAAAATACAAAACAATGAGCCGAAACATGGTTAAAACGTTTTGGTAGGAAGAGGGGAACTTAAGACAGAGAATTCTTGAATGGTCACCCTACAAAAACAGTGACTAAAGCAGCTTTATCTACATTTCGCTAAGATTCAGTTTGTCGTTTCACTTCATTAAGATTTCAAACGCGTGACTTACAGTTAGATTTCACATTGTTGTAGTTCAAATTCTGCCAATATAAAGGATCACAATCCTGCTTCATACAGATAATAGCTGCTTGTCATCAGATCAGTTCTCTCATCCCTGTAGGCTGTGTACACCCCCCTCCTCACACACACACACACACACACACACACACACACACACACACACACACACACACACACACACACACACACCACACACACACACACACACAGTATATCACAAGAACTTCTAGCAATCGATCAGAGCTGCTGATGCTCCCCATCACAGTGCCTCATGTTGGTCTCTGAGCAATTAGCCTGCTTGCATCGCAGCGAGTACACAGCAGATACGTGGCTAATCTCACTCCCTTTTTCACTTTCTGTCTTTCCTCTATCGATTCTTTTATCTCCCATTAAACATGTTCTTCCTCTTTTTTTCCCTCAGAGTTTGACTGTCTGACACATATAACTGGAGGTGTGACAGCTTTTACAGCTCTTACACTAATTCCCTTTATATGCCCGTAAAGGGCTATTGTGGGGAAGTCAGTAATGGATGTGTGTGTGTGTGTATGTGTCTGAGCCTGTCAAGTCCTCGACTGCACGCGGATGTGTCGGTATGTATGTGGCGTGTGCATGCCGCCTGTGTAGGAGTGTGTCACGAAGATGTGTCTTTTACAACGCTGTCGTAAAAAAAATAGACAGAGAGAGAGAGAGAGAGAGAGAGAGAGAGAGAGAGAGAGAGAGAGAGAGCGAGCAGCCATTTCTGTTTCACAAGCGAAAAGGTTCCTGGACTCTTCCCAGCTTTATGTGGGCACACTGTATACATAGTGTTTGACTTTGACAGCTTTTAGATCTGGAACAGAGAAAATGATTATTTATTCAATACAGAATATAGACGGAGTGACCACAACATAACACGACCCAACACAACAGCTCTATAAATAAATACCTATTGTGAAGGTTTAAAATATTCACTGTTGGTTCAAAAAGATGTGAAGCGAGATCCTGATTCCACTTGAGGTTTCTGGTGTTGTACTGAATTACATCATTTTGTGTTCTCTAACGTTTTTGCTCCTGCACACACACACAAAAAAGGATCCATAAAAATGTAGTGAAGTGTGACACCGGCACGGAGTACAGCCTCAAAAATGAAGACAAGGTCGAAGGAACACCTTTGCTGCCACACAGTGATGCAGAAGTTGGAATTTAGTGAGAGTCTCCTGCCAAGAAAAACAACAGCATCATTTGTTTAGGCAGATGCCCCGGACTAGTGTTTGTTCACAGACAGAATGAGCAAAGGAAGAAGTCAGATGATGTCATTAATCAATGAGAGGCCAATGTTTGTTTCCTGTTTCCCACCCACAGTCAATGTGGATTATTTCTAACCATGATCTTGATTATTCTTTAATCTTACTGGTGCACTGTGTAGTTCTGGGGAACACATTGGAATCAGAAGGGATTATTGATTTTATGCCAAAACAAACTCTTTGTTTGACTGAATAAACTGACCAGACAAATTGACCTTAGAGGGCAGCACAATTTTACTGTTTATATTTGGCGGACCCTGCCACCTTTCAAGCTCCACACAGTGTTTGGGGGCCGTATTGTCCTCTGAGAACAGCTTGTTTATTCAGTCATGGACAAAATGAATATTTCCGAGTTTGTATTATTACCTCATTAATATCGTAAATATTATAATTATGAGTTTTAACTTCTTCTTCTCCAAAATGACATAGTGCCCCTTTAAAGGGACTCTTTGGAACTGTGCTGTGCTGGACGCTCTGACATAGTTTATGTTAGCGAACTTCATTTCTAAACTCTTGTTAGCTACCGTTGCTCTCTGTTAGCAGTGTAATCCACAGTCCAGCAGCATTAAACAACTTAAATAAATCATCTACAGACTTGTATGCAGTAGGCTTTTATTTTTCAAGTCACGTTCCAGTCTGCTCACATATGGCCAATAAAAAAGTGATTAATACATGTAAATTGTTACAAATTGTTAGATGGAGCCCCTTAAACTAAGTGGTAATTATTATACTTAAAAAAATAATCAGAAAACTCTTCAATGTGTTGTTCTTCAGGGAGTATTTTGGCTTTTTATTTGGTAGAATTGTTTTTAATTAGAGCCGGAACAATCAGTCATGTTATAATGTGCAACACTTTTTGATAATCACTTCGGCTACAGGTTGATATTCATTTTTAAATAAAACTGCCAAATGATGAGGATTTGCTTCTTTTTTTTCTCCTCCTTATTTTTAAAAAAAGAATATATCTTTATGTTTTGGCCCGTTGGCCAGACAAAACAAGACTATCAAAGATGCCACGCTGCCCTTTTAGAATTGTGACATTATCTTAATCTATTTATGGGAAAAGAAGAAGCTGCCAGAACAAAACGGTTCATTGTGAGAAACCATTTTAAGGAAGTCACGGCACCGTACCTTTACAAAAACAAAGGTATTTCTATGTGTTTGTGTGTTTGTGTGCTGTGGGGCTCCAAACAGAGATGGATCTGTTTAGAAAAACCCTTGAGTCTTTGCTTAAATTCCATTCTTTAAATTATATAAATAAGGCTCAGCCTCGACCCAGCAGGAATCTTTAGTCACAATAAAACTTAATGAATTGGAAAGAAGTGAAGATGGACTGCATTTGGTTTATAAACTTTTGCACAGAGTAATCAATGCGCCTTGTTTTATTTTTTTTCTAACTCGCAGCCAAAAGACTAATGACACAGTTGCCATCCAGCAGTTGAGTAAACACGACTGCGACTCCCTGCTGGCTGCTGCATGCGGTGACCTGGGAATGAAGGAGCACAGTCGTGCTGACTCGGTGAATCTGAGCACCACAGAGGCTGGCTTGTCACACTGCCAACCATTCGATTTGTTTAGAGACACAATATGGCCATGTTGGCTGTGTGCTGGAAAAGACGCCAGGGGAGCCGGTACTTGCCAGCCAACTTTCTCTTGTCGCTCTTTCTCTTATTTTTCACTGTGAGACCACACTCTGCAGGGAGCATTTGAAGAAGGAAATGTGCTTTCATGGTAGATTCAAAGCCGTGATCAAACACGCAGTGTTCTCTGAAATAATTCAACATTTTGACACTTTCATTGTCTCGTGCTTGATTTATGGCACTCAGCCTCATAATATATTCATGTTCCTGTGTGTTTTTTTTTTTTTTTTTTACAGTTCTCCAAAAATATGATTGTTTTTCTGCACATTATTTTACTCTTTGATGCAAAAATATTTGAATGAACAAGCGCCTTGCAAATAAACCTGTTTGAGTTATTTCTGCGGTGACAAATACAAGCCATTATCATTTTTTACATAATGACTGCATTCATCGCTCTGATAACACTGTTATCAGGAGCTTGATCTGTCATCCTTCTCTTCAGCACAACAATAGCAGCTAATAGCAACTGTCAGAAGAATACAACATTCATGTTAATGAAGAGGTAATTATTCTGCTCCGTCAAAACTTGGGTTTTTTGCATATTCTGAGAGCTCGGCGGCGCACGGCAGCAGAGATAAAAGCAGCCCTGTCTCCTGGAAATTATGTTTGTATTTTACAAAATTGTTTTCATAATTGCGTTATGCTGCAAAATGTAATTGCTCTCTGGATTATGTTTAAAGAGAATTGTGTCTTCGAGCGAATAAAATGAGCCACGCTCGAGTCCTGTGATGGGTGACTCGGTGGATGGAGGGTGTACAAAGTCAGGGTCCAGGGTTCGCATCCAGACCAGTTTGGGCAATAGCAATATAGCACTTTGGTTAAGGTCAGGTAAAGATAATAGTCTAAACATAGAAAAAGTCAGCAGTGAATTAAGACATAAGATTTTTTAGTTCAACCAAACTGATGTGCCAGGGGCCAAGTGCTGCCAGAGCCTAAATATTACCATAATAATGATAATAATAATGAATAATGCTGCAGTCATAGCAAATGGTTCGTGTATTGAGACATATTTTGATGAACATTGAATGTAACAAGTTGTCGTCTGTATAGCACCTTTAAAAACAGTTTACAAAGCTCTTTGACAGAAAAAAGCAAATACGGGAGGACTCAGGAAGACAATATTACAGAATAAACACTCAACAGTCAAGCCAAACACGAGGAAGCCGAGACTAAGGAGAAGTCAAAACAATGAGGCACAACACAAACTGCAAAACAAGAAACTCTCAATATGAGTCAATACAAGCAAAAGAGTAAAAAGAGACAAAACAGCAAAATCACATAAATCTTCATTATGTTAACAGAAAACGGAATTCTGTTGGCCATGCATTTCCATAAAAAACATATTTGAGGCTTGAAATTAGGTGATAACGATTCGGCGGCAGATTGGGAATAAATATCCTCCTTCAAAGACACATTTGGTGTTGTTGTACAGTTTTGCTATCGACAACAAAAAACCCATGAAAAGGAAAAAATCACCAATGTGTGGTCTCTTAAAACTCTCTTGACTTTAACCATCTTTCCGCCTTAACCAAAAAATATATATCCCTTAAACAGCTGGGCACTTTTTTAAGCAAATGTTGGGGACTATTTTCAGCTATGGATTACTACACATGTTACGCGTTAGTAGACATTTACAGCAGTAAGATGGTGTGTGTGCGTGACTGACTCAACATTGCCATGACGAAAAGCGCGTCACTCTGTACAACGGCTTGTTTATGTGTTTCTTTTATATACAGCAAACCTTCTATTGTTGTGCACATTCTTCCAAATAATTTATCTTTTTGTTATTATTCCTTGAATATGTCCTGCTGAAGTGAACTGAGTCCACAGAGATGTCTTCACATTTTAGAGGGTGACATCACTTCTGGAGAGACACGCTGCTGTTGAGTTTTTCAAACATCATTTTTTATGATGCTTTGAGGACCACAAACCAAATTTCCCTCAACTCCACATATTTGAGTGGTACCTCGATACCTCACTATTTGGGTGGATAGATAATAAAAATCCATGTGTTTTTTTTGGGTTTGTTGGTGAACGGTAGTTATTTTTAGTCTACAAGTATTACCTTATAATGGCATAATAATTAATTTTTGTTAGTAGTATTACATCTCATCAGAATGACCATGTGAATGTTAATCTCCATACTGCTGAAAATTATCAGATGCAATGAGAACTGACTACGGCTCATCATTAAGTGCAGCCCAATATTTTTTTTTTTTTACTATTTGAGCTCATTTTTGTCAAATAAAAAGGGAATGGACACCTTCAAGTCAGAGGTGAAAGCCTTTGTGTGCGTGCACATGATGGAAAAGTCTGGCACCAGCATCAGATAGATGATTTATCATCTCAGTCACCAGGTCTGTGCCGTAATGGGGCATTTTGACGTTTGATGTATATGAGGGCTTTGTGTATTAATAATGTCATTAGTGAAACTGGGGAAAGTGAGAATGTACACTTTCATATTCCTGCTACAGGCAACCAGCAGCGGACTAAGTAACTGAGTACATTTACTTTAGCACTTAAATGCAGGGTATGTTATCTCTATTACTAGGGCTCTCGCAATCAAAACAATTAAAACAAAAGACATAGGCTGATGACGTCATGAAGTAGCATGGGAGCTGTTGTCTTCATTGTTAAAGCAACATTATGCAGAAATCCGCATTTTCAACGATTTGGCACCCCCCACAGTTTCTAGGTGGAACACCACTGTCCTAAATACAAATTCAAGGTCTGTAACTGTTTGTCAGATGTAAAAAAGGTGCAAATTGCAGAGAAAACTCTTTACATCATCACAATGTTCCGTGTAGAAAATGTGTATGTTCAAATAAACATGTGTGTAACACTGTGATCCCACCTTCTTACTGAAGTCACATAGTGCAGAAACAAGTGATGAGGAGCGGAGTGGCTGAGACAGAGACACCATTCACCCTGTTACAAGACACTGTACCATCAACATGATTCTGAAGCTGCAAGTCTAAGATACATAATGTTGCTTTTAGTACATTTTCAAGTTTGATTTCAAATACCTTCTTTTCTTGATGTATTAATTTTTATTGTTGTAGCTCATTTACTTTCCATAGTCTGCAGTATGTTTTTTCTACTAAACGGAAAGACCTTTTGGAGGAAATTAATTATTACTTTAAAAACAAATAGTTTCACTGCCAGAGTCCATGTGTTTACTGGCAAAACATAAAAAAGACAAACAAAAAACAATATGTTGCCAAAACAACAAGTACAAAACTCAGCAAAGCAGGGGAGGTTTTTTTTTTTTTTATTTGAATATTTTCTGGAGGCAGGGTGAAACATTCATTGATCGACTGTTTTGTGTCTCTGCAAAAAACACTGCAGGAGTTCAAAATGTTGTCAAACATTTGCCTGGATGTTGCCTAATCAACTGATGATCGTTCAGTTCGGAAGTCGTTTTTTGTCATTTGAGTCCTTTCTTTCATGTTCCTGCCACCTCGTCAAATTCCGTCTGATGAAACCTAAAGCAAGTGCGGTGGTTTGGGGAGGCAGGCTGTTGTGGGAATTGTAGAGAACATAAAAAAAAAAAGAACGACACAATAAATCCAAATCTGGAAGAAGTGGAAGAGCAAACTTTCTGTTTACCAGAAATCTGTTCTGCTAGAATAATTGCCTGGAAGAAAGGTGTGTCAAGTGTGACCTAATTAGCTACAGCAGAGACTTTAACGGCTGCAGACTGTCTCTCAAGTGAATTGCAGTGGAAGGGAAATGCAGAACCGAGCAACCTGTTTGAATCAATGCAGAAAAATGTGCAGTTTCCTCATTTATTCTGCAGCTGTAAAGTATTGTGCTGCCGAAAACTGCATTAACAGAGATCATAATACTATTATGGATCTCACCGAGATGAATGTTAAGTCAGGTTAATGGGATACAGCTGATCAATACAGTTAGAAAGCCAGCTTCATCGTTAGTTACACTGATTGCAGAGTTTGCTCACTCCCACTTTCATTCTCAGTCTTTTTTTTCTTTCTTCCAGCTCATCATCATCTGCTTTAATTTATTTGTTTGGACTCTTGCTCATCTTTAATCGTATCATTAAAATGTGATACTCCTGTTGTCTTGGCAGCGAGGTTGGAACTTTCCCCCTGTAATGGGCTCACTATTGAACATTCACTGGTAATTGAACGGTAATGAACTGTACTGTGACCTGTGGTGTGTGAGTAATTGATTCTGAAAGTAGTGTTTGTAGGCACAATGTGTGTCTACATGTGAGCAGGCACTGTGTAAAAGGCAGCTGTTGTCAGGCTCTGGAGGGTGTCGTCGCTGCGCCGGCCTATAGATGGTGATGCTGCACTGCCTGTCGTTTACTGGACGCACCATGATCTCACTTTGCCTGGGCTTCGGGAGATCGAGACAACTGTGGTCAAAGACTGCAGGTGTTCCGCTACTGTGGATTACAGATTGTTTTGTTGTGTTTGGGGATTGTTATGTGTTATTGGGATCCTAGTTGTTAGTCTCCAACTTTGTCCTGCCTCTCAGGCTGTTGTCAGTGCTGTCATATAGTCTATATATCTATTTCCTCATATAGTGGTTGAATATAATTGCTTCCCACTATTTTGATCAAATGAATGGACAACCATAACTCCGGGTATTTCTCAACATGTTGAAGCAATATGCATGAACTGTCAGAAAGAAGGGTTATATTTGTGCCCCCAGGCGTACATCGGCTTGTCGCTGGGGCAGCACCCTCTAAGATACAGTTGTCGTAGCCTTGGCATTGGTTGCTTATTGTACCATTGTACCTTAAGGATCCCAGTCCTGTACCTTAAATTGACATTATAAAATGGTTGCAGAAAAACCCCAGTACATATATGTACCTTTGTGTAAAAGGTACATCAAAGTACATTAAAAGTTACCTTGAATTCTGATATTTAGATATAGGGGGTACATGAGTGTAGATTGTAGATTACAGAGGGTGCCTTTTTTTCATATACATATATACATATATATATATATATATATTTATATATATATATATATATATATATTTATATATATATATATATATATATATATATATATATATATATATATATATATATATATATATATATATATACAAAAAGGTTCAGAAACCGAAAGCGTTAAAGTGTGACGGATGGCTAAAACAGTGTTTAATTCGCTCTAATGTAAACTGCTAATATGCTAACAGCATGCCAGACTAACTAGCCTACTAGCCAGTGAACTGTGCAGGATTTTCTGTGAATGATCACAGCAATTCCAGAGCATTGATTGGTCAATAGGTGGTGTTTTTAATCAGGTTAATCTATTATGTCAAGCATAACCTGCTCCGTTACTATTCTGATGTATATCTGAAGTGGATCCTGAATTTACACAGTTAACCCCAAATCCTGCTTCATATAACAAACCTCAGTTCTTCATCTGGTTTGACAAACGTTTTGTCACCAGCAGCTTCAACCAAACGCGGGTTAAATGGCATTATGTTTTGCCAAACACCTTTTCTTGCCGTCTCCATCAAGCTCTCAGTACATCTGAGCGCTATGTTAGAACGAATAACACTGCAATAGCATTTTATTTATAATATTGCACTCGGGGTGAGAATCAGTCGAAGGGGACTGTAATATTAAATTTTCTCAAGATCATTTCCTGAGGAGGACTCCAAATGTACTGCTGTAACTCTGCTAATGAACACTCTGTCAGCCCGCCAGCTAAGGAACATTACGTTGCAGTGCCAGCTCCTCTCATTGACTGGGATTCAAACAGCTTGCAAACAATTGTTACTGTGTCTAGCTAGCAAACGTCTGCCACCCGCTTTTGAACATAAAGACTGACCTGTAATTAAATGAAGCTAAAATGGATTTTGGGTGATGATTATAAATGTCTTTAATAGCACTCAGTGACAGAAGCTAAGATGTCGTGTAATGTATCTCTACTTTTGCACAACTTACTGGAGCTCAGCCACCAACGACAGACTCAGCATTTCCAACTACAGGCCAGACTGTCAGATTCAAGCACACACTATGTGTCTGTGGAAGGGAGGGCCGTGTCCCCCGTGCCCCCCCTGGGATTTGCACCTATTACACTACTGTAACACTAGGACTCTATCCAACAGCGCATGGACGATGCTCTTTCACATCCATGTCCTGTAATGGATCAGCAACCAGTGAGGGCACTGACTTCTTCCAGAGGACTTGTAGCATCGGCCTCAATCTTTTAGTGTGTATGTGGCTGTCACATGCATATGTACAGACAGATAGGATGTAGTTTTACCTAAAGATTTAGGAGGGGTGTGAAGGCTGACTAATTAACTGAACATCCAATGATATGGAACGATTGGTTGCATTTTTGGCATGTCAGAAATAGTTGGTTGTCTTGCAGTATGAGAAGTGGTACACATCGAAACCCACAAAGATCCATGATTATTTATCAGAAGAGTCGTATTTTGCATGTTTTGTGCCTTGATATAAAGCCGAGCAGACCATGTTGTCTGCACCTTCCAGCTGTGTGCAGCTCTTTGTATTTCTTTTTTTTTTCTTTTACGTTCCATCCACAGTGGAAATACACAAAATCACTTTGCCTTTTCACTCTTCTTGTCAATAATATTCAGGTTGTCTTTGTTTGAATTATCCACGCCTATGTTCAGCGTCAGCCCCTCAAATTGTTGCTGGCTGATTGATCTATATAGTGTTAGCGATAAAGTTGGGAAAGTTGGCGCTGGCCGTTCAGAAAGGCAGCTTAAAAACATGTAGATCAATAAAAAAATAGTGCCTGCCTTGATTTCACAGGTTTCTCATTTTTGAAACGAATTAGCTGTAACATTTAAAAACATTGTTTTCAATCAACCAATGTAGTTGTAGCTTTATCACAAGCTTTTGCAGCTGATGATATGGTCACAAGAGTGGAAATGGGAGCTAACAGCGTTGTAAACTGTGCCGAGCCAGAACAGAAAGCTTGACAGTTATAGCAACAGTAACTAAGGGGGGGGGTGGGGCTTAGCAAATGGTCCGACGCTACCTCCCAACCCACTTCACTACCTTTTTCCTTTCCATCACAAACTTCATTCCTCTGTCTGCCTCTCTGTCTAAATCTGCGGTGCGGAGCATCCGTTGCATTAACCTCCCCGTCACCTCTCGGACTCGTCTCTTTCATCGGCCCTTTTGCCATAATGGCTGTAGCGAGATCTTGCCTTGAGCGCAGATGGCGAACAACATGAAACTATGGGGACCGTCCAGGCTTATGGCCAGCCACTGCTCTTTGTGTGCGCAGGTAAAGCGTTTTGGAGAGTGATGTGGAATGACAACAGGCCAGACATGACGAGCTCAATAATCTCCTGATGACTGGATCACTGAATAAAGATGTTTGTTTTCGTCTTTTCCCTCTTGTGGAAAAAACAAGTGATTATTTTAGGAAGTGACAAAAAAATGAATAAATAGAAGAGCTTATCGGCTAGAGAACTGGTGATTTCAGGCGGTCTGCAGTGTTTTATTCTGCAATTTGTATGGCGGTCAGGTATGTGAAAAGGGGCTGAAATGGATTTGATTGCATGTGCTTTTAGGAGTGATGAAATGGTTCAAAGCGTGTTCGGAGGAGTTGAGGCCATTGCGACTGTCAGTTTGCCTTTATTTTCCTCTCCCTTCCAGAGGACCAGGACATATTGTGGTGCATCTCAACACTGTTGGAATTGCTCTGTGATTGCAGCTCTACAAAAGGGTCAATGAAAGCCTGAATACCTGTTATTCACTGTCTGAGCTGAGCCGTGAAAACCAGAGGAAGTTAAAATAGTGAGTGGCAGATCAGTGGTGGAAATGAGTGCCAGGTACTGTCAAAAAACAGCAGTGTGAACATCAAAGAGGGCTGTGTACAGTATATGTATGTTGTGTGGTTCACAGAAAGATAAAACAAAACAGCGAAAGTCGTTTGTGGAGAAAATTTGTGAAAAAAAAAGTACAGAGTAGCCAACCTCTCTCGCACTTAATGAATGCTTGACTGAGTGGAGCAATTACAGGGGATAGCTCCATTAAGCCATTTGCATTTGCTCAAAGTTAGATTGCCTTTAATTTGCTCTATTTGGAAAGCTTGAGAAAAATAAAGGCATATATTACCCAACGAAGCCAGCTGCATGCAGATGTACAGAAACTGTTAAACCTCCGTGGTGTCCCGCTGGCTGTGCTGCACTGTGCGGTGAATAATAGGCTGTTAATGGTTGATTCATACAGCTTTAATCCTCTTGAATACAGCCAAGTGATTTATTTATACTGTTGAGAAACACGTACAGCATACTTATGGGTCTAGCTGTGTACGGTTTTTCAGTGGGGATAGTTTCCTGCCCAAGAAATAGCCACAAGGAAAACTGTTGGCAGCAAAGGTTTGTGGATGAAAAAGTCGGTGAGATTCTCTTTTTAATGCTTTGAGCATCAAAAACAAAATTTTGTTCACCTCCATCATATTGGGGTCATTGCAGAAGTTTCAGTTATCTGAAAACCTCACTGCATAAAACAAAAAAAAACTATCTGCATGACTAGACACGCCTGACACTGAGAAAATGTGTTTGTTTTGGATTTGAGTGAGTTAGGGGTGCAAAACAAATACAAATACATTATATGGATATGCACGGACAATGCGCCCTCAGAAAAGTAGAAATGTGGTGCTTTCAGATCGATGTTTTATTCCTTATTCATTTCTATATGGAACGAGGTGAGACCTTTGATTTACAGTATATATATATATATATATATATATATATATATATATATATATATATATATATATATATATATATACTGTAAATCAAAGGTCTCACATATATATATATATATATATATATATATATATATATATATATATATATATATATATATATATATATATATATATATATATATATATATATACAGTTAGAGTGCAGCTTGGGACGTATTTTTCTGTCCAAGCCTGACCAGAACTCCACAGGTATTCTGTTTGTTTATGTCTGAACCCGACTCGACTCTGATGCAGTTAATGTAAGCTGAAGCACTGAGTTTGCATTACCCTGTTACACAAAGTTCAAAACAACATTACCTGAAAGCACCGTGTTGATTTTCCGTTCTCGACACAATCCCTGACATCATTTCTAGAATCTTTTGTCCTGGCCTGTTGGGTCCCAGGTTTGGGTTGTCATCCATGCTTTTACGTTAGTGATGCCATTTGGAATCAGTCTTTCATGACATTTCACCCCCTTTTTGTGACGTTCAATAAATAATTACATCAGAAAAACTTATCAGAACATACACTTGAACGTACATTCATTGATATGTGACTTTTAAGTTTAGCCCTCGTTCAATTTGTGGAAATCTAAAGGGACCGGCCTTCATGACCTGTACTGCAGCCAGCCGCCAGGGGCTGGTCAAGGTGTTTTAGCTTCACTTTATTGAGAACTGTCATGTCAACCATCTTTATATGCACATTCGCCTCCTGCGTATTGCCACAACGCACAAAACAATGAGACTCTCCAACGTCCAGCAAGTTTGAGAGAAGGTTTGGCATTGATATCTACTTTAGGAAGTATATACCACACTGGCGATGCTCGCTCCTGCAGTTTATTTTTACAGCTGTACCCGACGGGGACAGGAAACTGAGACGCTGAAGTTGGGGACTCATGAAAGCGCATGCAAACGGACAAACAAGGTCTTTAGATTTTTGCCTGAAGCTCTGCTTCTTGTTCACTGAAACATCAGACCAAGCTTACAGTCATCTGGGCACCATCCCATCGTAAAGGTAACTTCCATTTAAAGCAAAAAATCAGGCAATTGAGGCCAATTCATCAGACACAGTTTAGACTTCTGGGCGGAGTTCAAGCTAAAATTATATTCTGGAATTTGACTACTTGGTTTATATGGTGATTACATTCTTTTGTTAGCATTGTTAACTTACTGTTGGGAGAAAACATTGCAGAACAAAATAACCATTCTAACAGAACAGGCCGGACCATTCTTAACACAGTCCAGATGTACAGATATTTTTTTGTGGCTGGAACAAATGCAGACACAGACAGTCGCTTCGCACTAAATCTTTAGGGTTAACTGACCAAAGATTTTGGGATAAAGCAGTAGAGACAAAAAGTTAATTTCCTTTTGACTTTCCAAAATAAAACAGAGAAATGTGATGAATAATTTGCGGTCTCACACCAATGCACCACCTGCAGACATCCTATTTTACTGATAGCCATCTTTCTTCAAGTAGCCCTCATTATTCAGCGATTCTCCTCTCCGCCTCGGTCAAACTTTGTGTCAAGGCAGCTCAAGTTAGAGATGAAAGCACTCGTCCAAACATACGATAAAATGAGACTGCAGAGGTTGAAGGATTTGAACGAGATTGTGCTTTAATTACTGTGTGGGAAGTGTCAAGTGTTACCTAGATGTTTTCTGAGGCAGGTGGCAGATCGTTGAAGGTGTTGTGATAAAAGTGGAGAAATGCTGACAATGTAAGAGACTGACTTACAATATGCAGCTGAATAAATACAGCAAGCTCAGTCGTTTAGGACGCGCCTGTTTCAAACACAGAAACCTCCAGCTATGCTGTTTACTGTACTGTGCATAACCTCGCTTAGAAGATCCCTTCAAGAACGACTACAAAGTGCTGTCAAAGGAAACAGCAGTCGGAAAATGGACTTTTATATAAAATACAGAAGATTCACAACTCTCGAGTAGGTTTAATACAATTTGCCCTTTCCAGTGATTTTATACTTCATCTCAAAACAAGACCTTTAAAAAAGCTCTAAAATCGTGATTCATTTTTAGTTCAAGACGGATGATTTATTAACTGACATTAAATATTATATGCAAAAGATGCTCTGAGTCTATATATGGAGCAAACAAAAGTCTCCATGTGCCACACGGGCAGGGACGGGTGAATTTATTCTGGCAAAGATTCTGAATGTGCTTTTCAGGGGGCTGATGTTCAACAGTGATTTGGGCTTGTGGACTATATTTTGCTCGGCTGAGGTGATTAAAAGCACTCTTGAGTCATGAGAATTACTGCTTATGCCTCTTAGCCTAATGCGCAGCCAAGAAAATGATCTACCTAAGTTTTCATCTCCCTCTCTCCTTGACTTATGCACTTAAGTTTGTTTCTCCTCTGCTTTCCTGTAATCTCTCAGGTACTCCCTTGTCAGATTCTACCCCAAATTTATCGTCTATTCTTTTTCTCCTTACCATTAGGGAGAGACACATCAGACTGCACAGACTTTAAACCGCTGCCAGTGAAAGGAGAGGATAGAAACAGACGGAGGAGGGTGCATTAAAGACTTTAGAAGTGCTGGGGATAAATAATCATATTTCTCTGCACCCACGATGCTGGAAAAGCACCATCTGGGACAGGCCATGGATTTGCATTACAATATAAATGGGAAGTTGCTGGAGCTGAAAGGGTGATGTGAAGTCATTCAGCCAGCCCCCTCACTCTCTGACAGGTCGCATCTCCCTCCCCACACCAGGCAGCAGGCAGGCGCGAGGCACTTTGTTGGCGCACGGTACGCTGGCGTACTTTTTGTCGCTTGACTGCCCCCCTCCCCTCCACCTCGTCTTTTTTTAACCCGCGAGCTCACCTTTTTTCAAATGCCACATCTCCACACACATGGAGCAGCCCGATAGCGTATGCACCAGTGGCTTCTCTTTCAGATGTGATCTTCAGTGAACCCGCGGAGCTCTGTTCATATACAAGTAGGTGCACAGGAGACAAGGAGAGGAGCAAGGAGGAGGTGGTGTGAGAGGTGGTGCTGGTGGCGCATAGGTGCATAATAAAACTGCTATATAATCTCCCGTATACATAAGCTGCTATGCGATACATGTGCCCACTCACCGCCTCTATGAACCTTGTGTTTGTTTTAAATTAAATAAAGAATGTGTGCTTACCTCCTCGTATAAGTGGGGCTGAAGTGTTTCCACCCAAAACATGCAAATACATATCCACAAATTGAATTCTAATGGCAGAAGTAGGTTATTTATGCTTTATTTAATTACCTCAGACGAGGAAGTTATGTTTTGTTGGTTGGTTTGTCAGCAAGATTACACAGAAATTAGAAGATTAGAACGGATTTCCTTGAAACTGTGGTGGTGGATGGGTCTCGGCTCACAATAGGCCCCATCGACTTTGGCGTGGATCCAGATAAAAAGGATGTATCCTGGAATTTTTCTCACTTACTTAATTCAAATTACCCATTAAACCAAATATGGTATTATCATTGTTATATAAAGGTATTGTTTGCTTCAGCATATTTGCGTCTTCCCTGTAAAAACGGTCAGATAAGGAGGGACTGATTGGATGCTGATTGGTGTTTATAGTAGCCAGTGGAGATTATGATTTTATCTGCATTGTTTTTTTGTCCCAGTAGTCGGCTGTTACAAATCTGGTGAGCTTAAATCATGACCCGGAGTGACATTGAGTGTGATATTGGATTAAAGTGGACTGTTGGGCACTGGCTGAGGTATACACTCTACTTAGTGCCACTTCAGTTGAAGTTTGTTTTATTTAACAGTTTTCTTCGCCTTTAAACTTTCCACTCATTTCTATTTTTAAAAACTGTTTGCATAACCGAACCTCACATGTTGAGGCTCCTGAATCCGACGGTTTACAAACAGACTCTGAATACTTCATGGAAGTTGGCACCGCTTTGCATGACGAAGCAATGTTTGGCAGCAGAGAGCTGCAGAGAGGCGTAGTGTTCAAATGACTGACTCTGCTGTAGCCTAACTGTGAGGACGCACTGAGCCTGCTCAAATCGTCTCTAAGTGGTATATTGTGTTTACTGGTGCCCCATGAGAGCCCTAACCAAGTGATTACATTTATAGGAAGAGCTTGTTGATTTTGACACATCACGATTGTTCAGTTTTTCCCATAGTGGATATTTCTTTTGCTTGTCTGATCTAATATTCAGGCAATATAATTTAGACCCTATCCCTCCTCATGCAACTTTAAACATCACACTTGCTGTAGCACGAATTTTGACAACTTACAAGACCCCTCTGTTTCCTTCTTACGTAATTCACATAAGCGCATCCCACACCAGCTTCCACAGTATAAATATGCATAGAGAAATACATAACATGTGAGGAAGAGCACAATGACTCAACAGGGGCTACAAAAAAGACAAATAAAGTGTTTTTGACTGAATAAAGCTGCGTTTGCTGAATAGAAAATTAACCCATAAACTGAAGCTAATGAAAAGGGAATGTCTTGTTTCAATAGCAGCGGTTACACGGACAATATTTCTTCTCTCGGACTGAAATCACTGTGATGAGAAATTCCAGTTGTTTACAACAACACCAGATACAGTGATCTGAGAATTTAATCGGAATGTTATTAACATCCTTTTTGTAATAAATAACAAAAGAGTAAAGTTTTTTATTTTCAACTCTAAATCCAGTTTATTCATTAATTCACTTGTTTGCTCTGACTGTAATTTCAAGAAGGACCTACAGTGCATCATGTCCTTGGAGCAATATTTGAGTTTCTGCTGTTCATTGCAACAATCTCAGCAGCACAAACTTCTCCTTTCGTAATCTTTGACCAGTGTGACACTCAACAGAAAAGCTGTGTCAGCCACAGACCAGCTCTGTTTTGCTACCACCATTTTTCTGAGATACGTCACCTCATGTAATGCCATGTGAGGTTCAGGGCAAGATGTGCGGAGAGAATATATTTCATTCCAATCAAAAGGAAAACGATCAGATTAAGCATTTACATGGTTATTATTATCAAATCAAAGGTATCAAAGGTTTACACCACCCTGATTCAAAATACATTCAGATTGGCCCGGATGGGATCTGTCGCTTCCAACTGAGATAGTTACAAGTATTTCTACACTAAAATCCACTTAAGCGGAGCTGCTGTTTACATCGATTTGTTACTCGGTAGTCTGTTGTTTTTTTGTTGGTGTCTTCAAGACGGTAAGTGCCTCCTTGTAAATTAAACATTGTCACATAGAGGTTATGTGAATACATGAAAATCCAAAAGGGAGACAAAAATGGATCTGAGCAGACACAGTGCAAGAAAAGCAGTAATGTGGCAGACAGTCATTGTTGCTGATTCCCTCCAGGCGCTGATTAATCTCTCAAAAGTGAAGAACAAACTCACACTTGTGGTTTGTGGTTGGGTCGAGTTGTATGTCTACGTCTCAGAGATGTAGAGAGAGGAAGCAAAAAAAAAAAAAAAAAAAAGAGAGAACAAGCTGTGGCTAAAAATCTGTGAAACAATTGGAGGCAAGAGTATTCTTAAACCCTTCTGTTTTGTTACAAATACCTGCTGATTCCCCCTTTCCCTTTCAGTGAAAAACAAAACACAACAAATAACAGAATTAAGGAGTCAAATTTGTGTAATAAAAGAAGAAATAAATTCCTGTCACTATGCCGGCTTGCCTCAAACTTCTTTGGTTTGGGTGTTGCTTCAGGTGTTTACCCTTTGTCTTAAAAACAAAGGTAAGTGATGTACTGTTATTTCTCAATGCTTGTGTTGTCGTTGCAACACATCCTGAATAGGTTGACTGGCAGCATCTCCCAAAAAGACACGACTGTTTCAGCGACACACATACCAAACCTCTGCATACTGTCGCAGTTCTGTTGGGTTTAGGCAAGAAAACTACTTTGTTTGTCTTGAAAACATTGTGGTTTTGTTTGGTTAAAATCCTAACATTTCATCTGTAGCTTCTGTTAGAAACGTACCTATGTTGGGCAAGTAACTTATATTACCTTTTACACACTTCTCACTTGCTTGCAGCTGTAATAATTACCAAAGCTGTTAGAGGTCGGCACCTAAGAAGCAAATATAAAAATGGGTCAAAAAACAACCTGCTTCCACTTTTCTAGATTTATTATCGTTTGGTCAGCCTGTTATCACTTCCAACTTGTCAAACAAAGCCAGTACCTGTAAGTTAAGTAAGTGATGGACTGAACATAGTTGTAGAACAAACAAACAAAAAAAAGTAAAATATTCATATATATAGTATTATTGCAGATTTGACCATGGAGCCTAACACTCAAAGCTGATCCAAGTGGGGCAAGTAAAGCTTCACAGTTTGAAGGCCATTGATCAAGCTGCTATATTTGAAAACCTGTTGCTATGGTATCATCTACAGTACTGACAAATCCACATTTCATTACATTGTATGTAATGAAAGCATGCATCAACAGACGAACCACTCTCTTGATGCACATATTTTCACTCTCAAAATGTGTTCTGAAAATTGAGATTTTGCCTAAAAATAAAGAAATAGCAGCAATTCATGCTGTATCTGACGTCACTTCACTTGTGAGAAGATACGTTGTCTTTTAAAGATTCTGATTACTCTTTTAATATGATCCTCACCATGTCAGGAAACAGAAAAGGACGGCATTTTCCAGTTTTAATGAAGCTGAATAGTGGAGTGGTAGGCTCAGGTCCAGAGGTGACTGTGGTGACTTTTTCCAATCTATTCACTTTGTCCAACTGCAGCTGTGCAGACCTTTCAGTCGACTGTCCCATTGTTTTCTGCCGCGAATCCCTCAAAGTTCTTCTATCTATTTAAAAGAGAGAGAGAGAAAAAAAAGACAATAGCAGCCTTTGTCGGATGTGGCTTTGAAATATCACATATTAATGGATGCCATTTTAGAAGTGCAGTTACGGTTACGTTTGAATAAAATGTGATAAACTTTGCACGGAAAGATAATACTCATTAAAATACACCCGCTCTACTCTGAAAGGATAATGCAACCATTCAGCTTTCTGCAGAAAGAAAAAGAAAATTGCAAAGATAAAAAAAAAAAGAAAAAAAAATCGGGGTTCTGAAAATCAAAAAAACTATAAGCACAGTCATTGTTTCAGCCCTCAGAACATTCAAAGAATAGATCCGCTCTGCTTTGTCCCTTCTTAGTGCTTGGGATAATTTTACATAATGTCTGCATTGATTGTGAAATTGCTGACGACTCAGGCTGCTTTGTTTTTTCTACTGTCCATCCATCTAAAATACCTTTACTTCCCTCTTGTAGCAGTTCTTTAAGACATTAAGTAGAAAGACCTCACATTCATTTTGGAATTATTTGTACCTGATCAAAAGGCTGAAACATGAAGACAAACACACAAGTCAGCACTTGCAATAACAGTGACACAAGCTGTTGTTTTCTGATGTGTGTGTGCGTATGTGTGTGTCTGTGTGTGTGTGTGCCTATCCGCTCCTCAGCAATCGTCCACAAAACCCATGCTGAAATCATCAAAACATTCAACAACAATTAAAACAGCATGTTGTTACCATAAAAAAGTATAAACCCACACACTGTATTGTATCTACACAGACTGACCGGGTGGCTGCAGCAGGACATTATCTAACTTTGCATTAATTAGCGGATGTAACGATCTCCAGTACGCCCCAAGTTTCCATGCTGTTTCTTTTTTTTTGTTCCCACAAAGTTTTTTCTTGTTGAAGTGGACCGCTTTTCCCCCCTTACTGGGATTTAGTGTCAACTCAGCTGATGCTATTCTCAGAGCTGTATTAATTGTTCGCTCGCTCTTTGATTTGCCTCATTTAAAAAGGTCTTTGGTTAATTTAATGGATCGCGGAGTGAGCTTTTCAAAGTCCTGCTGGGTCGAGAAAAACATTTGCAGACAGTAATCAGCCATCATCAATCTAAAAATACTTCTTAACATGGACTTGCTTTTCTTTAAGTCGGCGCTGCTCCGGGGTGACTGATGCACACAAGCCGGCTGAAGGTCAAACAAACTAAAAAAAGAAAAGTGTCATCTTGGTCACGGCTGAATCCTCTGCATCACATCACAGGTCCTAAATCCTCCTGGAGTGATTTTGCCCAGCTGCCTCTCATTGTCCTGATTACTCCTCAGCTGCTCCCAATTGCTCCAATTTATTTTGCCGCAACGCTGCATTGACACAAGGTCGGCAAAACAGTGAAGATCTCCCGTTATTCCAACTTGAGAGTGTTTGAGCGATGTTCCGATGTTGCTCTGTCATGCAAAGTAGCACCGCTTTCCATGAAATATGTGTTTGTGTACTGTCAGATTCAGACACTTTTACCTGGGAGGTTCAGTCATGTGAAGACTTTTGTAAAATGGAAATGAATAACATACAAACAATCATATGAACCGCAGTGACACAGCTGTAAATCACCTGTGCTGTTTAGCATTCAAAATTTAATTTTGAAAAATATAAATCATTTGCAAGTTTCGGTGTCTGGCAATACTGAAGAAACAGGGAAAACAGCTTGCCTGACTCTCTCCATACGTAACCAAATAGACCTACCAGCAGCTCTGAAGCTCACTAATTAACACATTATGTCTCGTTTGTTTAACCCGCACACATACTGAAGCGTAAAAATGACAGCTTGTGGTTTCGCGGCGGTTGATGTGCCTGGATGATTTCTTGGCCAGGTCCAGTTACTTCCTGGAAAGCGCTGCTAAGCCAACAGGCTGCTGGTGGTAGCGCGTCGCTTTTACGGAACATGAGAGCAATACCAATCTTCTCACCAAGCAAAAAAATTCTCGGCAAATAAGCAATTTCTCTAAAGAGTCTAACCACTCTGCTGAGAGTTAAATATATTTAAATATAACTGCTCATTAAAAGAGGCTCTGTAGCTGGTTTGTTCACACTTCTGTATCTCTGCTAAACAAATATCGCAGGTGTAAGATTTTTCTGAACTGAAAGTTTTTTTTCACACTCTGCTGGTGTTTAAGAACATTTTAGTCCCCCAATGTATCAGGTCTTTGAGTGTATTTCCACTGTAATTCTGTTTCCTGTCATCTGCAGCTAACCAGCATGTATCCCTTCCCTTAGGCTGGGATCACACTACAGGATTTTCAGGCTAATTTAAGCCTGATTCCTGACAATCGTAGTATAAATCCGGTCTATAAGCTTGGTCTGTGCCGATGTTTGTAGTCTTAAAGTTTGATATTTAGGGCGCACTCACACTTGGCAATCTGTACTGTGCCTGAGCACGTTTCACCCCCAAAGTCCATTTTGTTTGAGTGTGCTCAAGCACGGTACACTTTCTTTGCCTTGGCACAACTGAGTTGTGCTTTGGCCTTGTCAGTACAGTCATGTTCTCTGTGTTCAGGGGTTCTGCAGGTTTGAACAAGTCGAATTTAAGAATTTATAAGACCTTTTTAAGGTTAAGGTTTTAATATCTGGATGATTATGTCAGTAACTTAAAATAGACATTACTAGACAATTGCGTGGAAACCTGTTGCCTTAACTGTTTTGAAACTTAACCTGTTTAGCTGTATTAACTTAGAACCATAATTGGATGTAGTAGACAAAACAAGTAATACAAACACTGTAATTACAACTATCCTTTGGTTTCCATGACTTAACTACTCAACTTTCCAAAAATATTCTTTCATTGAGTTATCACAGTCCACTTCCACTTGTTCCACTTGTCACAGCTGAAGCATGTTCCACCAGACCTGTAGTGTGAGCCCGGCCTTGGAGAACATAAAGAGCCTGGAGAGATAGACTTAAAGAACACGGATACTCTTCCACCTGCATGTCAAACTTTTCCCTCCCTCTCCCTTTGACTCTGCTGATGTACAATTTCTCAGCCCCTTTAGGCGAATAACTTTAAAGCAACCTTACATAGCACTTCCTGTCTTGTCTCTGTATCGTGTTCTATTCCTGAAAACTGTGAACCGTATAAGATTACAATCCCTGCTGGTGTGCTGCCTACGCCGTAGCAAGCAACAGTCTCATCAAACGAAAAAAAAAGATTGATTTGTTTAAAAAAGTTAAGTACATAAGTGCTTTATTGCTGTGACTCTAGACGATAGTTTGCTTATTTGTCTTCAACATGAAATTAACATAAAAAACTGGTAAAACTTGTCATCCTTGGTTTTCATTGAAACGGTACATAAATGAGGGGAAAGACAGAACACCCAGGCGCACAGCAAGATAACAGTGGTGTTATTAATACAGCATCAACAACTCATAACTGTGACTTTGTAAACAGGCACTTCCAGGGAGAATTTATTACTTCCTCACTGTTTATTTGCTGCTGGCCTGGCACAGACGTTACTCATTGCGTCTGTGTTCAAACCTCGCTGTGGTGGGACAGAAAACTCGGCAGTATCAATCATTTCACACAAACAGACCAGTCACTTTCATGTTCAAACCCAAAATACACAGTGATTGGTTTTCATTAATTAAATAATTTTGCCGCTTTGAAGTCGCTTTCATTGTGCGGATTGGGTGCCGAGGAGCGGTCTGGAATTTAAGTGGAAGGTAGCTGTGGAATGAATAATACCTAAAAAAAAAAAAAAAAAAAAAGAGAAAGAGAGCGGTGCCCAAAGCTGTGCTCTGTCTGTAGAAGTAAAGTGGAATTGCTGATGTACAGCGCAAGAGTGTACTCAGTGGTTTAACTGCACTGTGATTGTGTGTGTGTGTGTGTGTGTGTGGGGAGAGCTGCTGCACTGGTAGCAGGCTCACACTCATAAATCAATGTCGTGTTTTATTTAGAGACATGGCCAGCTCTCTCGCACTGAACCCCCTTCTATCTCTCCGAGTCCCCGGGTGAAGACAGCACACATGAACAACAGCAGCCGTGGCTTTTTGTTATCGGCCGAATCATCACAGGAGCCCCTACAATTTCCTTTTTACTCCCTCCTCCTCCTCCTCCTCATTCTCTTACTCTTTTGGCTTCATTTTGAACGCAACATCCCGTTCTATTACCTTTCGGCTGTGACATTTACTCACTCTTTTATGATGAATTCATAAAATCACGACAATGATAGCACACTGAGAGTGCTTTATGGAAACTCATTACCGAGTATCTATCTCTGCCTGCCTGTCTGTCCGTCTGCCTTTCTGATTGTTTGTCTGTCCCTCTCTCTTTCTCAGGCACAAACGCGCGCGCACACACACACACACACACACACACACACACACACACACACACACACACACACACACACACACACACACACACACACACATGCGCGCACACTGTCTGTCTTCCGACTGAACACAAAAACAACAGAGGCTGCACACTGATGTGAAAAGTTTGGCTCTAAGCTCTCTGTGGAGTGTTCTGATAAGGCTATCAACGCTTGGCTGGCTGATACACTTGGTGAGGCTGCAGTCGTTTTCCTCTGAAATCCTTTTTTTCAGATCGCTCAGACTGTCTTCTTGCCACATTAGGCTGAATGTTGTTGTTTAAAGAACAGAAAAGCCTGCGATGATATGGACTTTTAAACGAATATTCATTTTTTAACATTAAGTGAAACTTTGGTCACACTTTCGTGACAAATACCAAGGTGAGTACGAGAACATTTCTGTCGTGATGTGTGTGATTCAGCTTATCTGCACCGGCATTATACTGGCTTTGATGGGAACTTCGCTCAGCCATCGTTTGACGTGTCTTTTCTTGGGAGGAATTTAATTTTGCGAGAATGTCACGCATTTTACAGGATGTGTCAGGATGAACATCTCAACATGACAACATCAGTCTTTCGGCAGGAAATTTGAAAACCCTCACGAGTCAGAACAATATCTAATTCACGCAAAAACACAACATTCAACACAGCACTGTGAGAAAACCTTCCTGCCTCTCCGCGTTTACTCTTTGCACCAACACTTAACAATACCAGCTTTCATCCTGCAACATGATCTTTTTTTTCCTGCTTCTTACATCATCATCCCAAACCTTAACTGACCTCGGCGACCATCCCCTCGGATTCCCAACAATCACCGCTACCCTTCCAGGTTTGCCTGTACCAACTGCATTACCACGCTCTCCGGTTTGATGAGAAAAACTCATGCGTCGAGTATAACCCGAAGGCTGAGTTTCCATTACCGACCAAGCCGTAACTCAAAACTGCATGCTTTGCTGAGGCACTTCTGAGCAGCACTCTCACTTTTGTGGGTTTAAATCGGAGCAGAGGCAGATAAGACCCCGTAGCTCCAGGTGAGCTCACCACCAGCAAGATCTGCATCATCAGAGGGTGGAAGTACTTCAGTTAAAAATAGCTGCGCAGAAGTGTATTGCATAAACATGTGACATACTTTATACTTACATAGCTTCAGATTGAGTTTATGATTTCTTTGCACGACTCTGTCTCCTTGAAATTACATTTGTATGCCACTTATTTGCTTTGCCGTTTATGTTTGGAGGGGAAACATAATTGCTGCTTGGATTATGCTCACTGTCAACATCTTTTCCAGTGCAGGGGTTGCATTTTCTTACAGCACAGTAGTTTTGGGGATGAGGTCGGGTTAATGATGAGCTGACGAAGCTGAGGACCATGGTTTAGAATCAGTCCGTTGGCAGTTTGGTTAAAGTTGATTCAGTCAAATGTGGATGAAGTAAACACATCCTGTCTTGTGTTTCAACTCACTTTTGACTTTTTCGATACAGATTGCTTTACACAGCCTTAACCAAGTGCCTTAAGGTGCCTCAACAAATCCATAAACATGACTTGCAAGATTTTACACCAAAATTAGCATATATCTGCAGGTGTTACTGGGGGATACAACTAGATGGCAAACCTTGGTTTTTCCTCGATACTTTCAGCTACTGTTGCCGTTGCTGTCATTGACCCATCCTGTCACATCCTCATACGGGCACTATACTGCACCTCCTGTTAATGCGTGTATTGCATCTTGTGCAGTAAATGCTCGAAATGCTTCTCTGAAGGGGGTCTTCATGAGCTGGCTCTGGTCACCAGACGTCACTGCCACCCACTTGGAGGCAAGGCGACGAGTGGTGAGGCTTCTTTGGCCTCACCCTGGAGAAGGTCACTCTCAGTCGAGGCTTCGCTCGGCTCAGTTCAACTCAACGCAGCCAAGACTGCTGGCGAAAAAAGCCTCACAAGTGAGCAACCAGGGCACCTCTTAAATAACTCTTAAAAGTTCAAGTTTAAGCTGCAGGAAAAAATATCATTAAATCTAGACAAAAAAACTAAACAAAACAAAATAATAAGTTCCCAGACAATGTACTTATTCACAGCAAATGGCATTCAAACATAGATTTTTTGGATTAATAGAGCTCACCGTCTGTGGTACCCTCAGGTGGTTAAGTAGTTTGTGCCACAGTTGGAGTGCTGCAACACAGGAGGCAGCATCCCCAGTGATGTGGATCAATAGTTCTGGGGTCTCACAGCAGCAGGACACTGTTTGACCTGAGGGTTGTTTGCATGGGGAGTTTGTAGGGTTAGAGGTGTCTTGAGGGAAGGTCTGTTTTTCTGTGTATGCTGTGGAAAGTCTCAACATCGCTACTGAATTCTGTCCTGGAGGACAAACATAGCCAGCGTAGGGATGCTGGACTCTGAGCAATGTGTTGTTTACATGTCCTCGTCAGCACTGATCTGGATGTACTGGAGCTTCTGTAGAGTTCTGCCAGACATAACAACTTTTACGCCTGAAGGGGGATATAAAAAAGCCTGGCCTCCTCCTCTGACTCTGTCAGAGTGGGACGTGGCACTGAATTACTCTTGAGATGGGAGAAACAGGCTTTAAAGAGTTGCACCATAGTGGCTATCAAAAGTCAGGTGACAACAAGGAAAACAATGTAATGGTTCCATCATGTTCCATTAGGAGGTCACTCATGAAACAGCCTAAAGATTTTCTGGTGGATATGTCAGCTGGAACCTCTGGAAAAGGTTTCAAGCGCTTTACAGCTTGGAACAAACCATTTTAAATCCTGTTGGGCAAAACTTCAAGGGCAAGGATTGGTGTCTTAAAAAATGAGGGCTGTAGAGCGGTTTTAAATGTCCTTTTTTACGGAGATAGAGGGATCTTACTAAATCCTGTTAGAGGAACAACGGGAATCAGAAGAATAAAAGGAGATTGGAAGGTGAAAGGTGTTCGATCAGAGCGCATTCAGATGTTTTTAAATTGAAGATGGTTTTGTTTATGTGACCTTGTTTATATAATAGAGGACTGAGGTTAAACTCTGAGCTCTGCAACATAAACGGTACATGGGTAAGCTTCACATGCCTGAAGTCTGTACAACACAAGCCAGAAGGTGATGTTAGGAAATAATAATATCTGGCAAAAGTATTTAAATTTGGTCATAATTAAAAGAAACTATGAATCTGATATTATTTCTTCACCAAATGTATTTAATAAAAACATGAAAAACATATTGATCCAAAAGATTTCTTAATTTGGAAACATGAAGGAAATATTCTCTTAACACTTATTTAGCAACTTATTTGAACCATGTACATATTTCAGTTTTTGAATCTGTGGGGAGAGAGCAACATGAAAGAGCTGCAGATGTGATAAGCTGGAGGCTGAAGATGTGCAATTTGAAGCAAGAGTGAAGGAAGCAGAATTGTTTGTCAGTGTTTAATAGGTTAAGGTAAACCAGGATCTGGCATTTAAGTCTTTTGATATAGTTTTTGTTTGATTAGACGATCATGGTGTTTTTAAGTCTTTTTGCTGTGACTTGGCCCAAAAGTGCACAGAGTACACGCCGCCCTCAACAAACAAACAATGTATTCATTGTTTCATCTGGAGGACTTGTTGCAGATATCGTAGGAAAATATGTTGAATGTTTTGCAGGTGCAGGATGTTCTGTGTAAACATTTTGTGAGTTGGCAAAAACACTACAGTATAAAAGCATTGCACATGAGTATATATAAACATATACAAACAGATTCTCCAGGAGACGGGCTTTCTTGCACACAGTCTACAGCATTCATTATTAAAAAAAAAAAATCATACCAGCTGCTCATTTTCTTTCTCAATGTCTCAATCTATTGGATCTGGTTATAATTGAGTTGTACAATACAAATGTGTTTAATACCTTCAATGTGCTGGAAAAGTTCCTTATCCATAAACAATTCCCACTGATTACTGGAAAAGGTAAAACTTTATAATACGGGTGCAACTTATTCATGACTCAGATGGATTTGAATGCATGCTTTAATGCTGGGTGTATCATTAATTCTGTTGCTCCCCATTAACAAATGTTCAAGTCACTCTTTACTTTTATGTTTTTTCTTTCTACTTTAGAGATTCACTTTAATATATGGTTACATCATTCACTGATTTATAGGGGAACAAAATAAACTGGATTCCTCTTACTGGCCTTCTCTGATAAAATAAAAACAGCAGTTTCATATTTCTATGAGAATAGGTAATGCTCGACTTTCTAACTTTGGCAGTGATACAAACATTTACTTGTTGTTGCATGAGCCAATGTCATTTTTTTTTGCAATATTCAAAGGCCAGGGGCTGGAACATGAGTTGCTCTTTTCTGAAAATTATATTTGTGTTGTTACTGAAAGAAGAGGCACGTAGCAGAGTAGAGAGAGATGCACTCAAACCAAAAGTTATCTAGCACTTATTGGTCGATAGATTATGATTTTGATCATGTCCCATCAATGGGGTTGTCAATAATAGTCATGTAACGACATGAAGCGAGGCTGAGCAAATGCACAGTCCTGAAATAAACAGCTAATTTGGTTGCATAACAATCAGTGTATGATGTAACTCATACCTTAGTGGATAATCCATACTAGGGGCTGTCACAGTATCAGATGTTCACTATGTCATAGTGACATGATCATTTGGTGAGCAACAGGAAACCATGATACATCCTGCGTTAATACATGCATTGAGTTATCACGAGTCACGCATTAGTGGAACGTTATTTCAAGGGCTAGTTCTGGTCTTTTGATGTGGGGTTTTATAAGGTACTTATCAGTGTATTACCTGCAGTAGATGACCATCAGCTCTCCCCGTGTGGAGAAGCAGTGGCAGGAAACAGAGCATTGTATTGCTGTAAATGGTACCAAGAGCAATATGTATTTTAGCCACCTAAAAGAAGGCCTACCCAAAAAATGTACATCGAATTAAGTATATGATATATTTTGGACATTTTTGGGGCTTTACATGGCCACCAGAGAGCCTTTTCTGTTGGCAGTGCATTCCCTCAACCGTACAACATCTTTATTCCTATGCAAGACTGCCCTTAAAGCAATATATACTTTTTAGGTGGCTAATATACATACATACCTACCTGCTGGTTCCATTTACAGCAATACAATGCTCCGCTTCCTGCCAGCACTATGCACTGCTTCTCCGCACAGGGGCGAGCTGACAGTCATCTACAGCAGGTAATACACTGACTAGGGTTAACTACCTCATGCCACCCCACGTCAAATAATCAAAACTATCCCTTTAAGTATATGATTTCTTCACCCTTGTTGTAAAGTTTAACCAAGGATATGATTGAATCGTCATAACAATAAGTTTACAAGTTATCAATGCAAATCGAAAAGATCCTGCATGACCGAGACTTTGCTATGTTTTAAGACTTAGTCACAGCCCCCCATATATTTGAAATTTCCAAGTAAGGTAACATCTCAAGTAATACTGCTCACTAACTTGCCTTCTCACATGATAGCTTATATATAGACACATTACACACACAAGGCATAAAGTGATGTGTGCGCGCACACACACACACACACACACACACACACACACACACACACACACACACACACACACATCGAGCCAGAAAGACAAAGCCCAGAAATAGTAGCTCTTGCATGAAAGAGATAACAGGAGAAAGTATATCTGACGGTGGTTTCTGGGTTTATTTGTGTGGGAATGATGGGATGGTGGTTGCGGTATCTAAAAAACTAGACCTCTAAGTAAACATTCAGGGAAAGCAGCCTCAGCGCAGGAGCCAGTACGGAATTAAGTGGGATTAGTTACATTTTAAGGAAAGTCAAGGAATGATTTTTAATCCCTCTCTGCCACAGATCACTTTGATTCAAGGAAAAAAAAAACACAATTTACGTTAGATGTCATTCAGACAAGGACAGGTTGATTCATGTTCATTTTTAAGTAGACTGTTAGACCTCATTATTCCCCTTGTCTCTTACACATTCTGAATAAAATCATCTCAAATGGATATACGCCGCAGAAACAAGGTCTGGCACGGATGTCAGCGAATGAACACGGATATACTACCGCCTTGTTACAGCCAGATGAAATAGAGCCAGAGAGTGAAAAGAGGGTAATTTTCTGCTTGTGGTGTGTGGAACAGAAAGTTCTGCAGTAGTTCCAGTTTTGTGATTTTCCAGTGACACCAGAGGTAAGTGCAAAGTGTCGGCTGGAAAATGACACCAGAGCTGCACACAGATGGGGTTAAATCTGGGCCTGTAATGGAGGAAGATTGAGCAGATGTGAAGGTTTGGGGATTGGTAAATGGAAAGCTTATATGCAGATGACATTTCCTCGACCAGTCTTCATCATCAGTCCTCTTTACATACATATCCATGTATACACATATGTGTCTCTATATGAATAGACACAAATGAATAAAAACTTTGCAAAAATAAAATCAACTGTCTGTAAAAATGCAATAGAAATGGAAAATAGAAATGCTATTGTCATTCACAGATTTCTCATGTTATTTTACATTTATACTGTTTATATTTTTATATTTTACTGTCATTGTAATTCTATGGATATTTTGTGTATTCCAATGAAAATACAGGGAAAATCTGGAAAATTTCATTTTTTAAACAGTGTAGACATGTGTAATGCCTTGCAATATAAACCTGTTGTTGAAAATACAATTTATTTAAACTTCAAACAACAAACAAAACTTTACTGAAACCTTAAATTTCCTGAACAAAAACAGTCTTAAACATGTTTGCCCAGATTTCAATACTTCCACACTGCTTACAGAAAACTCTCATAGCAGCACACTAAACTAGATGCTGTTTTACAGATTGTAGGACAATGCAGTCTAATCTAATCTAATCTAGTCTAATCTATTATCTAATTATTGTGCAGTTGTGGAACTGTAATATTTTGGCTTCAATGCACATCAAAATATTCCATATTAGCATCAAATGAGAAATACGTTACACTGTTCTTGAGATTTACGAACTAAATGAATTAATAATCTTGGCATTAAGGTACGTCCTCAAGCAATACCAAACATAGGATCGAATATACCGTAAATATCAGTCCTTATTTTAATTCACGTAAGGTGGTTCAGCTCTCAGTCAAGCCTCTTGTGACTTAACAGTTCTGATGAGAACCAACCAGATATTGAGTATTCATGACGTATCAAATATAGTGCATCTATTAACTGCTTTGAACATTTTAAAACTATAGTCAAACACTGTCAAAGAAAATAAAGGTTGTCTTATTTGGTTCTTTCACTTTCACTCTACCATGCAGATACACAATTTATCATTTCAGACAGCTGTGTAATCTTCATACTTACAAAGATTTGTTTTATCATTTCAGCTGAAGTCTAAATTGGAATAAATATCTGTCAGACAGACTGTAAAGATCTCAACAATATATTTCCCCCCCAAAATAACAGAGAGCAACCCGTTTGTTTACTGCACTGAGGTTTTTCAGTTCAATAAGTGTTTACAATCCTAGTCACTAAATGAGTCAGGCCTCTACACATTTCAAGGGGAATATGATTCATTCCAATTTCACTCGTCCATAAGTCCTCAATATCTGGTTTCCAAGTAACACACTTTTGTGTGTGTCTAAATGAGGAAACAGGCATCAACTCTACTAACATGCTTTTCATCTTGTTAATTTTACCAGGTACATTTTCTAGGTGTAGCATTCCGGTTCTGAGAGGCAGCAGAATCACTGCATGGAAGAAAAGGTACCTTGCAGTTTTCCATGGTGTGTAATTCTCACCACGCACACTTCACAGTGCTGTGGGCAGTTTATATAGACAAATAAACACACTTAATTAAGAGTGAGTACACAGTATGTTGCTGTTTACATTTGAACTGAGAGAAGCATTCCAGTTAGACCACTGCAGTGAGTTGAACTCCATCATTTCATACAATTTCTTTTAATGAGGCTTCAATAAATATTGAATAATGACTCACAGACTAATTCATAACAGCCCCAAAAAACAGAGCTGAAAACACACAAGAGCACACTTCTCCACACACTTCAAATTTTAAGAGCCAATGTTTCTTATTTGTATGTGTATTTTGAAATTGGATGTGGAGTTTTTGCTGTTACATTTTCAGAAGTCACAGGATTAACATTTATTTTTTTTATTTTACTATCTACTTGTAGCCTTCTTCCGAGAGATCAAGAGGATGATTTCATAGCTTTTGTCATTATTGTTCCTTAAAATCCAGAACCATAAACAGGTTAATGCTGTGTGAACAATTAGCATTAAACACAAAGTACAGCCTAGGCTATCGGCCATAAACCATAAAAAATGACCATAAAAAAAATACTCAATGAATATGGATTTTGATATGGTGGTAGCGGTGGGCTGTGTGAATATTTGCATGAATTTCAAGGCAATCCATGAAATGTTTTCAAGACATTTTATACAAAATCACAGATATGAACCTCATGGTGACCTTAAAGGAAAATAAGGAGGACCCATCCTCTCTGGGACGTGGATGTTTGTACAAAATTTCCTGACAATAAATCCAATAGTTGTTGAGATATTTCAATCTAGACCAAGATGTTCAACTGACAGTCTGACATTTTTTTTGCTACAGCCATGCAGCTGGTACAGCTTGAAATTGAATGGAATGGAAAAAGAAAGATAATACAGCAGTAGTGCCTCTTTTTCGAGACAGAATATGCTCACAGGTAAAGATTAAAATGCAAAATTCATCATTGGTACTGCAGCCCTGCATTCATGGAGGCATTTGTGCATTTCAGGGCAGTTTGTTTACAAGCTCAATCATGAAATGAAATGAGTACACCTGTCCCACACTGGATGATGCTACTAGAAAAACAGCTGGAGCCAAAATGTCACCTCAGCTGAAGTTACACAGATTGCCTTTTAAATCTGTTGCTTAGGTGATGATTTTGTCTAAAGCTTTCAGCATCTAATTTGCCTCTGTACTGTATTTATGAGTATAGCCTGTTCCTGTACATTTAAAAATGTGTATTTCTTCATGCATGTTGGCTGCCGGCTGGATGTGTTGACACAAACAACCTGTGTAATTCTTTTTTTTTTGCTGTTGTCTTTCATCCACATTTTCACTTATAATCTAAACAAGATTCTTTTACACTTTTTACCCCGCTCTCGACCTTAGTGCTTGGCAATTGCTTTAACGACAGAAAATGGAGACCAGTTTCTATGGAGACGATAAATCTGCCATGTAGTGAATAATATATATTTGCACAGCAATTTTGTGCTCCACTGACCCCAAAAGTCTAAGCCAGCAAATAAATAGATAAATAAATAAGAACGAAATACTTTACTGCCAATTAGACCGGGAGTGTACCTTACATGTTTTGAAGTGCTGCTGTGTTCATGTCTGAACAACAACAATAATGAACCTTGAAATGAAGCTGACAGCCGCTATCCTACCTCTCCTTTTCAAGTACCTATATGGAGTTTCTATGGAGTTCTCTGTATTCAGCACGACAGCCTTTGTAATTGACGCCAACATTCTCCCTTTCTTCCTTCGGCTGTTGTGTGTAGAAAACAACAGAACATTTTATTTTCCTCTTCGGCTCTCTTTAGCCGTCCTTGTATCTAGAGGATCCTCTTTGTAAAATGCAGTGTCCTCCTGCAGTGGGAAGAATATAGAACACACACTTATCTTTAATGGGTAAAGAAATATAAACATAACAACTAAAAATTATACTACAATGATCTTTTTATTAGTCAAGAAACAGTCTCAGTGCAATACACATCCCATAGGCAAACAAAACCATCAGCGTTGACCCTAACAGCAGACATCAAGACAGAGATAAGGTTAAAATGAATTTATTAAAGGTCCCATATTATGAAAAACATGTTTTCTCTGGTCTCTACATATATAAACTGGTCCGCCCTGAGCCTGCCAACTCTCAGAATGAGGAAAACAAGCGATTCCTGCATGGTCTCTGCAGCCCACCCACTGGTAAAATGGCGCTCCTACAGGCTGGTCAGATTCAGCTCCTTTCCTTACGTAACGGAAGGAGTCATTTACATAGGCCGGCCTCCTCTGCACAGTGATAGGAGATATCGGAGAGGGGGGCGTTCATCCCTGAGGTGAAGTTCGGTGTGTCCAGCGGTAAGCTAGCAGTATTTCACAATGTTGTTGCTCAGAGTTAGACACACAAATTGCTCTGTTGTTGGTTGTAAAAATCAACATAAGTGCCTAAATTCTGTCCCAGCTACAGAAGAACAGGAGAGACAGTGGATGCATTTCATTTTTAATGACAACGTGCCGGCAGTTCACAGTAAGTCCATGTAAGTTTGTGTGTTAACCACTTCGCATCAGACTGCTTCAGTAACGAGGGTCAGTACAAAGCTAGCTTTGCCTCGACACTGACCCTCGTAAAAGGATCAGTCCCAACCAAACAGGACCCAGCAACTGCACCGGAGCCACAGGTAAGTGTCGCCATGTTTTGATAGTATTTACAGTTGACTACGAGTATGGTGAAGTCAGCTGGAAATTGACTAACTAGTTAGTAAATAATATTAGGATGGAGCTTGGTTGTCACAGTAAAAAGTCTGGAAAATGTGCAGACTGGAGACAGAGACGATGCAAACAGTGTCCAAGAGTTTGGAGACTGTGTTGGAGACAAACACAGCTTTCGCTAGCTGTTAGCCATTAGTTACATGGTAGTAAATGTAACAATACATACGAACAAACTAATATTATTCAGACACACTAACCATTCTGAAACGTCCTGCTGCAGCCGCAGAGTCTGTACTTCTTCAGGAGCCTCTCCTTCTGGGTCTGATTCTGGTTCAAACTGGTATGGTTGAATGAAAGCATCTCTGCGAGCCATAGCGATACATACATCCACCATAACATTAGCACATGCTACCGCTAGCATAAGAGGCATCGTCTTTCTAAGAGGGACGCCTAGCAGGGAAGACTCTCCAAGTAGGCGTTGACAGACGGATCTCATTAGCATTTAAAGGTGCGGGCACAGAAACAGCCTGCTCTCAGTAGAGCTCACTTGAGCAACTTTTAGACAGCTGAAATTCAGGACCACGGATGGGTTTGGGGCAATGCATATCGAATACAGTGTTGTTGGACCTCTGACAGCTGTGTGAAATTGATGAAAAACAGTATAATATGGGACCTTTAAGGTTGCTCTGGTAGTGGGCAGCGGAAGCTTGGGCCCACAATGGTAAAACTGAGGCCAACGTGGAGGCACAGTTGAGTGTGGCTGTGGAGCTGGAGCTTGGAGTTTGCTTAGGCTCTGGCAAGGAACGTGAGGAAATAAAACAAAATGAATCAAGTCGGAGCACAAAAATTACACAGGAGCAGAAAGTCACAAAGAGAAGCACTAGCAGGGCAGCCATATACCACGTAGATGAGTGGAAACAATCTGGCAAGCTGTGTGAACGGAGGTAGCTCCAGTCAACCAAGGGAAGCAACGTCAAGCCTCTGCAGAGCACCTCTGACAACACATAACACAAAACAAGGCACGAAGCACAGAAGAATCCACAAATAAAGTCCAAATCATGACAGCTGTAGTTGTTCTCAATGCCAGTACTCAGGTCTGATTTGAGCCTATGGGGCTTGAATAAGTCATAAAATTAAAACAATTTTAAACGAGTGTGAGGATGAATTAAAGAGACTTGCTAGAAAAGAGGCTGCCCTGTAGTCTGTTGGTACGGTACAAAACATTGTATAATATAAAATATTGTAGTAATTAATTTTTCCTAGCCACAAATAGATATATTCACTCATCACTATGCATCCCACACACAGCTGTCATTAAACAAAGAAGTATGTAATTTAAACTTTGTTGCTTTTTCAGTCGCTTTCAAAACAATTGCACAGGCTAGCCAATATTTTAGTATTTTTTTATTTCAAAAACCCCCATTTTCTCATCCTGTAGAACACTGCGGTATTTTAAATAATAGTGGACATTAGTTCAAGCATTGTAACTAGAAGAACATATTATGGGTCAGAGATGTGTGTTTGCATCTCAGTCGTCAAAAATCTTTGTTCCCGCTCTAATTTATTCATTCCTCCTCCTGATCTAACAACACAGGTGAGGGAGTTTTCGGTGGAGGTCAATCATCCTCTACAGCTTCGCATATAACTACAGCTCTTACAGATCTTAAGGCCCAAATAATAAATATACATCACGTAAGGGAAGCGAGAGACGCTCTAACTGCCAGTGTTTCAACAAAGTTAAGACGTTTGAAAGGTAAACGTCTGCAGTATACTGAAAGTTCAGCCACCGATTACATTGTTGACCCCATTATTACAGAATCCACAAGCTGCAGACATTTTTTTCTCTTAAGTGACAGGTAGTGGTGATGTGTTTCCAGATTTGAGTGACAAATAATGACTAGCATTGTGGTTTTTGCCACTCGAAATGATGCAATTATGGTTTCCATGGGACCAATTTTCAGATGCGTTGTCCAGGTCCACTCAGCGCTTTAAGTTAAATGTCTCATCAAAACAATTTTTCATTAATTCAAGCCCCTTGGATATTTTACTGGTTGTGGGTGAGGGTTTAATAAACTATTTTGATAGACTGATGACTCGACTTGTGTAATCTCCATTTATTAGTAGATGACCGTATCACCCCACGTTGGTGGATGCTTTGTTGTATGGGCTATGTGAGTATGCAGTAAAAAGTTCTGAAAGGCTATTATTCGACCTTCATAACACTGATAATTACATTAACAAAAACAAGTGTCTCTTTGTTTGTGTGTGTGTTAATGAACACAATGACACAAGTGCATTTTTTTGATTTACAAGTACACAGTTTAGACAAAGACACAGTTTATTTGGACAAATAGATATGTGAATGTAAGAAAGGACTATAAAGCATATGGAGATCACAGAACAGAGCCATATTACTGAAATGAGACAAAAGGAGCCATTGGTAGTAAAGTTAAATGAAAAAACAGGAAGAGAACAGGGACAGAACAGAGCCATATTACTGAAATAAAACAGAAAAGAGCCACTGATAGTAAAGTAAAATGAAAAAACAGGAAGAGAACAGGGTGGTGAAGAGAGACATCGACTCAACCACAACCAAACAGCCAGCAGAAATAAGCAACATCACAGGTAAATTCAACTTTGATAAAAATAAAACTTGTCGCACAAAATTGCGGATCATTAAATGCACTGTTTGATCCTGTGCTATTTAAAGATGTTGAGTTAGCTGACATAAAAATGCAACTTTCAACAACTTTTAACTGCAGCCACCTAAAGTGTTAAGATGGGGAATGTACATATCTTACCATTCCCCAAAGCAATAAATCATACTGAGTAATTAGCCCCAAGAGCACAGAGTTCCACGTGTTGGATGTTTGTCTTTTAAACCACTTTGGTCTGTTGGGATGATGGAAGCAACACTGCTGCTAGCAGCCATTAGCAGCTTTAGGTTGACTCAGACAGGCCCCCCAATCGGTGGGAAGTCAAGTGCTTGGGGAGTGAAAAATGTTTTAGTGTGTCCAGATGCCAAAGCTGTTGGAGTGCAGTAGTGTTATTCAGCACCCAGAATGCACTGCAAACATCTTGAGCATCTTTGCTCATTATCCTCATTGACTCATTGGTGTTTTTTTCCTTTTCATCACTGCAGAATCTTGTTACTGAAGCTTATTTTCATAACTGGAAACAAACAGCAGACCAAATATTAATTGCAACATGCAAGTTACTGCCGCATCTGTGAGACAAGATGGTACAGTACATCTTGTAAGACTATCTATATCTTACAACGAGCTGTTTCTTAGAAAGACCGAGCTGTAATTTCTGCACATATGCGACTTTTCGTTTTTAAGGAGGTGGTTGGGGTTGACTGGTGGGCGCGCAACGAGCAAGACTTTGACACCACAGAGCAGAGTCAGAATCCAGAGGCCCACGAGTGGTCAGGCTCTTACAGCACAAAAGCAGCTTCTGGTTGAGAGATGCTGGTTGTTTCAGTTAAATGGCAAAGAAGTTCAACTGCTCCGTTTTCACCTTTGAAGCATTCAAGACCACAATGTTTCCTTAACATAGAATAATAAACATTATTAGGAGGTTTTCAAACATAATAAAGGACAGATATGTCTAAAAATATGTAAATACATTTATATAATATAATATGAAACGTGTAAAATCCAACAAAAAATGCAGCATAGCAAGAGGTGATTTTTCTGTATATATATTCATATTGACTATATTCAAGTCCGATGGATATCAAACTAGTCAAAGACACTAAATTGAACAGAGCAGGCAGTACAATTTAATTTTATTCTTTCAACTTTCCTGTCTCTGAAAATATAACTAATGAACAAAGTTATTACTGTGCAATAGTTTTGTAGGAATATGTGCTTGTTTATATTCAAACATTTACATATGTGCATTTATCAACACATCTTCATCATACCTTGCAGCGTAACAGCAACACACGTACCAGACCGCATGGTTGCAGTTCGCTTAGGTTTAGGTACGAAAATTTCTTGGTTGGGTTTAGGAAAACTAAATAACATTGCGTTGTGTATGTGACTTAACTTCATTACATTAGTAGGTTAAAAGAAGTCAACGTTGACTTCTGGTTTCACAATGGTCATGAACAGCATAAAGTCCTGCGCTTCTTTAACCTGACCATCCATCCTTTACCCCCTCCATTTAGGAACTTTTCATTTTTATACTTCTACGCACTTCCTGCTTTGTAGCAGTAATAATTACTACAGCTACGAGATGTCGCTGTAAATATGGGTTGCAATAAACTGCTTTCATTTTCGACCTACATGGTCATTTTTCCAATGACGACAGACTTGCATTTATTGATAGAATATACTAATCAAAAAAGTTAAACCTTGAACCTTAATGTGCATGTTTTTAGGAGTTAATGTTTATTAAGAAAATGTGTTGTTGACGATACTTTTGTTTGTGCTAAAAAACTGCCGTGTTTTAGAGCACCATCACAACCTAAATCTAAAAGAGCCAACACACAGCTCTAACATGCATTTTAATGAAATGGACACAAATTGATTCTAGACAGCAACAATTTGAAACATACTGTAGGAAATCCTGACATAAGCATCACGTTTCTCTTTAAACATGGTCTCTAAACAGTCCCAAATCATTTCCTATTTCTATATTTAGAGGAAGATAATGAAGTGTTCATAAAAATGGAAAATAGTCTTACAGTAGGCTTTCTATCGGATAGATGGTCACTCTGGCTCTCTGTTGTTCAGGCACACTCACTGTGGAATGAGAAATCTAACTATAATAAGAACCTATTAACCTCCTCTTAAATTGGCCAATCTAAGCTTCGTCAAGCCTGAAATTGTCGTGATTAAAAGCAAAAACTCAATCACGGCAATGCATAATTAATTTTCCTTGCATGTTAATTCTATTATAGACAGACAAGAATGATTTTAATCAATTCTTTTCAGAATATCTGGATCTAATACGAGTGACTCAGGACCACCTCAGGCTCCAGACTCTCAAACAGTTCGTTTTAGATATTTGAGTCTAGGTAATGTCTGTCGTCATGGAAATTCTGGCTCAGAGCTCCTTTCACATTGTCAACTACTGCATGTAGAGGTTAAAAGGTAACATTTCTCGAAGCTGTATTTAGCTGAATACCTTTTTATTTACATTTTCAAGTTTTATCGTAAGGTTCAGCTGAATATTTACAAAACCACTAGGAGCACTTTGGCTATGAGCTATTTCCATAACATCCAAAAGATGAGCAATCACTAAAGGAAACTGATTCTTTTTTTCAGCCATGAAACGAATGATTTTGCCAAATAAATTCATGCAATTGTTTACCCCAATGTTTTGTCTGTCATGCTGTTCAGAAATCATAACTTTATGATCTGTGTTGGTGTTGTTCCTGGAACCTCTTAGTGAGGTTTGCTCCAGGATCTCAACTCAGGAAAGAGCGACAAAGTCCACATCTGGAGCAAGCTTCCAAGGGTGGAAAGTATTGAATAAAGCTTCCCTCCTCAGGAGACCGGGACTGGAATCCCGTTAGGAATGTTGTGCTGTTATTGTACTTGTTAATTCCTGTTTTGTTTCAGTTTTCTGTCACGCTTTGGTTAGGTTTAGGCAACAAAAATGCTTGGTTAGATTTAGGAGAACATGCTTTGGATTCAAACATGCTCTTTCACAACGTTGAACACATGTTTGAAAGGATAACATCTCCCATATTTGTTTTTTCCCAGAGTCGATAAGCTATGACATTACAAAGACATGCTTTATCAGTTGCAGTGTTGGTCCTGGAGCTATATTAATTAGGATGTTCGAAGAACAACACCAACACAGTCAACACATGTCAGATCATGCTTCCCTCTTAGCCCCCTTTTCAACTTTTCAGTTTGCAGATGTCTGGTATACAACAACATTCACATCTGTGACATTTAGAAGAATGAGTTGTTTATGACCTTTGTTTTTGGTGATGAAAGATAAAATGCACTCATACCATGTCGAAAAAATTGAAGATGTATTAGTTCCCCGTTAAAGGCCATCAGTTCTTCTGCCGCACACTTATGTCTTGCATATTTTTTTCCATCTATTCATGAGAATAGTTTTTTCACTCTATACTGCATATAGATACATAAGATACGCAGGCGTCAATGACCTCTCTCCTTCTCATCAGTGCCTCACATCACTGACCTACTGTGTTCGGGTTAAAGAAAGACACTGGTTCAGTCTTAAGGGGCTGCTGCTGTGAAATGCCGCCTAGGGGGATTTCCACTCAGTAACGACATCCAACTTTACAGTAGTGTGGAAGGTGATAAACGGATCGATAAAGGAATGTAAGGACAAGTTGATACACAAGAGACATTTGCTGATCTACAGCATGTTGATCTTTTGACTTGTTTTTTCTTTCATGGGCTCTGTTTGAAGTTGCTCTCTTGAGATGCACGCTCACACACACACACACACACACACACACACACACACACACACACACACACACCACACACACACACACACACACACACACACATAGGAAACAACATCCCTATCTTGGCCTGAGGGTATCTCACAACAATTGCAATGAATGCAATTTCCCCATAGTCATCCAACCCAATTACTATGAATGATCTATTAAGCTGACTACAAAAACAACAATCTAAATTAAAGAGCAAAGAACATAATGATTAGAATAGTCACTGTGCTCTATGTCGAAATTAACCTGATAGCTACTATGCATTCTGCCCATGCTAGCAAAGGACTCAACTGCTACTGGGCTGCTGGCATGGCTACAGATGTACAGTAGAAGGACTGTGGTTGAGAGAAGAGAGAACACATGCCGGCACATATAACAATTTGAGGGGATCCAACACTGCAGATGTGGACAATGGTAATTTTTCTGGTTTTGGAGGGACTCCAACACAAAAGCATTTAAAATATGCCCATGATTCCCCCCCATCACACACACACTCACACTCACACACACACACACACACACACACACACACACACACACACACACACACACACAGGCATGTGAAACTTTAAAGGATTTATGTGTTGACACACACCTCCGTGTCCATTCCCAGAGGCCTCATTAACAGTGCTAGGCGATAGGAGGGCTCACAGTAGGCTAAGATACTGAAAGACTGTTCACTGTACAAACAGTAAAATTCAAAGTGGGCATTACAAAGACTCACATGCAGACAAACTGCACACGCAGGAGTACACCCACAGTAAGACAAACACACACAAATGTTGATTCATGTCACTTTTGGGGACATTACATAGATATTCATTTCCTGGAGACTTACCGTTACGCTGACGGCTGCCTGCCTAACCCTAATCTTAACCTTAAATATTGACCCAGAAACAAGCTTTTTTTCCAGATGGGACAAGCCGTCCTCATTTAATTAAACTGATCTGAATTTGTCCCCTAAGGTAGTCTATGTCAGACAAATACAGACACACATACACATACAATCAGTATATGTTGCGCAAAATACAGCCTGTGAAGTTTCATGCTCATTATTGTGTGTATAAAGCAATCGCATAAAAAACGATTGAATGGGTCGATAACCAGCAAGTCCCCTATCACATATATCACTGTTCCCAAAACAACATGACAGGCATAGTATCCCTTCATAGTACGGTTGCAGTTTGTTTGGTTTATGGATAAAAAAAATTGTGGTTTAGTTTAAATAACCACGATACTTCAGTAACTTCAGTCACAGACGTGTTGCATTACATAAGTAAACTTTTGTTACGTTTTGTGTGTCTAAGTCAGTTAAAAGACGTCACCCTTGATCCCTGGTTCTACAGTGGACATGAACAGTCCTTGAAAAAAGACACGTAAATCATAATAAAAAGTCATAATAAGCTGCTTTTATAGTTGACTTATATGGTCACGGTTGTTTTTCTGATGAGGACGGGCTCGGTGTGTATCATGTTGTTTCGTTGCACAATGCTGCATGGTCCTCGGTCTGAGTCAGCGTGTGTCCATTATGTTTCTTTTAATCCCCTCTGAGCCTCTGGCATGGCCTGCATTAGAATTCTCTTAAGTTGTGTTGCTGAGAATCACAGTGTGATACTATTATATTGTGGAAAATATCACATAATTACAGTTCAAGATATCATGTCCATTATGCGGGTATATGTAGAGTGGCACAGCCTTAAGGGGTTTAGACCAATTTCCCTTCGGTGATTGCTGCAACCACTGCACCCATCCTAATGCATTAATATGGAGCAGCAACACACTGAGACAATCTGCAAGACCATTTTCACCACAGCATGAAGATTGTCTAATGAAAAGGGGACTAAGATAATTATTACTCAGCCTTTTAATATACAATAGAGATTTTGGTGACTAAGGAGACTGATAGAGAAAGAGAGCATTATATTTAGAAGGAAAGAAGGCAAAAGAAGAATAAGAAATCCAATAATTGTATGATGAGCATATCCGCTGCACATCATCATTTCATTTCGTGAGCATTAGATATGTATCTGAATGCTGCTCGCTGCTTCTCTCAAGGCCAGCCAGCTTAAATAATGATGATTCCGCCTGGGGGACTGCTTGCTAAAGGAATGTATTTTCTAATTAGATAAAGCCACTTTCCCAATTTGCTGGCTTCTTAACCATAAAGCATGGCAGTGAGAGAAGCCTCAGAGCCATCTTGAGATGCTGCCAATCCCCATCCCAGCACAGTCTATCACCCGACGCTCAAAATCACATCACCAGGGAGACAATAGATTTTGTTGGTGCATTTGTCTGCGTGCACTGATATAAATTCTGTGTGCATGTTCCAGAAACAATTGACGGTGAAGCAAAATTCTCATCTGCAGCCATGGCGAAAAATCAGGTTGGCATCACTTAACTATTACCTTAAATCACATGTGTTCTTGTTAATCACAGATAAACACACAGACTGATGACAGCAAATGTTTTTGAATCTCTGTTGTCTGTAAATTCAGCAAGATTGGAAGTAATTTAAACATGTAGCATAGTTAATCTTTACTAGCACAGCTAGAGTTCATTTTGCTTTTGCTGACGTTCAGCCCCAGGTCACATTTGTTGGACCTCTCTAAGCATTTCTGTGGTAAAAAAAGAAACACAGAATTCACAGCGGACACAGTGAAAGAGAACAGACAATTAAAGGTGTTGTAAGCGCAAAGCTGTCTTCAACCGCAGGGAAAATACTCCCATTGCCAGTTGGACAGTTTGAGTGTACATAAGCCAGCACAAGCAAATACATCTAAACTCACATGTATCTGCTAACAGCTAAGATTAAGTGAAGCAGTACACACACAAGCAAAGCAACATTTCCCGCCCCTCAATCCTCGTCGTCTTGCTGTATTTTTCTGAGCGGATTGGGGTAATGAAAAGAGAAACAATATCACACATGGACACACACTCTTAATTAGGAGTGAGATAGAGTTCACCTGCTGTGGATTTAATTCGGCAGCACAAGGGGAGAGAACATCTAAGCCTTGGGATAATCAAGATGGTACAATACTTCAGTCCCGCCACCTGCACATAACAGTCGCCACCCTTTGTCTGGTGAGATTAAATGGTACTTATGTGGATAGCGACCTTCAATTTCTCTTACTTTAAAGAGACATCATCAAAATTGGTAATGTGTCACTCTGGACTGGACTGTTATTCTCTTTGGAGAAGAGAGGCATTAGGAGACATGGCTATAATGGTTTGTCAAGGACCTTGAATTCAAAGTGCCTGATATTTCTAAAAGTGTTTATCAAAGAAAGTCCTTGTTTCAGTAGTTCATGCTAAGATGATTAAAGGCATCATAATGTGTATTAAGTGTTTTTCAAATTTTAGAAACTGCACAACAGGACGCCCATGCCGGACTCCAAACCAGATGTCAAACCGTAAGTTAGTTTAGTTGATATCTGTCACGGGCCACTCTGTTCCCCCATGGACGCTTGTTTCTGCATGTAACTTTGGTCAGCGGGAAGCATCATAGTGTTGAACCCTTTCATCACCTGCAACACCAGCTATCACTGATTTTGGAGAGACCTGTTATCATATTTTATGGAATGTGTTGTGGGCTTTCTCTCTGAGGTCTTCTGGCTGCTCTGCCTCAATGCTCTGTGATATATGGAGTTTCCTGAAAGCAACCTAAGCTAAATAACTGCTGCGTGCTATAGCTGTAAGTTGGCACTGCTAGCCTGGTGGATTCGGCATGGGGTACCGCCACAGAGTGTGGGCATTTGCACCTTATCACAGCAGCTTTGCACCGCTGGTAAGAGGAGGAGGTTTTCAGCTCTGGACCTGGAATAGGCAGCCTCTGCAGACATCATGTCATCATGACTCAGCAAGATAGAAAGACAAGAGTCTCAGATTGGTTTTACTTTCTTTTCTTTGTTGTTGGCGACAGCTTCACAAAATAAAGGCGGCATAACAGACGCCGAGGTGGTCCTGTTGTTGTGTGACTAGCTGGCTTGCTAAATTGTATTTCTTGTGTTGGAGAACTTGCTTGATGTTTGGCCGCTTATATCAAGGTATATGTTTATTAGCAGTGTTGCCACAGTTACCTTGAAAAAGTAATCCGATTACTGATTACTCCTTCAAAAAGTGACTTAGTTACTTTACTGATTACTTGTTTTTTAAAAGTAATTAAGTTAGATTACAAGTTACCTTATTAGTTACATTCAGGAGGGGCCTCAACATAAACATTTAGCGTGGCCTTCATATTTCTCTCCATCTCTGCGTACTCCTTCTCCAGGTAGGAAGATAAAGATGTTCTTTGAGGCAGCACAGCACTGATAGTAGTAGGGATCTTGTTTATTATGGCACCAAACAAGGGCGAGTCAACCGTGTTTAAGTGCAGCATTTCGTTTACAACATACCGCCCGACCAACTTCTTCAACTCTCCTCCATTTACTTGTTTTGCACCGAAGTCCAGCGTTTGTTGTTTGGGTGCTGGGGGGACTTCCTGCAGAAGTCGAGGCCGGGGCTTTGCTAGCAGCTCTCTGCTGAACACCACCTGGTGGGACTTGCTCCGTAAACTTAACTGTGCTGCGGCTCCAAATTTGACGTCGTGTTTTTGAAGCATGATAGTACTTTGTCACCAGCACAGAGTGTACAACGAACCTTAATATTCTCATCTTTAGCTGACACAAACTCAAAATTATGACTGTATTTCCAGCTCGAAAACGCGTATCTCTGTCCTCCCTCTACTGTTGTTGTGTTTGTGTCGCTGCGCAGGGTACACGTGATTTGTCCTTGTACTGAAAACGTGACTTGTTGCGTATGTGACATCACTCCTCGAGACGCAAGAGGAAAGCAAAAATATATATTTTTACTAAGGAAAATGACGAAAATAATAGTAACGCACAGTGACTTGAATAAGTAACTTTAATCTGATTACTGGTTTGGAAATAATAATGCGTTAGATTACTCGTTACTGAAAAAAGTTGTCAGATTAGAGTAACGCGTTACTAAGTAACACGTTACTGGCATCACTGTTTATGAGACATTGTTATGAAACGTTGAGTTTTTTTTTCTGTAGTTAGCACCTAATGTTACGTTACATCAGTCAAATGGTTAGAGAAACCTGGCATTTATATTCATGACAGCTTTGTCATCAGTAGGATTGTGTGCACTGTAACTGACAATCATATTTAGTGCACAGAACTATTTCATGCCTGTCCACTGTGGTAGAGGAATCCTTACTCTGCTGCTCATGAAGTTTCTTCCATTTTTCCCCCACATTTAAAGATGTTTTTGACGGAGCTTATCTGTACCTGAAATGAAGGGGAATAAGGATGGAGTGCGTTGTATAAATGGTTCAACTTTTGAGGCAAATTTGTGATGTTGGGCTTTCTAAATAAAATCAACATTGCACAGAAATAGTAGGGAGCACAACGCCTTGTCACCATAACTTGCCCTTTTTTAGATATTACTGTCTGTATGGATTTAATAACTATAAAATATTTATAACTTAGCCTTAGAGGTGCTGGCATTTGGATTATATTTACCTTTGGACAGAGCCATGCGAGCTATCTCCTGCTTCCAGTCTTTATGTTTATGCTAAGATGACCATCTGCTTGCTGTAGCTTCATATTGATACAAGCACACAAGCTTCGGGGGTTCAATGTTAAAAACTTCATAGCCATCAAGCAAATAGAAATGTTCGAGAAAAATTTACTTTTCCTTTAAACAAGTGCCTGAATTGCTTGAACATGACCACAACAACATTAAACATACGTTAGTTGCCTGGAGTAGATATTGTAGGAGAAATAAATAAAACACGTTGACAATAAACAGTTTGCAAATACGTTAAATGTAAATGATCAGCTAATAGCACTGAGAGTCTTACACAATCAATTGTTTTTGCATTTTAGGTGTTTAGATAAAATGAATTTTAGCAGACAGACAACATGCAAACTACTGAATATATTTGCTTTCTGTTGATAAAAGAGTCAATTTTGGACCATGAATGGGGCTACGATGAGGATTACTTTTAAGGCCAAAGATCCCATTTTTCAGTATCCAAAATTCTAATGAGCAGTTGAAGCATTTTCAGGTTGTGATTTTGTCAATTTAAACACGGCACGTATTCTATTTTCAGGGGCATGTGGGAAGCTCTTTCATTTAAAAATACACTAAACACGTGACTCTTAGAAATCTTTTGTGACCCCATCTGTAACCCCACGAGGAGGCCCTGACTCCAAAGTAGAAAAAAAAAAACTCTGCTCCACTGCATTTCAAGCCAAACTCCGAGCCAAGTGTATTGTTACATTCGTAGTCAGCACTCTGATGTTCGGGCCAAAATAACAGATGACCATGTTGACGAGGCTGGAGCTGTCACAGTTCCCGTTCACCTCTGTGACTGTTGGCACGGCGAGCCATGCTTCTCAATCTGCCTCTCCGTCACTGACTCAAATTAACAGTCGGACTCGCACATAATTATAAGTTATTACAGTAATATTTCCATTCTGCTGTATAGTAAATAGTGGCTGCTAATAAAAAAAAAAGCTGATCCCATAAAGCGTCATCAGGGATTCTAATGAGTTGGATTGCAGCCAAGGATATTTTCCCCCCATTTGACGCTGTTTCAGCATAGGAGCTTTTAATGAGTGTCATAATTATGCACCCCAAACATAATCTTGAAATGAAATACAAAAGTGGGGAGGGAGGGGCCGGGGGGGAGAGTTTACTCTTCCTCGGCAGCTGCTGCGAGGCTGAATGTGAAATTCCAGATCATGATATTATGAAAATGTATTTTCTTTAGGAAAACATTCATTTCACTCTGTCTAGAAAATGATTTAAAATGCAGGACTAACAGTTTTTATTCATAAATATCACATTATGACACAATGAGGGAGGATAACGAAATCAAACTTGGATCTCTCATTAATACATATGAATAGATTGGCTTGTTATGCATAAACCATGAATTAGCTAATTAAGAAAATTACATTAGAGGTTGAAAAGTGAAACCGGCACCTATGCACAAGCTTGACTGCGGGTAAATCTGCAGAAACAGCCGATTCGTTTGGATGATAGATGCGGTCTGAAAACACCAACACCACAGAGACTGAAGCTTGTGCCTCTTATTCCACCTTGACTTCTTCTTCTTCTTCTTTTCTCAATTATTTAGGCCGCTCACAGAACAGTGTTAACACCCAAGTGGGCGAGGAAGGAATGTCATGTTTTGTTTTATCAGCTTGAACATTAAATAGCTCGGATTCAACCAGAACTATTCATTTGACAAACAATCTTCGCACAGTTTGAATTGCACCTTCTCTCCTACTCAGGAACACAGCAGTGAGCTTTGTGGGTCTGTCAGTAAACTTTAATTAGTTTTGCAAATGACTGCAGTGAATAAGATCCACTCTGTGTAAGGCAGAGACGTGACACAACAGCCAAACATCAAGCGCCTGATTTCTTCGACACTTCCAGCAGATGGAACAAATTAAAGTCCCCGCGAACAATTTTTCTCAATTAGCTTCTAACTAAGAACAATGGAGTCTTACATGAACATGCTGCCTTCCATCAAAGTTAGGACAACTTTCGACTTATCAAAATGAGATAGTTTTCCAACAAGATATTTCTGTTTGTGTAATTATTTGTGCCCTTTTTTACTGGTTAAAGTGGGTTGAAAAAAGGGCGATGTCACGTACCTCTGTGCATCGATCAGCAGACATTGAGACGTTTTTAACAACATGTTTGACATCCAACAAGACGTTTTAGTAATGGATTAAAAATAGATCTCAAACTGAAAAGTCTGCAGACATCTGGGACATTACCTGGTCATCAGCTGGATGTAGCAATGTAGAAATATGTTGTTACCACGGACAGGCTTATTCAGCTATACTGCTACAGTTGATCCACACAGCTGCATTCCAAAGCTTTACACATCCTACAGACAGAAAGTAATAAATCAGCTGGTTTGTAAAGGAGGGTCTGACTGGACCGTCGCTGGATGTGGAAACAGTCTGACCTTCAACCCCATAATCATGTTGAAGCTTTTATAATCTCACTGAAATCATTTTTGTAAGGGAGCAATGTTTGCTGAGAATATCTGAATCAAAATCCTGCTGACAATTGGTTTGGTTTCTGTAAATCACATCTTATCAGACAGCACACACACTTTTCTGACTGTAATATTATGGCTCTTTTGTTGCAATTATTCAATGTCTTGCGGTAGAACTACTAAAAAAGAAGTGACTATAATCAACATCTTTATCATAACAAAATCATTGAATGTCTATGTTTAATGTGTAAGGGCTGTTCAAACCCTCAGAGTATTATCACCCAATGCTGCAGCTCCCTTTAGGTCTGCAAAGCTTTTTAGCATTGTTTAATTAAACTGCTCTTATAGCACCTCTCCCAGTAACAGCAAGCAGCTGTGCTGAGTGGAGAAGCTCTGCTAAACCCACCTGCTCAGCACCAAACAGCAGATAGTGACTATGACTTTGATGATTTTGGAGATAATGGAGAATTTAACAGCTAAAGAACCAGGCATTTCCCTCAAGAGTTGGTAGAGACCCAAAGCAGAGCTGAAAGGACTTGCATTTGCCAGGTGGCCAGAATCATGACTCTAAATTAATGATAATGCTGCTCCGGATATGCTGGATGTGTAATTAAGCTAACATGTTAGCCAAATAATCTTAAATGGTGATAATATGTCAGTGTTGTGTTTATGGCTGGTTTTTGCTGCCTCCAAAATGACTATTCTGTCATTGTAGGCTTAACATTTAAATCCAAGTTATCAGGGGCTTTAATATCCATTTGATTCAAGTCTCTAGCAAGTTCCATGTCATTCTTCAAGTCACAGGATGTGACAAGTGGCAAGCCAAGTCACTTTGCTTTTCCCCAAGAGACTGCAGTCCTACCTGTTCTATATAAAGAGAACAGAGAAGGCTTTAGTCTAATAATGATATCATTGACCAATTTATCCAACCTGTTCAAAAAGTGTGACAATTAACTACATTTACATTATAATCGTTGATATTCAGTCATATAAATGTAGTCAATCAAAATATATATATATATATATATTTTTTTTCTTATTTATGTCTTAATTATTCTGTCTGCATCACTTTTCAAGAGAGAAATAATGACAGCCAGAATATCTCTAAACAGATTCAGGCTCTTAAGCTACACATGTGTGCAGATTTCTTGTTCCAAACCACTATTTGAAAAAAAATCCATGGAAATAAATCAAATACTTTTAAAACTGAAGAAAACAATAAAAGAATCAGTCTGAACAGAAACAATTGTGAGATTGGCTTCACACCCATTACAGCCAGACTGAAACATCAAACTTTGCTAGTTATCCAGTCATGACAATGACAATTCCAGCATGTGCTTGCATACCAGGCTTGGTAACATTTGATGTCAACATTCACAAAATTGAACATTTCCTTTATTATTTTAACATAAAACGAACACAATCCAAGTCGAGTCTCAAGTCATTTATTTTCTGTCAAGTTGCATGTCATCAAAACACTGACTCGAGGTCACACCTCTGAATAGTTAAAATTAAAACGTACTTTCTGAATTTTCCTCATTGTTATTGGTTGTCATCTCCAGAGAGACACTGGAAGAATGTGAAATAACATAACGGTATGAAAACTAGACTTCAGATATTGATTGATACCACTAGATATTGATGGCTGTATAAACATCATCAACAACTTATTAAGCATTTAAACCTATAATGATGCTAATGTACCTCCGGACTGTGTGTGTGTGTGTGTGTGTGTGTGTGTGTGTGTGTGTGTGTGTGTGTGTCTGTATGTGTGTCTGTGATTTGATTGACAGTGGCCTGACAACATAAACAGCTCAAAAACTGTCAGCACATTTCCAATAAATGTTGCGAACTTCTAATTGGTGCACAGAAATACTAGACATCACCTTTTTACTTCTGAGCCCGCCTCAGACCCAGATAGAAGAGCACCCACGAAACCTAAAAATACAGAAATCCTTGATGTAAAATAACCAAAACTCTTCTAAGTCCGTCAGGAAGTGCTGTGGTCACTTAGGGCCCCATCACTCACACTAAGAAGCTGATAGTGGAAATGTGTTCTCAGGATGCTTTAAAGCAAAACAAAGTAAATTGAGCTGAGCAAATTCAGCTTATAACTTTTCAACCATTTTCACTTCAGTTATACGATTCAGTCAGAGAAACTGGGATAAAAGCTCATTGGTAATTCCTATAAGATTGGTGAAACCAATCCATCCTGTCCAGACTTACTCTTTCCTTGTTGTTTTTATTCATCTCTTCCTCACTTTGTATTCCAAAAGTGATTTAAAGTCATTGATATGCAACTGGTAAAGTAGATAGAACAAGCATAAAATTTCGACATAATTAGATATTCTTATTTGCACACTGTTAAACTTTGCATTATGTAGAGTGATTAATTGATATGTTTCTGATATATCCTACTTCAGTGGGGGGTACAGCGCTGGGTGATATCTCAGTCAGTTTCAAGCACTCAAAATTACATTTCTCACCTCCCCCTGTGAGGAGGTGTTGTGAACGAAGAGAAAAGGTCAGTTATACTTGGAGTGAGGATGTATGTGCAGTGTTTATGGAAATAAGAGTCATAAATAAATCTTCTCATCAGTGTTTGTGGTGATTCAACTGCAAGACTAAGGGTCTCTTTCTAATAACCATCATTAAATATTAATAAGTCTCATTAATAAACATTAGTATTTCACTATTAACAAACAATGAAATGCTTTATAAACCATGTATTACTTATCATTGTAGAGGTTTATAAACATCAGTTGCAACTTTAAAATCAATAATTGCTTTATAAATGATTGATAAGGCATTTAATTGTTTGTTAACAGTGAAATAACTATTAATTAAAGTTTAATTAATTATACATGTGCAATGTATTAATGATATTCAGATTACAGAGCATTACTGTATCACCTCATAACCCAAAGAATTGGACAAATTGAATATTAAAAATGACCTGATAGTGGAACCAGGGGAGGTCAAGGGATCAAAGTGAGAATGAATCCTTCCAAAGACAGCGAATTTCTTTATCAAATTTCATGCCAATCAATCCATTCTTTTTGAGATATTTCATAAAGAAAACACAAATGCTCCCTTCATATCAGGAGATCGGTAAGAGTCAGTGAGATACATCTTCAGGGATCTGTTGAGAGATGCAACTGAATAAGTGACCGTTCGGTGGCGAGTGAGGAAAAGTCAGAGGATCACTAGAGTCATGAGAATTCATCCTTTCATATCAGGGGCCAGTTTCATGACAATCCATCCAAGACACATACAAAATATCTCACTCTTAATCACAAATGTCTACCTGATGGCACAGCCAAAAGAAAAGAAGGTGACCACTAAAAAAGTTCTGTTATTGCGTTGACATTCTTAAGACCACTCATCAAAAAATCTTGAATATATGATTATTCTTGAACCGTAAAGTCCAGTCTCAGTGTACGTTCTAAACACTGGAGGCCACGCGTTTAGCATAACATATGCGTAGAGTATCGGAACAAGGATTCACGTCTAAACTTTTTTGGGATGCCACAAATAGTGCTTTTAGGCATTATTAACAATAAAGGCACAGAGAAACTTCCCACTTTTAAACAGATGATGGCAGAAAACATCCTTCAAGCATCAAACTCTGCACACATCATTCTGCGCAGTGAAGCTCAAACATCCAACTGTTGGATAAAAAAAAAACTGAAAAACATTTTTTTTATTTTCTGAGTGTAGGGACTTTAAAAGAACAAGTTAGGTTGTTGCAAAGACATCATAAGAAGACATAAAGGCACATGGTTGTTAGCTTCACATTAATGCAGGGCACCGTGCACATGCAGGATCAGGTGTGATCACAACTCCTGCAGGAAGTGATTTTGGGTCTGAAAAATGTGAAACCACTTAGCGAATGGATTAGAGGGTTGCGGTGTCACTTCTCAGCGTTTTCGGTTGTTTCAAGACGTTAATTAAACTTTGCAAAGCGTGCGCATAAATGAGCATAATACCACACAATCTGTCAGTCAAGGGCAAAATGAGGTACTTAAAAAGTGAAGCACAACTGATTAGTGGTTGGAGAAAGTGCAACGGAAAGCTTCTCGCTGGTGAGATGAGCAGACTTCATTTCTTGGGGTCTTCGTCTGACCTTCTGCCAGGAAACTCTGGCGGGCAGCACAACAGATATTTTTTTTTTCAGGTTTCTTCATAATTCAGGTTGTGTTGTGGTATGATGAGCATCGTTTGTATCGTGTCTCTCGTGTTTTTCCCATCAAAACTAGCTTGTAACAATCACATTTGGATTTTTTTGTTATTCATTCGAATACGTTTGGGTCAAAGGTTTTAATCTAGGATATGACTTTTTGCACAAATCACGCTTATTTTCATTTTTTTCCCCCGAAACACTTGCACAGCTGAAGATATTTTAAGGATTGCACACAAAGCTTTTCAATTCAAGTCTCACATCTCCATATTCATGATAAAGTAGTAAACAGATTGTTTTTTATCATCTTATCTATCCATACAAGAGGTGCACATGCAAATGATATTCAGATTAAGTATTTATGACAGCAGTTCTACAGGTGTATATCCGTGCACTTGTTTATGTGCCGCCGGGGTTAAAGGTTTACAGACTGTCAGCTGCAATTGTGATATATTTCCTGTGAGTGAAAAGCACGCAGCTTCAGCATCTTAATGTTTAATTCATTACCTGACTGTTGATGAGTGATATGATAGACGTGTATGTTCTTGACAGCGTTATCAAAACTTCAGAACTTGTCTTCTTCTAATAAGCTCTGTGAGAGAGAGCTAAGTTTTTCCACAAGCTGAGCAGCTGAGGAGATGTGGATCGTCAAGTGGAGCTCTGTTGGCTGAGATATCTATGATAAAAGCATGAAGGGAAGTTTTGTAAAGATTCTCTAACTTTTTGAGAGGAACTGGGAGCGTTTATATCACAGCGAGTGTGCTAAATCCTCAGAAACAGAGAAAGGTATCAAAGATTCTAAATCGTTATCACTCAATATGAAAGACAGATGCAGTGACAGAACAATGTGGGGTCTCAGCATAAATTACAAGTGTGTGTGTGCGTGCGAGACAGAAAAAAATTATTCACCCAATGCTTTTGCCTGGTGTGGGTGTAAGAGTTGACTTATTGCTGTGGTAAGTGGCATATATTAACATTTCCTGTATATGCGGAGCCACTTATGAATGATGATTGCTGGCTATATGTAGAGACGTATTGTTGGAACCCCGCTACACGTTGTCAGATTTTCATATCTTTTACTACGTAGGATGGGTTTTTGGTCCTGACTCAATCCTTTAATATTGAATATCTGCTGGTACCAAGTCTGATCAGATATATATATTTGCCTAAATGTTGATTAAATATGCGTCTGATACTCAACCCGAAGCTATAAAGTTGATGAACTTAGATTATTATATGAAAGCCTAACAGGGAGCTCAGACTCCTCAAACTAATGTGACATGACCACCGAGTGATACTTTCTTTATTTTATATTCAATCTTTGGCCGGGTACAGAAACTAGTTTAACGAGCGTAAACTCTATTTATAGTTTTATACTAGCTGGACAACTCCATTGTAAGTTTTTGACAATGTTGTAAAACCCAGAAAGTTTAATCACTCAACACCTCTTGTAAATCGAGAGCTTTGCCTTTCGGCTCAGCTCTCTCTTCACCACAACAGACCGATACAACGGCCGCATTACTGTGGCCGCTGCACCGATCCGCCTGTCAATCTCGCGCTCCATCCTTCCTTCACTCATGAACAAGACCCCAAGATACTTGAACTCCTCCACTTGAGGCAGGAACCCTCCCCCAGCCCAGAGGGAGCAAGCCACCTTTTTCCGGTCGAGAACCATGGCCTCAGACTTGGAGGTGCTGATTTTCATCCCAGCTGCTTCACACTTGGCAGCCTCCTCGTCTATAAATCCACATCCATCCCCTCAACCTCTGGATATTGACAGCCAGCTTGTAAATATGTTATGTGATATGACATGTTTTACAAAAATCTCAATGTGGTGCACAGTCCGACGACACGTACAAATGTGGACATTTCAGTGGTTTGCAGAAACATAACTGCCAATATTTTATGCTGGTGACTGAACTTAAGGGAGATAAACACACCTAATAGCTGATGAAATGACTGAGTATTTCTCCATGTGTGTCTGTCAGAAATAGAGATAAAGCCTTCTAGCCAGCTTAGCTTAGCATAAGCATAGAAGGCAGGAGAAACAGCGAGCCTGGCTGTGACATTCAAAAATGCAGACACATTCAAAGTTTGCTAATTAGAATGTTATATCTTATTCAGTCCATATAAGCACGGAGAATTTGAAGATGAAAAGTTTTGGTTTCATGGAGTGCTATGTGCTGTTCTCTTGTTGTCACACTGCTGTTGCAGGCAGCCAGCGATATAGCCTGAGACTCTGCACGGAAGTTCTGGCCAGGCGGATAAAATGTTGTCTGTAGATGTATTTTTATCAGTTTTTTTTACTTTGGACAGAGCATGGCCAGCTGTCTCCCCCTTCTGCAAGTGTTTATACTGTACCAGGCTAGGCTAACAGCCTGATGGCTTCTGCTCTGCACTTAATGCACAGATATTAGGATCCTAACAATTTTCTCATCGCACTAACTGAAAGAAGGTACTGCATGCTTCCCTAAATGTAGAACTCTAATACTGTCAACGATCAGCGCTCATCAGTACCTCATCATGATTTATGCAGTGTTTAACTGTGCGTGTTTTTTTTTTTACATTATTCTAAAAGTCATTGTGTTCGTCTACTGTGCTCTTTATCTTTGTGAAAGATTTCACTTGGTATGTCTGCTCCATTCATACTGTGATCTAGATTAAAAACACACTGCTCTGTTACTCTCATATACAAACACAAATCGATTTCAGAGTTGTCTCTTCAAATACTCGCCACTGTTCATTTCACTATCTTGATAACTAGTGGCAAACAAATCCAATCAAAATGTTAATGTGATGTTCCATGATTTCTATTAAGTCTAGCACAGAGAAAACATATTATTTCTTTGGGCTTACCTTTGTGAATTTGAAAAGCGCTTATACTTGTGTCTTAGGAACAAATCAAAAGTGAAATGGAAAGAATAACTGCAGCGATGCTAAGAAAGTTTAAAGCAAAGGTGGTATGACATGGGAGGAAAAAAACTTTAATTTGTAATAGCCATGTTTGTCCTTGCTTCCGAATAAGAGTAGTTGTAAAAGATGCGAGAACTGCCAGCGCAGCATTTGATACAACGTTTTAATCAACACGGCTTGGCCTCGTCTTAACAGAACAAAACCTATATCTGAGTCAGGCAAAACCCCTTCAGCTTCGCTGCCTATCTTTGTCTGCAGCAGAGAACAGCCGGATAAGTTCTGTGTGTGACACAAGATGTCTGGGAGGAAAATTTAATTACTTTCTTTTATTAAATGTACAATTTTATTCAGCAACACTTTATAAAGAGGAGCCCTTTTGGGAGGGCTTCCTTCTCACTCTCTCTCGTCTCTGTCTGGTTCCTTCTCACTCTGTGAATCATCTGAAATCTGCCAGTGTTTTTTTCCTCGTCCCCTGATTCTGCCTTAGCCCCAGGCACGAGCTCGATCATGGATTTAAAGTCACATTTTCCCGTTGGTGTTTTAATTGTTAAGTCTCCTGAAACTCATTGCTGTCCCCACCCATCACTGCAGCTCATTTCAATGCCAGCTCTACTTCTCAACCCTCTGATCCATAGAGCTGGAGGTGTCAACAGTACTAACCTAAAAAGACATTGGTCACTTTCGTCGTGAGTCGGAAAAACTTTCTCGAGTCTAACACCACGGATTGAGGAAGGGAGGTTGGAACCAGCAAGCCCCCAAAAAACTCTAAACTTTTCCACTTCCTCTCTGTTTTTTTCCTCCTCCACTTCAGAACCTTCTGTCTCATCCACAGGTCGCTGTGCTACACCTGTCCACGCGCCGTGGTAAGTGGCTGAGAACCGCTCTTCCTGCCATGCTGGTCTACGGTAGTGACCTTCAGGCTGACAGGAAGGATGACAGGACGGAGCTGTTTGGGGCTGACCCCTGACCGGCACTCGGCTCGGCAGCGGCGGGGCACTCGCTGCCACCAGAGCCAATTAAGGTCCGGGCATGCAGCTGCACACCGCAGACCAGCACCTTCCACAGGGTGAGCTGCTGCCCCTAATCTCTTAATACCTGAGCTGCACCTGCAAGGTGACCCAATGGCACCACATGACGACATGCACTTACTGTATACCCACTATAAGGAATGTGATAACATGTGCTGCAGTCACAGTAAGTGCTGTGAAGGCACTTATGTGCCTATAGAACTGACACCTAATACTTCATAGTGAATCCACCTTATTCTGGTATGCAGCAATAATTTGTATAACTACATTCTCACACAGTCTTGAAATAACAGAAACGACATCTTTTCAGGTTTAAATGATCTCAGGTTACCAGAAAAAGAGCTGGAAAACTTTTTTAAAATGATGAATCTGCTGAGTGCTTGGCATTGTCAGGGTCTCTCGACATTGACATTTTGATAAAAGCTGTTCTGTCAGAAAATAAATCTAACTCATAAGAAACAGAATGGCTCATATATTTACAGGCTTTTTTCGCAGACCGCTGGCTGTCGACGGCAAACACAATAAAATGAATCCGTCAGAATATTTCCCATTTCTCTTCTAAATCATTCTGTTTTTCATGCATCTGCCTGAATGATAACTGCAGCAGATGTGTCAGTATGAGAGAGCTTCTCCACTCCAGCGGTCTGCTGTAGAAGAAAATGGATGACTATTATCAAGCAAACCCTCAAAGGTAGTAGCTATGCAAACACGCTGTGTGTATCCCATCTTGATTTGAGCTAAAGGATTCACTTTGAAGATACACTGAGAGGCCTATTTGTGTCTCCCGTTTTCACACACTCTCATTGGAGATACAAGCCATCTAGAGGAGCAATATGTGCTTTGTAAACACATCACTCTTTGACAACAGATAGGAAGGGTGAAGGCTTTTTGCACTCGGAAGAATAACCGATAAACAAATCAAGTTCAGCTGTAAAGCAATTTCTATTTCTTATATCAGGAAAGGGAAACATCCAGTGTCCCTCACCTTGTACATGCTGCATATGTCTTTACTTCGGCTGAGAGTGGCACATTCAGGTGGTCCTTGTGCACTCATGAAAGGAAAATATGTCACATCGCCTACTGCAATGTGCAGGAAAATACCAATCAGATGCATTTTAGAGCAGCCATGACCAATGCATGTAGCCCTTTGTGAAATAGAGACTAGCCTTCAATCATTTAATCTAGTCCAGGCAGTAAATTTGATCTTTTATCATCACTAAACCAAAAGCCTAATTTTGCATTCTTATGATTTGAAGCTCTCTACAATGGTAATTATTATTCAATATTAAATATTCAGCCTGAATCTCCGGATGGTTTGTTTCATTCCCTCCCTGCGATCCATTCTTAGAATATATTTGCTTACAAACTCTCTGGACACCAAACACAAGAAATAAAAAAGAACATTAGAGAGACATTTGTATATAAATTAGTACCTTTTCCCAAACCGCGCATCAAAATTGATGTTAATTACCAAATGGATTTCAGAAAAGAAAAACAAGGAGCAGTGTTGAGGTCATCTCTAATGTTTCAAGAGGAAGTAGTAATTATAAAGGCAGTGACAATCATGCTTTTAATTGAGTACTTATTTGCATTTTTTTCGAAGGAGCCATCCAACATTACTTGCTTTAGCAAAAGACGGCAGATTTGCTTTTGTTTGCCAGACTCTGAATGATTTGTCCCGCTTCAATGTTCTGATTTAACACTTTTTTGGGGGGTGTTCAGCTCTGCTGCCCAGTAGCTAATGAACGCAACAACCCTTCATCCAAATGAGGATGAATAATATATTCATCAGCCCATTAGAGGTCCCTGACAATGCATTAATAGAAGCTGATAAACCCCTCCTAATTCCTTTTTTTTTCCTCCGTGGTTGATAAAAATCATGCCACTTGCTCGTGGTAATTAATTACTGATATCTGGCAGATTGTAAGTGATGTCTATGCCAAGGAGTTAAGTGTCTCCAGTTTCTGTCATCTCATCTGCCCATTGGCTCTTTCCCCCCATTTAGTTTTACATTTAAAACTCCAACTGTGAGGAGAGACTGTGAGTTGTTGGGATTTTAAATGTGCAGTTGTGAATAAGGAGACACTTGAGGACAAAAAGGTTTATAGGATATTACTCTCATTATGGCAAGGCACACATGCCCACCCCTGCAAATTACCTCTTTTTAATATATTTAATTTACAATAATTTGAAAGTCAAGTCTGAAGTGTTTTTCTCAAATTATCTTGTAAATTTGAATCGTTTTCCACAGGATGTAAGTTCCATCCACGAGTAAAAAGTTAACAAACAACGGATAGGAACACTGTTACAAGTACCCCATGGCAGAAATAAATTGTGCATACTGATGTTTTTAGATGTGTTTTCAGCCAGTCGAGTTGAGTGTGCGCTTTGCTTATAGAATGTAAAATCATGCGGCTACAGCAGGCCGTGCTGCATTTGATAAGTCCTCGAGGTCAGTTAAAAGAACAGCTGCGAGGAAATACAGCTATTTACTTTCTTTATAAGAGTTTTTATGAGAAAATCAATACCACTCCGTTGCCTGACAGTAAATATGGAAGTGAAGTCAGCTAATGCTTAGCTTAGCATAAAAACTGGAGGCAGGGGGGAAGCAGCTGGTCTGACTTTGTCGAAAAGTAACTACAGTGGGAAAAGTGCCACATCAAAAATAAATGAAAACAAGAAAAACAGAATGAATGCAAGGCGTACTATTCCTTTACTCGGCTTTTCAGGTTGCCTACACCCTCTCACTGTTCCCTAATTCTCACGTCTGTGACTGATTCTTTCAGCACAGCCAGATGGATCCTGCAACTTACACTAACAAAGCATGTATACTCTGTAACAAATGTTCACTTTAGATATGCCAAGGGAGTCATTTTGAGGAAACTAAATTATGAGCCAAAATTAATATTGACTTCATTTGCATACAGATCTTACAACCCAATATCCCTGTACCATTTGGTAGAGAAAAAACAAACAAACAAAAAAAAACGACAGTGGTTATCATGCTGCCTCTAAAAAATACCTGCAGAGAATTGCTGTTTCTTGATTTGTGAAATTGAAAAGGTAAGTTTAGTTTACCCTGGAGGCCACATCATGTCAGGATATTTGGGGAAAAAATGACAGTCATTACGGTGACAATTAGGGCTATGAATGTTAATAAGGGCAAAGGGATCCACGTCAGTGCTGGTGTGCCATCATTTTCTCGATCATTGTCTCGATTTTAAAAGAGCCAGGAGCCGAGGGCTGACATGCTGTCATCTTTGGACCAATATGTGCAGAGTAAAACCCCTGATTGCCTGCATGTGATGAGTTCTGGGCTTTAGGGTCGATATCTTGGCACTTTAGGGCTGAGCATGATGTTTCTAAAACCTGAGTCAGTGAACTGCAGGGTCTCCTGAAACTGTGGTTTTGTTAGTGGCTGCTTGTTTCTTGTGCTGAGAGATGTGACTGCACCATTGTCATGCTAACAGACTAGGGAACTCAGAAGAAGTGAGTTCCAGGTTTTGAGGCTGTGGATGTGTTAGCGCAGTTGGCAGAGCGAAGAGTTTGACTTTCATCCCTACCCTCTGTAGGCCACAGTGCATGAGGATCAGTCTGAATTAATAGCAAGACACAGAGCAACAGATGGTGCGAGGGGATAGCCGCCAAAGGGAAAGCCCTGACTCAAGTCAGGAGCATGTCTCGCGCAACTTCTGGAAAAAAGTTATAGGGGTAAGATCTCCACAATCTGTTGCATGGGCTGATGCCCCGACTTTGATGATTGATTCCAAGATGCCAAAGAGCTATGGTTGCCTGAAATCTGCTAAAATGTGCAGAGTCAGGAGTAAAGCTTTCCTGTTTGCAAAATGAAACACCCCTGAGACTGGGCTAGGAGTCCAGTGCAATATAGCTGTTTTCACTGGAGGTGCTTCTGTTCTCAGTTTGACAGGGGGAGGGTAGGTAACTCAAGGGCAAGCTTGTGTACATGTGTATTTGTGAGTGTGTGTGTGTTTCGGGTGTGTATTTATACAGAGTGGTAGATGCATTGCAGAGAACTCTGACAGTACTTTACACCGAATCACATTTACAAAAACCGCTAAAGGGGACTCTGAAATCTTGGAACAGGTAGCAATAAGTGTAGAAGGCGGACAGGTATTGTGTTTATTTTAGGGCTGTCAAAGTTAACTTAATAACGCGTTAATAACGCAACATCCTCTAAACGCCATTAATTTTTTAACACGCGATTAACACTCAGTATTAAAAAAAAAAGAAACGCGCATTGTTTGATTTACGGCTGTCAGTGGCACCTGTAGTCTTGATCCAGAGGGCAGCAGAAGAATAAGAAAGGGAATCAGAAGAACAAGAAGCAGGGTTGACGTTCGGGAAAAACACGGTGGACTGATAAGCGAAAGTGAAAGGAAATGGAGAAAGGACTTATGAATGGCAAATTCACTTTCAAAACACTGCCAGATGGTTCGGTCCATAGGACAAAAGTTATCTGCACGTACTGTCGACATGAAATGAGTTACTACTGAAGTACGTCGAGTCTCAAATATCATTTGCAAGCCTAACACATGGCAGATGCAGAGAGCCCACCGCCAAAAGCAGACATCACCATGTTTTGATCCCATTTAGGGTAAGGGGATATTTTTTGAGCCTTTCATTTTCCTGCATGATTTGAAGTGTTGAATAAACATTTTCATAAAGCAAGCATATTTGCATGTTGTTAAAAGTATTAAGAACATAAAAAAATACATTAAGGTACATTTAGAACAGAAAGAAATGTGCCAAAAAAATTGCGATTAATCGTGAGTTAACTATGGACAAAATGCAATTAATCGCGATTAAAAAAATTAATCGTTTGACAGCCCTAGTTTATTTGATTTAAAGTGACTCAACAAGCTGAATGTTTCATCCCTAAACAAACCAGAAGTAAATGTTTGCCATGAAATAGAAGACTGAAGCTGGAAATTGAAGACTTGAACAAACATGTTGATGGACACACCATTAGAGGTTTCTCTTTAGTAAAAGTTACACCATCTAAAAAAATGCTGCTTTGACCTCATGTGGTGCAATGGAGATTTTCTCTGGATCTTTTTCTCCATGAGTGGGTTTTCTGTTCCTGTGTCTGACGCAGTACACACTTCTGCCAATGCTTTGAAATGATTCCAATCAACTGTTGGCAGTAATGCACCAAGAAATGCACAAATATCCCAGTGAAGTCAGCAAAGTAAAAAAGGCTGCATTCACTTACTCCTCGGACTGGTCCCTTTTAGCCAATACTTCGGTGTGTTCATGTGCATCATGTCAGAATGTGGGAACAACATGGACGTGAAAAACGAGTTGTTTTTGTATTCTATCGCTCAGACTGTTTAAAAAGTACATTAACAGCTTTTTTCCAGTATTTGAGTGACGAGGATGACTATACAATATGTGACTTTGGAAAAGTTTCTTGCAATTAGCCCAACGTTTACTTTTGTCAGCCATGTTTCAGTGTCATACGAGGTCAAATCGGCAGCTTGTCTACCAGCAATTTTCTCCGCATTCCAAGTTCCTTCTCCGACTTGAGAGCATTCAGTCGAAATTTTCCCAGTCAGAAAATTGTTTTTCCAATTGTAACAGCATATGAATGCACTGAAAGACTGCAGGGTGGTAAACATAAATGTCAGAAATACAGCATTTAATGGATTATCACAAATGTGGTATAATCATTTGGTCTAAATTATTATTGTTTCAAAAGTAAAACTATGCAAAGATGTTTTTTTTTTTTTCCTACCGGTCTTCCTCTCAGACTGTAGGTACAACCTCCACCAATCAGAAGGCAGAGAAGTTGTTTCTAAGTAGTCTGAGAAGTGAAACCGAGAAAAAAAAAAAACCCATGGTGTCGCTTATTAGCCACCTTTCACATCCGGAGGTTGAGGGGATAGTGGTGGTGTTATTACAATTCAAACAGCCGACCTTATTTCGAGGTCACTTTGGGTTGAAGCGCATGCAGAGCTTAAAAAAAGTCACGATGCAATGTGGTGAGTTGCGCTGAATGCAAACGTAACTTTTGTTTCTTTACAGGTATATCTAACAGCCACCTTTAAGAGCAGGGCGGTCGTTCAGAAACTGTGTCTATTTGAGGACATCGCAGCTGAGCATTAGGAATACAAAACCCTGAACCCCAACTCCACTAAATAGTCTCTTGAGTTATATCCTCCCGCCACAGTGAGAACACATTTACCTTTGGAGGACTCTGAAATGAGCCTTCATCCTTCTTTGTGTGTTGTCGGCTATTTTTGAATGACGGTCGAACTGTAATGATATGAGCGGTAATCTCCCGGGAGTCATTAGATGAGATCATTACACCAGTCCAATAACAGCCAGAGATTATGAGGCCATTTTACACGACCAACTGTTGATGGTAATGCCATTATACATCCTGCCAAACAATTTCAAGTGCGTTTTTTTTTAATTAATGCCAATCTGACGTCAAATAGCTTCCACAACCACTTCAGTCGCCAATTTTTCATGTCACTGAATAATTATTTGAATACACAGTGTGAAGATTTCTGATTCATCACCTGAACTTAAACTTCAGGATTTGTATGGTAGCAGGTGGTTTTGTGTTTGTTTCCATGCATTCATGTAAACCCAGCAGTATATCGTCAAAGTCTGGGCACTAAGAATTTGTCTTGAGTTATTTCTTACAATATCTCTGGTCTTTATCAAACAATTATCCATGCAGTCTCAAACTGATTTGTTTGTTTCAAGGGCAAAATCAGTAGGACTTACCGCACAGGGACAAAGCTCACAGCGTGCTTCACACTGGAGGCCTATAGCGCCGCCCAGCATGAACCTGTCCATCCATGTCTTACACACAGCTTGGTGGCTGCATGCCACCTTCAGAGAGAGGCTGTTCTGTTTTCTTCCTTCACGTACGTTAGAGTTGGAGCCATAGAAAGAAAAACACTGGGAAAGAAAGAACACAAAGTGTCTGATGTCTGAATTATGTCCTATTTTTAACAAATGTTTTTTATTGTGGCAGTAGATAAAGAAAGATCATAAAGATATGTATTTGAATTAAATCTTATCTGAATGAGGATAATGCTAATCTTAAGGTAACTAGACCATGTGATTTTTTTTGTGTCTGTTTGTTTTTTTGCAGTGCATTCGTTCTAGAAGACCCAAAAGTAGGTATCACAGATTAACAATGTGTGTCTGTCCTATTTTAGATTGTCTGCCAGCAATATGGGGGTTATAAATGAACAAGACCATGTGGCTCTGTGTATAGGCACAGATGTCCCCGGGTTTCTGCCAGTGGATCGCTAGTCTGGCCAAAAGATTGAGCAACTTTTTAAGGGTGTATTTTTAAGATGTTTTTGAAACTGAAATGTGTTATACAAGCAGCAAACTCCTTTAACGAATAACTCAGTGCCCCTCAGCTGTCGACCTCACAACTTTAACTGGTGGAAACTTTGAGTGCTTTGAGCTAAATTCTACCACCAGCATGCCAACTTGCTCACAATGACTATACTAAAAAGTAGGGGTGTCACGATTCTCCAAATCCTCAATTCGCTTAAATTTTCGATTCTAATGTCACGGTCCGATTCGATTCTCGATTTTTACATTTAATTTTTTTAAGCACAGGTTGCTATAAAATGTTTAGACTAGACTTTTATGGGATATAATATCTGACCTTTGTTCGCAATGTACCACACTACATTGTCAAATTTAAAACATTTATTAACAATATAATGTAACAACATATCTTCAGTCAATTGGAAACTTAAACAAAATAACCTGCCATCTAGCTTCTGCAGAGCTTGCAAACTGTGGCTTTTTTGTCGACAACGCGAACGTTGTCAACATAACTCACTGGAAATCCAAAATACTTCCACACAGGCGACTTCAGTGAAAGAGGAGGGGTTCAAGTTCTGTCGATGGGTCTCTTGCATCTGCAGCTGCCATTGTTGTAAGAGTGGCGTAGCCCCTTTCAGGAATAGGGCAGTGTGTGAGGTGTGTGTGCGTAAGGTGTGTAAGGTGTGAGTGGGCGAGCGAGAGTGAGGGAGTGTGCGTGCGTGCGGACAGTGAATGAATGGGAGAGGAAGGAGAAGCGAAAGGAGTAGCAGGAGTAGTGACAGCAAAAAGGTGTACGATATAGGCTGCAGTTTGGCTGTGAATAAAGGCAACGGCTAGATACAGCAAGCTCCCTGGTATTATTTCCCGACCAGCTTAACACGTGAAAGGGGGTTCATCCCGAAGGTAAACACAAACTTCGGCACTGGAGAAAATCATCTCCCCTGTCCTTCCCGACCACTGTCTGAACAGGAATGGTGTAACATCATGCTGTCGTTTGACTGGCTGTAACCAATAGCTACTGGCTTAAAGCCGTTTCACACCAAATGCGAATTACCATGCGGATTATTCGCACGGAAATGTATAAAAAATGATTTCATGGGTTATAATGGGAGCTTGCACACCAGGGTGGAACTTTCGTGCGGCAAAAAAAATCTCCGGAACCACTTTGTCATCTGCGGAATTCCGTCTGTGAAACTACACGCTTGACCAATGAAATCGTTTGCTTTGTAGACGGGAAGTGACATCATACACAGCAAATGATTTATCTGATTAAATGAGCTAAAGTGTAATCATTCTGGTGTCCCAGCTAGAGCTTATCGGGCCCAAAAAAATCAAGCCCGACCCGACTCGAGCCCGTTGTGTCCGAGTCTGGCCGGCCCGACGCATTAACTATAATTATCAGCCCGAGCCCGATTTAAACCCGACATTTTTTTTAATACTTGGGCTGTTATAAATGATGTTCTCGACTACAATTCGCGTTACTCTAATCTGACCACTTTTTGCAGTAACGAGTGATCTAACTCGTTAATATATCACACCAGTAATCAGATTAAAGTTGCGCTGTGCGTTATTATTATTTTTGTAATTTTCCTCAGGAAAAATATACATGTTTGCTTTCTTCTTGCGTCTCGGGGAGTGATGTCACATGTGCGACAAGTCAGGTTTTCAGCACGAGGAAAACTCATGTGTAAAACCATGCAGCGACACGAACATAAACAACAATGGAGGGAGGAGAGAGATGCGTGTTTTCTAGCTGGAAATACAGTTATTACTTTGAGTTATTAGCCGGCTCTGTCGGTGCTGAAGAGCTTTGAGCACTCCTGTCAGATAATGAACCGCGGCTTTTTTTCGTTTGGTGCAAAATGAGGACACAAAAATGCGAACATTTCGCACCAGACTCAGTGTGCATGCTTTACATGTGGAACATTGCTGCGCGGATATTCCGCAAATCCGTGCCGCATTTTTCGTATCGCACTGGTGTGAAACGGCTTTTAGCTGGTAGCTAAGTTAGAGGAGATTGACTCACAGCACTTCAACACGTGTGTGTTTTTTTTCCGCTTGGCAAGCCGACCGGACGTGACATGGGGTGTGGCAGCATCGACGATTCCATTTTTTAATTTGAAGTTCGAGATTGTGACTTAATTTCGGTCGATTTCGATTAAAAATAAAAAAATCTCGAAATCGTGACACCCTTACTAAAAATCTTTTGTTTGGCATTTTGGATGAGCGTGTTAGCACCCCAACATCTAGCACAAGCCGTTTTTAGACAGTGCAGCAGGCCGCCAGTTTGCCCGTCCTTTTGGCGGCTAGGTCCGCTACTTGAAAATTAAATATATAATGAATATAATAAAAGCCCCCCCGCTAAGAACCCAGTTCTAAACTCCAATGTGGTGCAATGTAAAGCTTTTTTTTTGAAGACAAATTCGTTGTCACCGTTCACAGCCCAACTTCGAACTTCACGCCACGTCACATGTTTGCGCCTACCTCAAAGGCGGCTTTTGGAAAAGGAGGAATATTACGCCTCCGTCTTAGAAAAACAGGGCGGCACATTACCTTACCCTTACCTTAGAGCAAATGTGCTGCCTTTTCTATCTAAAAAGGGCTACAATGAGTAAAACGTGCAACAGGAATAGTTATTTGGATTCATCATCTAGGCATGTTGAATGTCTGTTCATAATTCTACTCTCGTCCATCCAAAAGTTACATAGAGATGTTTTAGTCTGGACCAGTGGTGGAGCTATTGAAAGACCGACAGACCGACACTGTCACAGAGTGACGCTACTAGCATAAATAGAGTATGAGACTCCTGTGAGAGTAAACTTAGGGGCAGCATGGTGAGCTTGTGGAATAGGCTGGAATTTGGGCTGCAAGTATATTTTACTGGGACTTTGCTATTAGAGGAGAGTAGACATCTGAAATATTTGATATATTACAGGAATTTTAGGAGAATTATCTTCAAAAAAACCAATGTTGAAGCTGAATTCAAATACAATTTTTTTAAAATAATTCATCGAAGAGATCATTGTGATCTTGAGAGAATAAGGATGGAGTTTTAAGCATTGTTTTGTGTTTGGACTGGGATGGAAAAAAGTAAATCATATTGTATAAAAGACCTTTTCAGAGGCAACGAGACAATGGCACCATTTGCGCTCTGAAACCCATTACTCCCAGTGGCCTGCGTCGCCCAGCTCAGAACCAAAAGTTCAACCTGGTTGCACTTTGGGTGCAGCAGCGCTGCCGCTGCGCTGAACCCAGCGGAGAGTGCAGCGCCAATTGTGTTGTGTCTGAAAGGCCTGTAATACTTTATCTGGGTGACGGACTCCATATAAAAAAAAAATCAATTCAGGCATAGAATGTGTTCACTAATAAATGTAGATGTTGTTTGTTTAGATTTGTATATTGTATTTATACCAGTATTTATGTGAGGTTGAATGCATATACTGTATGTATTTAATTTCCATTGTTGATATCTCACATTCATTAAGTTATTAATTTGGCAGAAGCTTTTGTCCACAGGGACACTATACAATATGCAGGGTGGTAATATTTGTATGGTGTCAGCAGTGATGCCAGTTACTTAGTAACGCGTTACTCTAATTTGACCACTTTTTTCAGTAACGAGTAATCTGACGCGTTAATATTTCTAAACCAGTAATCAGATTAAAGTTACTTATTCAAGTCACTGTGCATTACTCTTATTTTTGTCATTTTCCTTAGTAAGAATATATATTTTTGCGTTTTTTTTTGAGTTTTGGACAACTCACGTGTTACACCACGCAGCTACACAAAAGCAACAATGGAGGGAGGACAGAGATGCACCTTTTCGAGCTGGAAATAGCTAGCAAAGCCATGGCCTCAACTTCTGCAGGAGGTCCCCCACCACCCAAACAACAAAAGCTGGACTTCAGTGAAAAACAAATAAGTGGGGGAGAGTTGAAGAAGTTGGTTGGGCGGTATGTTGTAGAGGAAATGCTGCACTTAAACACGGTTGACTCGCCCTCATTTCATGCCATAACAAACAAGATCCCTGCTACTATCAATGCCGTGCTGCCTCACAGAACATCTTTTTCCTCCTACTTGGAGAAGGAATGTGCAGAGATGGAGAGAAATCTGGAAGCCATGCTGAATGTTTATGTTGAAGCGGGGGGGGTGTCGGCACCTGCTGAATGTAACTAATAAAGTAACTTGTAATCTAATTTAGTTACTTTTAAAAACAAGTTATCAGTAAAGTAACTAAGTTACTTTTTAAAGGAGAAATCAGTAATCACTAATCTGATTACTTTTTGAAGGTAACTGTGGCAACACTGGGTGTCAGTATATTGTGCTGTTAGATGATGGTGGGTTTTAAGTACATATTTGAATATTTGGTGTCTTGTTGGTCGTGTGTCTGAATAATCCTAGAAGGATGAGTTATGTAAATGACAAATAATAAAACAATGCCATGGCGGACATCGAAAGTACTTCTTGGTGCCTACTTAAGCAAACAGCAATCAACCTTCACCACAGAAATATAATATGGATTGCCATAGACTTCCCAAACATTCTTTTCTTTTTAATGGATTGTCACAAAACGTGGTACAATCATCTGGTCAAAACTAATTAAATCGAAAAAATTTAATATTTTGGAAATGTTTTGCATTTTTTCTTTTGTTGTACCTACAGTTCTTCCTATCAGCAGATCGGTACAACCTTCACCAATCAGAAGGCAGAGCTGTTGTCTCCAAGTATTCTGAGACGTGAAACCGAGAACAAAAGCCCCCATGGTGTTGCTCGCTGCTACATGTAAAGTCTAATTGCTGGGAACGCACGGCAAGACTTGAAAGTGACCTAGATGAATATATCAACATTTCTATCAACTTCTCTCGGGAGTTTGGCAGCTTGACAGACTGAATATCCTGTTCAGAGGGATTAATGAGTAAATACAAACTTAAATCTTTAAAGGCACGTGGACAAAGACACCATTTTGAAAAATAAGGGGGACTGGAAACAACACTCTTGATTGTGCAATTACAGGCTCACAGGGCCACTTAAAGGTATAGAGTCCTCGGGTTGTTTTCATGCATGCACGCCTGAGTTTTTCTTACCAGGGGCCGGATGAATGAACAATCAATATCAAATTAGTTATGAATGATGAATTTGATCATTATTTGTATTTACATTTGAGCCATTTTTCCCTGTTAATGATCTTTTCATTTGATCCTGAATCTGAAGCACGCAGTGAAGTTCTTTTTGAATATGAGCTGTGTGGATTAACCACTGAGCATCCTTCTGCTAACCCTTCCCTTCCCTAACCCTTTTTATAATAATGATTGAGATATCACCATTATGATAGTTTACAGGTACTGTAAATAGCCAAAGCCGTGCGTAATGGTAGCTGATGAAACACAATCAGTCACTTCTTCTTCTTTGCCCTTCTTCTAAATGACAGGTATAATCAATGGTAAACGTATGGACGTGCAAATGGATGTTTAAGTGTGTTTCTACATCCACTTATGGGCGTGAAAATGAAGCCTGTGCTTGTGTGCCACGTTTCCACAATGGCTGAGATTTATAAAACAGAATCAGGCGTACGCAGACCTTTATCAACTTGATGAATAGCGTGTGTACGCTTCTGCACAGTTTCATTCATCTGACCCTAGGTGTTGTCTTCATCCTGAAATGATGCTGACAATAAGCATTTACTTTGCAATGTTCTTTGCACAAACTGCTGATTGCTTTATATTTTGTAATTTATACAGAATATTAACAGCTTGTGAAGGAGAAAACAGTTTGTTGTTGCACTGCTCCGCTGCACAATCTTCTCCATGGTGATCTCAAGTGTTGGCGGAGCCCGTCTTTATTTTTCTATTCTACCTCTCCATAATTTTGTAGGCTGGGAGACAGAATTCAGCGCTCTTCCATTTCCTTAATTCGTGAATATCATGTTCTAAAGTATGTCATTTTCTTTTACATGATGGAATGCAAATTAGTTAATCAAATACTGTTAAAAGACGGATATGTGTATGATTTCTTAGCTTTTTGTCAGCATCACACCCAGAGCTGACATGCCGTGCCATTCTGAGAGCAGCGATTACAGTAAAGTGTTGAAAGGTTGACAGCAAAAACAGACAATTATATTAACTGGCCTCTGGCCCTCTGTCAGTTTCCAAGAGCAGCCTTCAGGCTAAACTGTTTGAGAATCTCGGGTGTAATAAAACAAGAATGGATCTCCCGATTAAATTTGCAGGAGCCTGTGAGTAGTGTATGTGTTTGTATATGTGTGTCTTCCTGTACGTCTTAAGCAAACGAATGCTACCAAGCTGTCAAGCGCGTTGTCGTTTCGGAGAGCTCTTCAGAGTTCAAGTGAATACCTCAACATAGTTCAGCGCTTATAATGAATGATCCGTCAATTATTGAGACCCAGGAGATTCTTGCTTGCCCTTATATCTCATTTAAAAGTCCTCAAATGCAGCATGTCTCTCCGTGCTCCCTGGATCTCACCCCTCAACAAGTAATTGGGCGACTAGTTAGCAACTCAGAGGCACCGACGGAGAGCTGCGCTGGCATAACTCTAGCTTCAGTGACGAGGCAACTAGTCCCACAGACTCCCACTCTCATTCAATTAATTATGACCTTGAGAGCTGCGTGGGAGCTGCTGAGACCAACTCAAGACTGACTCATACTTCTTGCTTCCTTGTTATAGTGATATATCTCTGTGTGAACATCACTCTGTGGACACACTGCAAACTATACTGTCTTGGTCTGAGGGCTCAATGAGTACGTGTGTGGCCCGTTGCACCAGCTAAATTCTCTCTCCAGTTAGGGGGCAAAGGTGACACTCTTTACACACTAAAAACATTAAAACTAGTTAGTTTGATATTAAAGCTGCGTCTTGTTTGGCTGCATCTCGGAGATTTCTGCTCAAAGTTCCGTCTGAGTCTTGTAGTCATTGTGCGCTTTCAACACTGCATGGTCAACAACAGGGGGTCACATATCGCAAGATCACACACGCAAGCGTGACATGGAATGACATGGTCCAAGCAGTGCAAGTTGTTTGTGTGCTAATTTGCAGCAGGAAAAGGAAGTCAGGGAAAGTGTGTGAGAGAATGGATTAGGAAAACGAGCGGAAAGGTTAAATATGAATTAAATGGAATTATATTTATGCACTGAACACTACTGCTGCTCTTATTGTGGTTCAGCAAGGACAGCGCGGTTACAAATACTGTACAGCTTGTGTGTGTAGAAACGATCAGCTATTGTTGTGCTCACTCCATACAAAGTTGTAACTCATTCCTAGCTTCCAGACCTGTCTGCGACTCTACCAGGTATTTACTGAAGAGCTTGCCCCGAGCTCCTGGAAAGCACCTTTGAATGGTTAACACTGGAGCCCGACCGATTTATTCGCGGGCCGATATTATTGGCTGATATTAAGCATTTTCCAAACTATCAGTATCGGCATTTATAATGGCCGATAAATGAATATTCTAAAAATTAAATAAACAATGGACGAACCACCCTCCAACCATGTTATTAGTGTTGGCGTCCACCAGAGGGCACTCTACAACAGGCAGAGTCTATGCCACCTGATTGAAGTACATGGCGGCCAGTCTGAGATCTTCTTGTCGGGTCACGGGTCACCATGCCTGCGCAGACGCGCTAGCTGCTGCAAAACACAAGCGAGCTAAGTGACCTGGTTAGCGGCATCAATTGATGTCAACAAAAGAAGGGATACAAAAAATTGTGCACTGATCTGTCTGATCTGTCAGACTGATCGGTGAGTCACTCTATCACAAGATAGGACGCTGCGTGAATGTCGCCACCTCTCAATCCGTAGCAAAAGTGTTTTTTTCTTTTGGAAAACGAAAGCCAAGTTGTCCTGACAAGCTCTGAGGCTGTGCTACTAACTTAGACTAAAGGCTGCACACCTGAACAACCGGCTCCGTGGACTCACCTTTCTCCGCTGATCAGCTGTGAGCCTAGCAACGCTAACTTTCAAACCGACGTAAAGTACTTAATACTCTGTGGACTGTCCATCATTGCTCCCTCCACCACGACCTTGGGGTTATTCACTGCCTGGCTCCTTTGTCGCTCTCCTCTGCTGCTGTGGTCTCTCCCGGCTCGCAGCGATGTTGGATGGTCCTCCAGACGTAAGTCTGTTGATACAGACGGTGCTATTCCCTCCGTGCAGACTGACAGGTGCTCCATTTATTCTTTGTTTTGTTTGTTCTACTTTGTTAAGTGCTAAGATGATAAAAGAGGCCTTCGTTGAGGCAGCTGACTCCTTTCCGTTCTGTTTCTGGATTTTAAAAACAAACTACAAATATTATCATCAATCAAAGCTTTTCAGCTATCAAGAAGTACAGTTACACAGCGCTGTGAAGTAATGGCCGAGGATTTGACACAGCAGCTTTGGAGAGACATTGCACATTTTAAAAAAAATATATATATATATATCGGCCGATATATCGGAATATTTACCCACAGGTATATCGGCCTTAAAAATCCGTCGGGCTCTAGTTAACACATCCCAATTGTAGTTTACAAAAGCGTACGCTGATCTGTCATTGTTGGCGACTTTGAAAAACCGTCAGCGACAGCAATATCGGGGCTAACATCCTGTAGTATGAACCTGGTATTTGAGGGATTAGTCTGAATGTGGAACAAGGAAAACAAAAATAATTTGCTAATTTGAATTCGAATCCTTCATGCACCCCAGCTTTTAAAAAATTTTTGCCATTCCAATCTCTGAGTTATGAAAGACTTGACATGTGCTAAGGGCTTGGTGTGGGATTCAGGTTGTCACATATGACAACTAAACTCAGTACCTAAGTTAGAAAATGTTTATGTTTACACTTGGCTGTATTTGTCCTAAAGCATAGCTGGTGCAACCCTGATTTCAGGTCTAGCTTTGCTTTTTATTACCTAAAGATAAGCCAGTCTGACTGCATGAATGTTATTCCATTTATGAGACGTTCAAAGGACGTTTAATGCTAAGCTGCCCGCAGATTCTTCAAATGCTTCAACTTGCTCACAGCACCATTTTTACATAATTATGTATTATTTAATTTTGTATTACTACATGAACTGTTGGTATATAATATCTGCGTTTTCTGGCAGACGTTTATTGTGCCATCCTGTGTCACATTAAGTGCTGTTCATAGCAGCAGGCAAATGACATTAGCAGTATGTTTCTTCACACTTCACAAGCGCAACACATTTTTGCAGATGCAGCAAAAAATCTGAGACAAGAAGGTAAATTTAAGTTGAGCGATGTCTGTGCTGTTCTCAATCAGCAATATCTCCATTATCAAAAACAAACTGTTTGCTCACAAAATATGCATAATCCAAAAGGAAAGACGTCTTGAGACAGATGCAGTGCTGCCATATGTGAGTTTAATTTACACATTAGTACATGAATAATGTAGCCTGTTTTGTTTTCTGTTCTGTATGAATTATTGATGCTGAGGTGTACATTTAAATGCAGCAGACTGATTTGAATCCAGTTCTATTTGTGATAATGAAAATGACAAACTGTTCAGCTTTGGTCTGTGGTTGATATAAGAATCTAAGTGCAAGGCTGATTTAATCAAGAGAAACATCTGTTCCTCCAACTTTTTTCAGATACTCACATGGAAGTTTGCTGTGTAAATTCCAAAAAACTGAATAGGGTTACATAGCCTTCAATAGTTGTTAAAGAAACAATCCAACAATCTGAGAAATACATTTGTTTTCCAATATGTCTGTACATTTAGTATGGAACTAGCTATGATTTAGCCTAGCTAGGGGATAAAAATTGATTATTATAAAAGGAACTAAGTGCAGTCTCCAAGATGATTTACATTAGGACGATGGCGCTGATATTTTTGGAAAAAATAATGATTGAACAATAAAAAATTCTCATTACAAACAGTGATAATCCACATTGTTGGCAGGTGAAATTGGAGTTGCAGTCTTGTTGCAATACTAGTAAAAGACAACTTATCAGTGTTTCCCACACATAGACTTTACTTGGTATACTAACGGCCTTCCAAGTATATTTGGTGACACATTATTACCCATTATCGTTTTTTTTATTATTTTTTATTTTTTATTTTTTATCTGTCCAAGTGAATTAAAGTAAGGTAAATTAGTAGTTCAGATTTAATGGTGAGATGTTGAGATTTGGACAGAGCCCAGCTGCTAACTGTTTCCCCCTGCTTCCAAGGTTTATACTAAGATAGGCTAAATGATGTTATGATTACATGCTTAACTCAAAATAGAAGGCAGATTAGTGAGGTGTATTTTCAAAGTGAAACACGTTTAATTATCATTGGCGAGGCGACGGCCACATTAGTTTTGTGCAGCCTACTTTTCTATTTGCATTCTCTTTTTTTTAATTACATGAATGTGAATTAGAATTAGTGCTAAAAATGAAATAATATTGGAACATTTAAAATTTATTTTCTGTTAAAACATGACAGATGACACCCATGAATAACAGTCTATACAGAATGTGACTTAAGCAAATACAACATTATTTGGGAAAATTACTGCATACACCGAAGCTTTAATGCTCTAATGCATCCCAGCCATTTTTAGATGATTTTTTTTTTCATTCTCTTGGAATTTTAATTGATCTTTAATAATCCCATACAGAATAAACCCCTTTCTCGTCCTATAATAATCTGGCGCCATAAAGAGTTTAGTCAGCGTGTTATTAGGCTGAGCCATGGTGAATAGTTCTCATTTTGGGCGTTCTTCATTGTATCCCCCTGGAATATCCTCTGCCGTTTCACTTTATAACCAACATATTTTTGCTACAATATGTGGGGTTGTTTAATGAAACCATTGCGGCCATTATGGCTGGGGATTATACCTAATCCACACAGGAAGTTTGCTGATAAGTGCAGACATAAAAGCTGCCCCTGTTCATCTTCTCTGTAAAATGTTTGGACCAGTAGTTCATCATACAAAATCTAAGCTATTCGTAAGCACTGGCTCTCTCAGGCTTATCTTTTTAAAAAAAAAAAAAAAAAATATTACAAGTATTAAAAGCCAGCTGACGCACAATGTAAAGTATAATCCTCAATAATACAGGTTGTTGAGTGTGTTTGTTTGTGTGAGTAACCTCTATGAGCCCTATTTCCACACGATGGAGGCTTTGTGCCTCCACTGTGTGTTTCTTCCTTCACATTTTGCTGTGTGAGCAGACCTGACCCGCCTGAGAAGCCAAGGGGGAGTTGGCCCAGTATTTCTTATGATTTCTTGCCAAAATCTGATAGTTCCCTGGGAAAAATACAGGTTGGATCCCAAGATTTTGTGTAATATTTTCTGTCTGTATGCTCCAGTGTGTTCATACACTGAAAAAGACACGGCTCCTCCAAACCTCATTAACGCTACCACACAACTGTTATGGTTGCGCAGCCCCTCTTGTGTGGCCTGACCTTAAATTGCTGTTTCTGCAGTTGACTGCATCAACTTTTTGCCTGCAGCCTATTATTCCAATTACTTTAAATGCTAAAACAGCAGGTTACAGTTCATCTGTGGGGCAGGGTTTTAGATTAAGTGAATGAAGCATAAGTGATGAAAAATCTGTAGAGGTAAATGATGCAGAGGAGTTTAACAAGTGGCTTTATCAGATATGTACACCTCCATCCTGTTTCAGAGCACAAGGTTTGATACCGGGTGGAGCACCGAGTGCAGAAGGTCTCCCTCTTGTTGCAAGTATGTCTGAGCACTGCGCTTCGTCCCTGCCACTGTGTATCTTAATAACCTCAGGCCACCTTCTTTTCTCCACCTACACTAAAAATATGACCACATACTAATGTTTATGGAAGAACCCGGAATAAGAGCGATGTAGTGATGTATACAATGTCTTCATATTTTATAAGAATCAGGAAGCGATATTTTAAAATCTCTGGAAAACCTTGAACACTCTTGGTTCTTCTCTTCAGGTCACCGGTGCCGCTGTTCTCCCGGCTTTGTCACTGCATCACACCACCCACTGTTTGTCTGAAAAAAAAAAATAGAAAAAACTTAAAACCCTCTTTACTCTGAGCCACCTGGGCACACCTGTAGTCTGCCAGAAACAAATTACTGAAATGGCCTCATCATGTTGGAGATTGTTAAGTTAAAAGCATTGCTTCTCAGCTGAGAGGCAGTCATGCTGTCTTTTGGGTTTGCACACTTAGATTTCAGTGCCTGTTGGGACTAAAAGTACATTATTGGCCTTCGAAAAAACAACGGCTGACGAGTCTCAGCACACGCTCCGCTCAGTACAGTAGCTGCTGTGGAGCTTTTCGATCACATCGCAAAAACTATAACAGTATTTTTTCATGACGGCCTGTACGTTGCTACAGAAGACTTTGACAGTGTACAGCCACTGATTTTAACTTGTACTGAGATTGTCTTCATTGGCTTACTGTTGCCATTTTCAGACACATTTCTTCACCTTTTTTTATGGCTTCATTGCCCCTGAGTTCTTTAAAATACATATCCTTAGTCAAGCACCACCATTAGCATGTAGCTAATTAGCTAGATAGGCCACTTTGTCATTGTTACTTAATGAAAATTGCAATAGAAACTACAGGGATAGCAAATAGAGGCAGAATGCAATTGTTAATCAGTGGGAGGGTTAGTTTCAGTACTCAGCATCTGTTGACTCACAGTGGTATGTTGACACCAGCACACGCATGAGCATTTGCATGTAGGTGTGATTAAGAATAAAACAGCAACAGCATTTTCCAGCTTTCTCATGTGTGACCAGATGACGGAGATAAAAAAAAAAAAGACGGGTCTGAGGAGACAAAGAAATACAGCTCTCACCTTGTAGCCTTCTGTACTTTGGTGTTGGAGCTGCGAAAACAGGAGGAAAAAAATATACAGCAGTAAAATGCTTTGAGCTTCTGTGCTGTTGCTGCCTCTTAAAATATCCTTTGTTAGGTTCCTTGTTAGAGCAATTATCTTTGCTTCTTCAGCTGGGAAGAAAATACAAAATAAAAACAGTCCATAGAAAGCTAAATGTAACTAAATGTGAATCATGATTTTATGACCATACTATTTACTCTGGACCTTGCATATATGCTGAGAAGACAGCTAATTAAATTAATGCAGCAATGCTCCCGCTACGAGTTGCCTCACAGCTTTGCAGTGACAGTAATGCTACTCTTACACCAAAATTAGCGTGAGGCTATTTAAACGTGGATAACGTGCTGGAAAAGGAGGGAACAGTAGAGAGCAGCAGATCATGCATCACCTCCAACTACATCCAGAAGACATTAAAACGTGTTACAGAAGTCGTAGTCAATAACATTCTGAGCTAGGCACATCGTGTTTCCTGGAGCTGATAAATAACGTGACACCTTGCTTTTTTTCTCATCTGTGTTGAGAGCTTCACATGTGCAGGCACGGAGGTCACTAACAACGATTGCAACGGCTATTTTTTGAATATAATTTTTTTCAGTCCGTATTTCAAACTCGGGGACGACTGGATGATATTCAAATGCTGCTTGACAGAGACTGATGGAAAAGTATTAACAAGCGACGGCCTTTACTGCAAGGCACGTCATAGCATCAGGCTGAAGCAGGGCGGATATTAGAGGGTTTATACAGTTGTGTTTTCATCACAGTCGATTGAAATCAGAGGCAAGTAAACCCCTGCAGTCAGTGTTGTGGGTAACGCGTTACAAAGTAACGCGTTAGAGTACTCTAATGACTTTTTTCTTGTAACGTGTAACGTAACGCGTTAGTTTCGTGCGTCAAGCAATCAGTAACTTCGTTATTTTTTAAAAAAAGTAATCTGTTATTTTAAAAATTTCTCCGGATAAGGAAAGGAAAATCCCGACTGCAGCCTGCTTTTTGTCAGACAGTACTGTGCCACCTGCGGATGTGTCAGCAGAGTTGCAGCGCTGTGATGCGTCTGTGCCCTGCTGCTGACCTACGTTACCTGTGTGTGTGTGTGTGTGTGTGTGAGTGTTTTCGAACCCCCGGCAAGATGGCAGAGAGGACAGCTTTTGCATCATGGAAGTACGCACATTATTTTTAATTCGCCAGCGAAAAGGACAAGAACAACATAACGGTAAAAAGCACACTCTGCGTTAGTGAAAAGCTTCTGTCGACCGCAAAAAATTCCACTTCAAATTGAAAAAAACAAATTGTATCCAAGCACCACTCTATCACCCTGGTAGCAAAGCCTGCTATTGCTGACTGTCTTTCCTGTTATTGTTATCCTGCAGAGTTAATTTGGTTGGATGACTGACGTTATTCAACATTGTCACGACTTCTTGGTGCATTTAAAGGAGGCTGTGTGTGTGTCAGTTAAGTTGCATCATGTGCGAGGCGCTGCTTTTAATTTTTGGTAACGCATGAGTACTCTAACGCGTTACAGCATTACCTATGAATAAAAGTAACGTAACTGATTACTTTTAATTGATGGTAACGTTGTAACCTAATTAACTACTTTCCAAAGTAACTATACCCAACATTGCCTGCAGTAATTGCCAATTATACACATTCATGTGCAGGACAAAAGCTTGATGTCAGTAGCGGTAGGTGTTTTTTTTTGCATCCAGTGTCAAAGGGGTACACGACTCCAAGTAGTGGCTGTGCCCTGCTACAAAGTCGTCCAGTACATAAACCCTTTGTTAAACCCCAACGTGCAATTTTACACTTTGGTTTTTGTCGGCATTAAACAAACGTAATACTGTATAGTTCTTAAGCTTCAGAGGTGTTGGTAGGTCAGTCTTTGTCTCCCTTGTTTCCAGTCTGTACGCTAAGCTAAGCTAAGCTAACCAGCTGCCGGCCATAGCTTCATATTCACATCGCTGTCAATCCTCTCATCTGGGTCCTGGCAAGTGGTGTATTTTTCAAAATGTCAAACTATTCCCTAAGCACTGCTGTCAGATACTATAATCTAAAACACATTATTAGCTCTTACCATAAATAGTTTGTTTTTCAGCAGTATAGCTTGGTTAATATATTGTGTAATGAATTCCAGATGCAGATCACAGCTTTTCTGATGACATATTTGCGCTAAACATAAAAAAAAAATAAAAAAAATGCCTCGTCTGCAAAGGCAAAGTCTAACAAAGCATTCATATTACAGAGACACAGTCCTTGTTAGTCATTCAAAGCTTGGAGTTGAGCAGCACTCACATTTTACCAAAAACAGAAATGCTGATAAAAAGCTGAGAGAGGAAATGTGGCCAGCTTCTGTAAGTACTCAGGAGAGAGCCTCACACAATGCACATGCAAAACACCGAACACTGACTGCACTGCTGACTAATGAGAAATAAATGAATTCATTGAGATAAATTGTTCATTAGTGTTTGCCATCGTAGTTTGTTGGGGATTTGAAAAGTTCAGTGCAATTTGTGTTTACAGAATTAATGGTTTCATCAGTCTAATTCTACCAGGAGGCGTCATTATTCCTCTGCTGTAAGGTAACTCTGACAGATACAGTCTATCACTGGTCCTCCACCACACCATCCCTGTTTGTTACCAAGCAGCGAGATTCAGGAGTCCGAAAAAGAGAGGCAGAATGTGCTCATTTGTAATGTTAAAATAGTTTTCCTTTTAGTTTCTGCATTAGTGTCGCCTCTGTAAAGACGCAGTGCTGATGCATATCAAGTCCCATGTTTTCTCAGTGGAAGCAGAGGGAGGTCAGGCTGTCTTTATAAACAGCAGGATAGATGACATTGGGAACTGAAACAGTGCAATTGTCTGTAACATCACAAGAGCCCCCCCGTATGGCACCTACTCAACATCCAAGTGTGTGTCAAGCGGAGAAACCGACAGCTTGACAACATGGCTTTTATCCCACACCCCAAATCTCTCCACAATCAGCTGAAAGAAAAGAAGAAGCGAGCACATGAGAGGTTGTATTGAAAATGTGATGCCGCCCTCTCAGATAAGACTGTCTCTGTAGGTGCCCTGCTAGTTAAACATAGCCCAACAGCCTCTCTCATCCCCATTTAGACACAAGTTTGTCATTTGGGAGGAGGTCATCCCGGTGACAGTGATGAGGAGGCCCAGACGCCAGACACGCTGTCAGCACTCGTTAAGATCAGCTCATTAAAGAATGAAATAAATAAGCTGGTAATGGAAAGTGTGAGAGTGTAGGGAGTGCTGGGAGAGACGTCACCGTCTCCTCCCGCTCTGGGGAAGAATCCAGGGAGGGAGAATGATTGTAGCGATTGAGCTGTGAACCTGCGCGACACAGCTGCGTTTTCTGCAGCTAATGATTCTTTACAGAAAGCGGATCAGAGCTGAAGCACTTGTCATGTGTCACCGAGCCATGCAGCTGCCCCATCCCCCCCCCCCCCCATCCGTATAGCACCTCGCTCCAAGGCTGCCGCTGATCAGAAGAAGATGGTAGAGGGGAGTGGTATGGAGATTTGTTGTGTGTCTGTGCATGTGTGGGTGTGTGCGTGTGAATGGGGGGGGGGGGCTTAAGACACTGATGCTGATTGATCATAGTCAGAAACATGGTCGATTGGAGATGTGAGGACAGACACATATACACAGAAATGCTCGGGAGACAGACAGATCTTTAAAAGTTTGACAAAGAGCCATCAGCTGTCAGTCAATCAAAGCTTGCAGATTGCTGATTTTTTCTTCTTTTTTTTTTCCTCCTGAGAGAGTGCACACACACTGGGAGCACGTACCACAGCACCAGAACTTTATATTCCTCCCATGACTTGAGGAGAGAAAAGTTTTCTCAGGGTGCTCTCTCTTTTTTAACAGAGGGGGAGCAAAAAAAAAAAAAGTCCTGGGCTGCTGCCAAAAAAACAAAAATCACTAAACAATCAAATGAGTGTGTGAGTTTCACTCCAGCGGCCTTGGAAACATCTGTTGGATTTGCCTCTCTGGTCACTGGCAACATAGCAAATAGGAAGCGAGTGCGAATGAAGGTGGGGAAAAAATAATAGCCATGATTTAGCAACAAAATTAGGCATTTAAAATGGCACAAAATAACATACATAATAACACATAAATAGAGCTCCTAACAGGTTGAATATAGAGGACGGACGATTAGGCACTTAGTGGCTTGTCTCTTGTCAAGCAGTACAATATAAATATGGATTGAGGTCCCTATAATGCGTGTGATGGTTGGTTGACAGGGGCAAAGAATAAAGAAAGCACGTCTCTTTTTATAGCGAAAACAAACATTTAATTGGTTTAATGTATACTCAATAAACTAAACCTATTTTAGTGCAACTTTTTTAGTGATTTATTTCTTGATGGTAGCAGTATGCCCTTGAAAAAAAAAATCGATATTTCAGCTCAACAAATGTTCCAAACTGCGTTATTAATGCCCTGCTGGAGTGGGCACTGTGAATATACAACTTTCCATTTGTCATTTTGCTTCTTAATGCTATTAGTCCACCATTTTCCAGTTGGGGAGTTTAACTGAGTGGAGGTAAAGCATATTCAATTCCATCCATTTGTTCATTCCCAGCTCACCATCCATCCTTCCACAGTCTAAAAGTCATGATGGAGCGACTGAGCACTCAATACAGAAGAATTCACTCTGCTTCTCTCGGGCATCAGTTCTGCTGTGCTTCAAACAAGCAGGTCTTCCTGCATTTGTAGCTCCTTTTAGAGCAAATCATTTTACTTTTACTCAAGCAAACCGTGAAGGGGAAGCAGTGCTCCTGCTGCATACTGTTTGCACGCATATGGTCAAAATTTGTTCTTGTTTTCTTCCGAATCCAAAGTCACTAGTCCAATAAAGCAATTAAAATAAAAGCAGGAGGTTGGAGTGCTCATGGCTTTCTGATGGACATTTTGGACATAATGAAAGCCAAATCCTGCATATGTCAGAAGCACTGACGCTTTGGATATCTGGGCAACAGTCTAACTAACATCTGTCTCAACATTTCCTCCTACCACAGGGTCCATTTTGTTTGTAACACTATTTTGATGTTTGGCAGTCCTTCCTTAGCCTCCAATATGTTCTTTCATTCAAATTTAATGTCAGCCATACATGGCATGAATGGTTAAATGAGGGGTTGCGACTATTTGCTATTTCAACTTGTTGCATGTGGAGTAAATGTCGAAGAACAAAGTATTTTAACCTTTACAATAATTTACATAATGTGTTAAGAAATTAAATTTAAATGGATGCACCTATTTGCTAGTGCACAAAGAATAAAAAATTGAGGCGCACCTTTGCAACCGGTGTAATAAGTGAGTCTGGTGCCCTGTGATATGTGTGTTATTTTTGCAATTAAAGGGACATGTCGCCAATTTTACACATGGAAAGCAGATTACTACTCATTTTTATTGGAAACACCAGTGTGCCTGAGGTTTAGAGGTTTGTCGAGATTATCGCAGTTTCTTGTTGCATGTGATTTAAAAGAAGAAAAATGTATTTTCCTGTCAACAATCATTCACATAATGTGTTGACATATAAAGTTAAAACGTATTTCTGGGAGCGCTTGAATTATTTGTTGATTCACTTAAATAAAACATGTAGCGGCAACAGTGCAACCAATGTGAAAATGTAGTCTGTAGGTTTGTGATGTGTTATTTTTAAAAAACAAAGGGGGCATGCTGCTAATTTTACAAAAGAAAAGCAGTTAACAAGAGCTGCTACTATGAATATGTCTTCTGTAGCTGTGGCGTGATGTCAAACAGGTATCTTGTCTTTGGCCTAGAGACACAAATGTTTAAATAAATCTGTCAAAAATTTGGGCGTTCGGAGATTCAAAGATGTTGGCATTTACCAGATCAAGAAGGGGCCAATTAAAAACGTTTTTGGGCTGCATGTTCGGAACTGTGGGATCCAGTGGTGTTGACACCCAATCCAGGAAACTAAAAATGAGATTTTACAGTTTTAATCCGTCTCTTGCAAGCGTTTCAACTTTATGGATGTAAACCACTAAACTGCTGTACAACTTTAATCAATTAATCATAAAGTCAAACATTTTTCCCAGAGATTTTTGATAGATAGATAGATAGATAGATAGATAGATAGATAGATAGATAGATAGATAGATAGATAGTGTCCTCAGTCTATTCTGCCCCTCCCCAGTCCCTGTTCTATTTGTCCCTCTCCTATTAACCTTCAAGAGGGATGTCTGTTCGATACTCCTTCCTCCAGAGTACCATGACAAGGGGAAGCGAGAGGGAACAGTGATCAATTTCAGATATGGCCCGAAGCGCAGGGTTTACTAACAAAAGAGATTTCATGCACTGTTTAAGCTATCGAGTGGCCAGTGGATTAGCTCACACTTCACATTAACCCTGAAACTCGACGACGAAGGCCCACTTAACAAATGCCCCACAACCTACGCCGTGTGGGCCCACTTAGGCTCCGATAGCATCAGCGGTAATTGAGACACTTCAGAGGCGACATACAGTGACATTTAGGAGACACAGATGTTTAATGCAGAGTAATCCAAAACACGGGCTAACGGAGGCAGGTGTCTATCTGAAAAACATGTGAGGCCAAGGTCACTGTTAGGACATTTATTGATTGAGGGATTCCTATTAAAAAAATCCACAGATAGCTAATTGTTAAAAGAAGACCTTTTGTGTTAACGTTTTTCAGATCTCCCCGGTGAACATTTTTGATCGCACACTCTTTGATTATGTGGCTGTTGAAAAACTGACCATTGACTGGAGGCTATAGATCCACTTAATTGGATTTTTCTGACTGAGGAAGGAGCTAATTATCTGAACACTGGCCACATTTTAAATACATCCGTCATGAGATATTCTTCACCCTGTAGATTGAGGAGAAAAGGCGATTTGCATTATTAATTTGACTGCTGTGTGACGTGTCCTCGCCTTTTCCGGATAATGAAGTGCGTGTAATGTGAAATGTAGCAGTATCGTCGAAAAGTGATAAATTGTCAGCAGCTTGTTTGGAGCGTCGAGAACTTAAAAATAGTTCCCAAACAATTCCTCTTATTTGCAAGAGCGGCACTTACAATAACAGCAAATATTTCTTACAGTGTTTTCAGGGCACATCATCATCCATCACCGCTGTGTTACAATGAGGACTGACTGTGTAATTTGTTTGCTTTGTTTGCTTACAGCGGTTGTTTGCTGAATCTCATGTTCCGCCGGAAAAATACAGCGGGGAGGGAAAAAAAGAGTAAAACAGGAAAAACTGAAGCGTTTTCAGAAACTCGACATGGCTTTCATCTCGTTTCCTCTGCCTTGTTTTGTCTTCCCTTTACTATTCAGTGTACACCAGCAAAATGCAATGCAACAATGAATAAATGCAGCGTTGTTCTTACTTTGGATTGTTTTGTATTGAATGTGTTCAATATACTTCGTTATTCACACTGTCATGATTGAAAGGCTTAATTCTCCAACATGTTCACAAAATATAGACTCAGCTTTCAGCGCGATGTGCAGCCTTGCATGGTCAAATTAATTAATTTAATCATTAATCAATCTCGAAAAGTCAAGTTTCAAAGTTCACTGTGTTCATTATTTATTTATCTTTTGCATCCTATGAACAAATCTGTGGTTAGTATATGTGCAATCAGCACTAATAACTGATCTCCATATTCATTTCTTAACACTTGTGCTTTAAACGCTTCACTGAGCTAATGTTGATTCATGAGGTTGTAATTCTGCTGAAAAATATTTAACCTGAGATGGAAAGCAAACCGAGACAGTTTGGGAATTCTACTAAACCTCTGCACATAGAGACACATTTTTCATACTGGATTTAGGGAGTGAATTATGTGGAGGGGTTGAGAGGGTCTGCCCCTCCTAATTAAGACTTGGAACAACCCCAAGAGAGGTAAAAACAACTGCAGTCAATATTTCCCATAGTCATGCCTAGAAGAATCTTGTAATACAATATACGTCTAAACAGGACCAAACCGCTTCTTAACATTGACGTGAGCTGAACGTCTTGCCTGCCTGCCTCACATCACTGCCATCATTGGCTTGTGAGAAATTCTCACATTTAAAGGTTCTATTTGTGAGAAGAGTTGATATTTAAGTCTCATTCCCAACACTTTGGGATTGTAGGTCGGGTCGACCGGCATCAACTTGTCTGACAAAAAAAACCTTTAAGCTACGAGTAAGTAGTCTCCAGGTGAACTAGTTTTAATTCTGTGCTAGGATGGACAGGTGGATCACAGGCCGGTTGTGAAAGACTTGAGTAGAGTGGTGTGACAACCACTTCTAAAAGTTAAACATTAACAAAACTAAAGAGATAGCCATCGACTGAAAATCTCCCACCCAATTTTCCCAACTATAATTGAGGGTGAACTTGAGGGTGAAGAAGGTTATTTGTCATGAGGACGTCGGGACAGTCGTCGATAATCATTTAAATCATGACCATAACAACAGCTGTCTGCAAAAAGGGCCCGCAGAGACTTTACTTTCTGCACTGACTGAATACTTTTAATGTGGACAAGGTCCAAATGGTTTTTATATATGCTTCATTCATTGAGTTTAGCTTAACCTTCTGTTTTATCTCATGGTATGGCAACCTTTCTGTGCACAACATAAAGGATCCGTGCAATATTGTAAAAAATTGCCAGCAAAATAATTGGCATGCAGCAGCTTTCTTTGTCAGATATGAAAGGCACACACATTCTTAGGAAGGCAAGTTCGATCCATCCACTCTCACTCTTGGAGGAATTGGTTCATCTACCATCTGGCTGGAGATTCAAGGCTCCCTTGGGCTAAGATCAATTGGTAGACATTTACCTTTGTTCCAAGTGTAATAAACGCGCTTAATTTGCTAACAACTCATGTATTGATTCCTTTAACGAACAAAACATTTTATTTTATTTTGGTTGGTCTACTGTCTTCCATCCTCTTGTATGTTGTGCTTGTGCTTTTACCCTCTTCTGTAAGTCAAAGTTCCATTTGAGAGGGCCAATAACAGCCTGAACTGAACTAGTTAAATACACTTTACTTTCCAGCCTCCAGAGTTTCTGAATTAGATTGTGTCAAGTGTCTACAGATGAATTAATGAGGCTAATATTTGCTTTAACATTTGCCTGGTGCGCCCTTTCATTTCCATTGTTGTCTCATGTTTAATCTGAGGGTGTTTGAGTCCACATCAGATTATGAGATCAGGAATTGATCCTTTTTATTATCGTACTGAATGTGTTTCCTTCCTCATAAAACCTTTGGTGCATAATGCCACAATGTGGTAATGTATTCCACCATCAACCTCTGGAATGGCCTTAAAGTGTTGATGAGATACAAACAAATGTGCAAACCACAGGGCCGGTAGTGCAGCTCAGTCATTGGTTTGGGTCAGCTCAGTCATTGGTTTGGGTCAAGATAGGACAGCGTCCAGGGATGCATTTTGGTCATTTTTTTTTTCTACATGAGGTTGAGCTGGATGATTGGATCACACATCAGACTTTAACAAATCCTACTGCTGCTCCTTCACATTTCCAACTAATAGTCATTGTTGTTTTTTTAAACCACAATCATTCACTAACCCTAATCACATGTTTTTGTATTGTAACCACGAACCTTACTATGTTGTTTCTGTGCCTAAACATCATCTCACAGTGTTGTAGTGAAAGCCTTCAAACCTGTAGAGGATGCTTCAATCCCAGAGCGCCAAAACAATGAACAATGTGTCATAGTGCTAATACAAATTGAGACCTGTTTCAAGCAGGATTTAAAAGGTTTATACTGGTGGAGACAATTGAGCTGCCCCAAATTCAAACTTAGTTAATTGGGGTAGATATTTCTTTTTTTAAAATTTAGTTTTACCTAAAGTTTCTCAACTTAAATGACCTGCAGCATCTAATTCTTCTTTCACTGTTGCTAGCTTGCTGAAGGCGATTCATTGTCTAACGAGCTGCAATATAATTAACTTCGAAAAAAACTAGTGCATCTCGCAAGAAAAAGCGCACCAGTTGTTCCCCAAGATCGGCAACCTAATCCAGAGATTACAGACGCTTCTGATCTGTTCTTAAACACAGATTTGTGTGAGTGTGTGTTTCTCCTCCGTCGACAATGGGGATGAAAAAAATGAAGTGATTAGCGGAACCAGAAATCTCATTACGCACCCGATGCAGCGGCTGCTGTGTTGAATGAAGCGGTGCACAAGTGCTAAAATGTACAGGTTATTGTCCACATTTCCACGCGGGATGCATGTTTATACCCATTCATGAAGAAAACACACATACACAGCTTCATTTAAGTGAAAGCTAAATAATTTCTTCTTTGTTCAGAATGGATGGAAGTGTATTGAGCAGGTGCCGTCTGGAAACGCAGCCAGTTCCTCTTGTGTGAGTGATTATCGGTGCCTGACTGGAATGATATCACAGGGTGTTTTGTCTTTATTTACTCACATTGATCTGCTTGTTACAATAGTCCAGATGAATGTTTGAGGGGAAAATTGAAAGCAATTGAGTCTGACGCAACATGGTGTCTGATTCTTGTCGCAGGTTAAACAGATGCTCTGCTCCTTCTACCCATAAACCACCTGTGCAGTGACTGTAAAACATCCCTCCTAACCAACCCCGCTAAATAATGAGAACACAACTGGGAATTCTATTACCTGCTAATCTACATTCAAGGACTTCTGGTACACTGTGTGGTGCATTAAGCTTCGCTCACGCTGTTGCTTAGACGTTTTCTGAAGCACATAAAAGGACAAAAGCAGGTTTTTTTTTTTTTTTACAGGTTCTAATGTAATTGTTAATTCTTGTATAAACCTCTTAACCCTTCAGTGGTATTTATTTGACTGGATAATGCCAACAAAATATGTAAAAAACTGAAAATCCTCGAGGGAAAAACTGTGTATTAGAAGAACATGAAGATGTAATATTAGGGTTCATTTTAACAGATGCGTTTCATTTATATTTAGCCTTGATAGATTACAATAAATAAGCCACTGCACTGCCTGTGGCTTTAAACACTCCGCACAAAAACAACATTTTTAATATGATAAATTCAGGAACAGAAACTCTGTGTGACTTTTTGTCTTTTATGTCTATTTACATTCAGATCACCTTTGGCTGGTAACAATGCTGAGCGAAAAACACCAGACGTCCAAAAATATGAATTTGTTAGGATGTGCTGTGATGGAAGAAGTACTCAGATCTTTTACTTAAAGTCCCCATTTTGACAGAAATGGGATTTTTTTCGTTCTGTTTCTATGCTTGAATGCTCGAACTTCACTGCGCAGAATGATGTATGAACGGAGTTTGAAACTAGAAGGCTGTTTTCACATTCATCTGCTGAAAGTATACATTCTCTTCACTCACTGAAAATCAGATTTTGAGTGGCGGTACTCGCTTAGCATGATTTGTGACATCAAATACTTTGGAAGCCAATGCGGGTGATGTGGAAACTTGAAGGCACATACACAGAGAATGGACTCACAGTAAGGTAGTAAACATCTTGTGTCCAGCAGTTAACCTTATAAAATGAGAAATAATTGATTATTCATATATTCTGGCATGTTTAAGAATAGAGAAGGAGTAGCTCCTATTTTAGGGATTTGTTTGAGCCAATTTTCTCCAAATACCATCTCAGGAAGATACTACAGATATTTTGTTTGCCTTAAAACTGCCGTCAGCTGTTAGCGTTCCGGTCCATTTTGAAGTTAGCAATCCCCTCCCTCCTCTCTGCATCACCACACTTGCACCACTCATTTCTTCTTTTCGAGCAAGCTGTCTTTGCTCTTCCTTTCCTGCAAGCGTTTTTCATCATTTAACCTTTTTTTGGTAGTATTTAACCTGTTCCACCATTGCCGTTAAACAGGAGGATCTCTGCTCTCTGCCTGTTTACCAAGCAGACAGGACCGCCTTTTTATGGAGTTCTCTGTCCTGATTGGATAAAGTGGACAGGGATACCAGAAAATTAATTTTCTCTTTTACTGCACGAGCAGGTGGAGGAGAGACATGGGGTACAATGACAGTGATGACTGTTGGAATATGGAGTTATTTAACATTCTCATTTGAATGAGAAAATAACGCTTACAGCAACTGTTATACATGTGGAGAGGAACTTAAAGTGACATTATGTAAATGTGTCACTCACATGTGAAAATCCTGCATTTAGTTGAAGACCTTAAAACCTAAAGTGCCCATTTTCAAGAATATCTGATCCTGTGACTGACATTAAAATGAAAGACATTCATAATACTGATGCATCAATGTATAAGAACCATTTGATTGTTGTATCTGCTCAAGTTGGAGTTAGTCTGAACTACTTTAAATACAGTAGCTTGAATATTTAATTGATTCATTTAATCTAGTGATTTGCTTCAGACTCCAGGCCTCCCAGGTTGCAGAGAGTCACAAGAGACAAACTTTAGTTCTGCTTCACAAATTTGCTGGATATTTCTCTAAAATGTGCTTCTCTGAGAAGAGCTGGAATGTTTTACCTTTCTTGACCTCATAAAAATATTTATGTCGGTTCAAAGGGAGTATCTCTCTTTGGTGGAAACTCAAACAACTCTATCTTATCTGGCACCAGCTTTCATGCTGTATTTCATAAGCTTATCATAATGTATTTTAATCTGAAAAGTAACTAAACCTGTCAAATAAAGTGCAGTAAAGTGTGAAATATTTTTGCTCTGGAATGCTGTGGTGTGGAAGTATGAAGCAGCATAAAATTGAAATATTTATAAAATGTCTACTTCAGTGCAGCACTTTGATTAAACGTACTTCTTTGCTCTCCAGCACTGCCGATGTGTGTGTGTGACTTTTCCTCCGCTGGTCTTCAGACTGCGTGTGATTGAGTGTGCGTGTCCCTCCATCACATGTCTTGTAATCTACATCTCTTCGAATCAAGTGTGTATCTCCCCCCATAAATCCTCTTGATACACTATCATGCGTTTCCTCGCTCGCTCACACATACACACACGCACACACACACACACACACACACACACACACACACACACACACACACACACACACACACACACACACATACACACACTCTGTATCTCTCTATCGCTCTCATCTCCCCTCCCTCTCTTCTGTGTGTTTGTACAGTGCTGCTCAATGTGCCGTGACAGAGTAAACGCTGACACCAACACCTGTTCCCTGAAGGTCACCCCCCCACCACCACCACCACACAACACACACACACACACACACACAGAAACACGTACAAAACCTCCAACTTTTACCGACAAGCTTTTCGGTTTGTATGTATTCTTTTTCGAGAGATGTGCACAGAGCTCCATCCTTCCTACACAGCACCCACTTATCGCGTTTTATTTCCAATTGATTGATTGAGTCATGCATTATTCATGTATGCAACCTTGAGTTCTTGTGAAAAGTTGTCCTTTGCTTGAGTGTTTGTTTGCGTGTATCATTAACACATCGCTCTGCAGGGAAAGAAAACAGCCCCCCAGGTCTCTTAGCATTAGCGACCCTACTGCCCACACGGATGTCACACCATTGTAATTAGCAGCAAGAGGAGCAGCCGCTGGCACTGCTCACTGTTAAAGTCACTGCAGAAGCCAGAACAGTAGGCTATGTCTCTTTGCCTTCTTGTTGTTGTTGTATCTCATTATTTCTTGTCCACAAACAAATGTGACCTTCACGACAATTTGTGATCATCAGAATTACCGCGGCTCTCACACCCACCGGGTAACAAGAGCTGGAGGACGAGATTGTTAGCACCGACGAGGACACCGAAGGAGCACCACAGATGTAGAAAAGCGGGATAAATTGCATGCAAATATCTGCAAAGATATATTTGGTGATTTTAGGAGCGCTTGTAGATTGTGAAACGTCCACTTATAACAGGAGATATTTCCCTGTATTTCCAAAGGCACATTATGTATAATACAGGCGCATAAACAGAAAGTTGGCAGAGAGAAGTGAGAAACTTTTCCATTTGACGTGAGAGTGAACTTGTAGTGCTTGCGCCTGTAGTGAAGGATGGGATGAAATTATTTTTGTTGTGCAGAGAGTTTAGATTCGTAGGGGGGTGAGAGAGGGAAGGCAAACTAGCTGATTCTCATGAATTTAAAGAGGCTACTTTACAGGGTTAATATACATAAATGCCTCCTTAGCAGCTACAGAGTCATACGACTGTCATGCAGATTTTGTAACACTTTTTGAATTGATAGCAGTCGGACATCGTTTTTATTTTCATCTTAACCACTCTGCGTTATGGGATCACACAGCTTTATACAGCATTTACATTGTTCAGACCCAAGTCATCGTTATGAGACCATAGTTATATGTAGCCTATAATAACCTTTCTTATTCTGAGATCTTTTAAGAGACCTTCATGGATCAAAATAAGTCCACCTGTCAAGAAATGTATTTTTTGCATTTGTTTGATTTTATACTATACTATGTTTACTATTTTTTTTCATTTTCTTTACAAATAATAATCTAAGCTTTACAATTTGAGTGAAACGTGTCCATGAATTTTAGAATATCTTAGAATTTGGTATTTCCTGCTTTTGCTTTAATGTCGTCATGTGCTCAAGCCGGCATGGACTCCACAGGATGCTGATAACATGATTTGACAGGTCAATTCTATGCAGGCTTCCAGAGGAGTTTATTTCCAGTGTGAAATTCTGTTTTTTCTCTGTTCCCATCCAAAGCATTTGGCCTGGTTTCCATCCTGAAAAGCGGTTTTGAAACTGCTACTGCTACACTTCCTCTGAGACCACTACAACGCAGCTTTCTTTTGACAGAACTTTTGCTGATTGGAGTCTTGTTTGGTTATTTGGCAAATTCTTCATCTGTGATGAAGCTGCTTTTCTAGCTCTCATTGAACTAAGCTTAACGTGTTGATAGTGTTGTTTGCCTGAGGGTGCATGAAACTTTGCTCGTAGCATCACTGGGGTCTCTACTCATGAACATGAGCATTGAGAACATTGTTTGTGTGCACAGAGTTTATGAAAAAGAAGGTTTTTGAACAACTCACGTTAGCCGCTGCATCTCCTGCGCGTTGCCGTCATGCCAGGCAAAAAGTGTCGATCCCTGAGTGCGACCTGACAGGCACGCTTGAGGAGCGATTCACCATTACTCTCCTGCCTGTCAGGTCGCACTCAGGGATCGACATTTTTTGTCTGCCACGACGGCAACACGCAGGAGATGCAGCAGCTAAGGTGAGTAGTTCAAAAACCTTCTTTTTCATAAACTCTGTGTACACAAACAATGTTCTCAATGCTCTTGTTCATGAGTAGAGACCCCGGTGATACTACGAACAGAGTTTCATGTTGTGTCGAGCCTTCTTACTGTTCTAAAAATAGCGATTTTGATGCTAGCGTATCATGCCCCGAGCACTCCTGTTCACAATTAACGTGCCCAAAACCGAAACTACGGTAAATCTTAAAAGTGCCTCTTTCGTCGCAATTATGCTTTTACACGAAGGTTTAACTCATATTCAATCCCAAATAAAGCCTCGGTTGCTTTTTGGCGAGAGTTTTGGTTTAAGTGAATATTATTTTCAGGACTTTATTTTCATGTCAGCTTCGATTTTTACTTAATTACTCATGAATATTTAATGTCATTAAAAAAGGGGGCTCAGGGGCTTAAACTTGCTACAGTGCCATAAACTGTGTTTAGTTAATGTCAGCTTTGAAAGTTTTTCTATCATGTCCCATGTAATGCCAACATTACCAGCCTTTTCTTGAATATTAACAATAAGAATTGATAACATAGAATCAAAAAAGCTAAGACATAGATCATTTTAAGTACATTGGCACAATCAATGTTCAGACCCTTACTGTAAAGGAAGAGAGCACACAGCCGCAGAGTACTTGTTTTTAATCAGGAAGCACATACTACAGCATTCAGCAGCGCGGCTGACAGCTTTTTATCATTTAACGTAGCAGCTTGGTACGGCAACATGAGTGCAGGGAAGGTGATTGGCAAGCCATAAAAACAACTTTGCAATATATTTGACAGCGCTCTACACAGAAAGGCCAACGTATAACTGTGGCTACCTCACACCCACTACACTCAGAGATTGAGCTGCTCCCATCTGGCCATCAATTTAGGGTCCAGAGGGCCAGGCAGAACATATAAGAAGTCTGTTATTCCCTATACACCATACAAGCAGTGAAAACAGAATGACTACTTCAGGGAACACCTGTTATTTTATAAGGTGTTGTCTCTTGTATAACCTTTTTGCTGCTACCTGCCTATTTGGGCTTCTGTATGGAGAATATTTTATCTTAAACTCTGTGTAGTGCTTGTATTTTTGTTGTACTTTGGCAGAAGCCAAGGCAAAATTTGAGGTGGACATTTTTTCTATTTTATTTGATTTATCTGTGTATTTATTCATATTAATTGTATTTAGTTTTCATAGAGACAGAGCAAAATGACAACTACAAACCAACAACAAACATATGTACTCATACATACATACAGTACACAGCATAACCCACCTGGATGTCCCACAGCAGGGACTTCAGCTAGCTAAGAAATGGGAGTACTAAGATGTCTATAATTGGGCCCCAGATACTATTCTGACAGAAAACGGCAATTTTATAGGACCAGAAAGTATGACTCAGAGTAGCCCTTGCTATATAGCATCTGTCACAAATACAAGAAACATAAGGATACATATCATTAATTTTTTCTTGAGAATAGTGTAGTCTATGCATAACCTTAAACTTAGCATTTATTGAACCTTGGTTCAAAACTACACTGTCCAGCCGGTAGTAAGTTCTGTGTGAAACATTGTTCCAAAAACTACATTTTATTCTACTTCATTTAAATATATAGTTTCAGAGAGTAGCTACAACTTTTCACAATAAATGAATGAAAACTCTCAGAGGAGTTGAGGAGACTGTCTAACAGTTTCTGTGCAATTAAGAGCATTTGAGAAAAACAATATCCTTGTGCTAAGTAGACTGAAATGCTTGTACGTAAATCTTGTATGATAAAGGGAAACTAAAGTCCTAAGCATTCCAAAGCACATTCACAGAGTATAACTTCTGCATCTTACAAGTGATGAAATATGAATAGGACAATCTGCTTTCTCATCTGAAGCACTACATAGAGAAAGTAAAAAAGTGGTTGATCTACAGCAGCCTTTTATGTAACAAAGTATTCAAATGCAACCAAACTCACTGAAAGGTGTCTTAACTATTGAGTCTTTTATTAGTTCTCCGCCATCGTGCTGAAACACAGCTTTTTTTTCCCTCTTTGCTGAGACTTTTCTTTTTTTCTTTTAAGAGTCCCATTCACTCTGACCTCCAGTCAGGGCCTAGCTTTTAGCAGTGTCACAGGTTATTGCGACGGGAGCAGCCTTGTGAGTCTGAGGCCTGTGAAAGCATCCAGGGATGTTAGAGAAGGTCTGTCTGCCATCCAAGGACTGTCCCCTGGAGGTGCCGGCTGAGGCTGCTGCAAGGTCAGTCTGCTGCTGGCTGCACGTCCCCAGGCTAAGTGCTCTGTTCTGTGTCACTGTGGGGAGATGAGGTGAGGGCCTGGTTGAAATTTGAAAGCATCCGTCTGCCGACATAGGTCTGATGTCACACCTGGGCTAGAGAGGGATCACAGCGAAAGGAAAGTGGACACAAGTGATTTGACACTAGGAAACGGATAAGGACAGTTTGCTAAAAAAGAGGGTTACAACATTCATTATTGCAGCCTGGGAAAAATATACAAAGACTGAATCTGACTAATTACCAGACTATGTAAAGGAAGGATGTTGCCATAAATGTGATAGACTGGGAGTGGCCTGCAGCAATGAACACAACTGATGTTTTTCATTTTCATCAATATTGAACTGAATTTTATGGTCTTAGCATTTTTTATTAAATGCCTCCACATCTCTCAGTTGACAGTGCCCGATGCCAATGTGCACTGGGGTATTCAATGAAAAATGAATTAAGGGCAAATGACTGCTGTCGATGCGTAATTGTGTTGCTTATCGTTGCTGCATTATTATGGCATTATTATTGCATTTCATTCTCTTCTCCGTCCCAAAATGATTTGGGATTGTGTCATTCACACAAGGCTTTTGTTGTGTAGAGCTTTTGTTGCACTCATTTTGCAAAAGTGTGTTGTGTGTATATATTCTTATGCAAGGTAAAGGGTCTTGACAGATGAAAAAGGTAAAAGATTGCACCAACAAAAGCTTCTCGCTCCCACAGAAAACGCTGCTCCTGAAACGCCTCTTCAGAAGCCCCGCCTTTAATTCCTTGACTTTGTGACATCACATTACTCACACATTTGCGTTATTTCTGCACATTGGCTACTTCGGCACGTAAGGAATTAATTTAGCACAGCTGCTCTGTTGTTGCTGTTAGCCGTGCTGGCTCAAGCATGAGTGAGCTGACCAGTCAGAGTATTTGGGAGGGGCGGCCTGAAAGTGACAGGAGCGTTTCAGAAAGAGGGCGAATGCAGTGCTGTGGTACTGAACAGTGTGAGAAAGCTGCTGTGGGTTTTTCTTTGAGCGTTAAACATGTAAATCTATTCTAGCACCAACTTAAAATAAATGTATGAACCTGAAAATGAAAACAATATGTCACCTTTAATATGCTGTCAAAATGTGAGGAATGGTTGTTTGTTGCAGTGACAAGAACTAACTCCCCACCAACATATATTCAAAATTCATCTATCCAAAAGATCTGAAAACAGTTGAAAAGCCCTTCTTTGTCATCTTTTTTTTTTTTTTTTTTTTGCATTTATATATTTGAGAGTGTATGCTAAATGACTGCCCTCAGGTAGGCAGACATGTTTTTCATCTAGTCCCTGTTGTACTTTAAAGTGCTCGCTAGGTTAATGCGTCTATGCTAGACCGCGCCGTCGTGATTTTGACTGACAAAAGAAGAACAAAGTAAATCAGAGATGTAGAACAGAAAAGTCAAAAATGATGTGGCGTATTGTTGCTGGAAAAGATCATGTGTGCTAAGCGATTCAAATTGTTTTTTGAAATAATTGCGTTCACAATTATAGCAAAAAAAAAGAAAAAAAGGGAAATGATTGTCAAGAGCTTTGTTTTGTTTTGTTTTTTTTGTGTTTTTGTGTTGCTCTGTCTCACCTGCTCTCCACCAACACAGAGTCACATTCACAGGGAGGGTTGAAATTCTGCTGTGTGTTTTAATCAGTCGGTCTTTCTCTCTTCCTCTCGGTGAGGTGCTGTGAAACAAATGGAAAGGAAGCAAGTGATGTATGGAGGCAAGACACTGACACAGAGTCTGCGGTCGCTCCTGCTGGAGACAGAAACCGCTGTGCATATCTTCCTTTGAGGCTCCTGATAAATGCCATCATTTCGTGCCTTTTGTTTGGTGGCAGCTTTATTTGTTAAAATATCTACACTACTGTGGTTTAAGCCTGCTTTGACACAAATTGAACAAACTGCACATTTGAAAGAAAGTTTAAAGGTATAAAAGGAACCACAGATGTTTTATAAAAAGTTAAAATCGTCAGAGCAGGACAGCTTCGTTTGTCAAAACATGACAACAATGTAACAAAGGTTTCAATTGACTGTAGGATGACAAGGTAATGTCATTCAGAAAGAGTCAGACTAAATTGCATTTCTTCAACTTTCTAAAAAAATAAAAAATAAAAAAAACCCTCCCCAGCCCGACTCATCTGACTGTGGCAGACACACACAGGTGGCCGCTCTGTATCTCCGACTCCATTTGGCACGGCCTCACTCAAATACAAATTTTAAGCGTTGCAATTTACCACCTGAGCTTGTAACGGTGGCTCGGCAGCTGTAAAATTGCTACACCCTCAATAAAAGAAGGGTAGATGATCCCATAACCAATATAAAACAAAACAATGTCATTAAATGAATGCTTTTTATCCAGATCACCTGACAGTGTGTGTGCATGACTTTTATGTCATCGCGGTGCAAATTGAATCTACATTGATGGCAACATTATAAGATTACAAAATATGTTTGTGCATTTGCGAAGCACTGCAGAGCACTAAATACCGCTCTGTCATCGACTGTCGATGGGATAAGAAAATACTGCCGTTTCCTGCCACAAGTACAATGTACATATGACTTAAGATTCCTAATAATTGAACTTACACTGCAACACAAGAATAATGCTGTATCTTGTCTTCTGCGTGACTCATCAACTGGTGAGGATGTTTTTTTTGTCCCAGAAATGCTGCTTTAATTTCAGTTACATATGTGGGATACATACACTGAACGTGTGTATGTGTATGAAGCCATCACATTTAGGTTTCTTAAAGCAAGCTGGCAAGACATCTTCCAGCAATAGTGTTATTTCAGTTGGCAAAACTGACAGTCACCAGCTGCTTTTGGTTTATAGAGAGAGCAGAAGTCATGCCCCTTCTGGAGGACCACCAATGGGACCTTATTTCATTAAAAAAAAATGTATGGTAGTGAATGGGGAAAGAGAAATACAATTTTGATCCTACTTGGATTGTGCCATAAATCACACATCTGATGTTTTTTCAATTTAAAAGATAGTTTTTCAATTTGAGAAAGTTGAATAAGTTAGTAAACACATACCACAGCAGCTGCACTGGCTGTAAGATTCACAGATTGCTTTAAACAGCATCATTGCATCATGTTTCCTAGAAACAAGTTTTGTAGAATAGGGAAAGAGACACATTCACTGATAATTGTAGCCTACGAAAAAAAATCTTGTTTACAAACCATCAACTGATGTGGTGATTTAAATTAATCCTGTCATGTCTTCAATTACACAGCGTGCGCAAGTTTTGCCGTACTTGGCCTATTCCCACAAATAAGGTTTCTTCCTGAACAAGTCAATACGGAGCAGCTAAAATGTGTGAAATTGAATAGTTTCATCTCATTTGTGAGCGCAGAGTGTTTAGAGATCAAAGTGTAAATTTGGCGAAACGAAATCTGTACTGATGGTACTCCCCCCCCCCCCCCCAACTTACATTACCTTAAGGTAATGAGATGATACGAAAATATTTCCACATTTTACTATCAGATTTTAATTTCTTTTGGTCAAACTAATTCCCCGGTGTGTTGCTGCACCAGCAGATTTTCGAAACACCCTGCACACATCTGTCCTTTCTCTACCCCTCACCTCATTTTCACTTTTCTACTTATACGGTGCGTTATCTTATTCGGACAGCTCTCGTACGCAAATCCATGCACCCTGGTTTTTGCTTGATTGCTCACACACTGCTCCTAGTCCTAATGCTAAGCTGGTATGTTACCTATTCAAATACCCCTGTGGAGGTTATCAACTGTGGGAATATATATACATATTTATCTAATTTGCAGGAATATAATGTTAGAGTCGGCCTTTGAAAGCGTAACCATGTGAAATGAACTCTATATTAAGAACGCGGCAGTGCTAATTCTGGCCTTTTTCTCGACACATCAATCTACGTCCATCTGGTCTGTCATAAGTGACCTACATTGGTATGAAATGCTACAAGACTCCCTACACCCTGGCCTCCAAACACACTCGCGCACACATTCCCCACCTCCCATCTTCCCTCTGACCCAACCTGTCGGATCTGAGCCATCCCAGGGCATTTAGCAGTGTTTGCCCCAGCTGAACCCTGGTCCACCTCACAGCTCCTCGGGGGGCATTTCTCATAGCTCAGCCTGATCTCCGGCACTCCAGCTGGGGCTGACACCCTCCGGGGATGAGGTGGAGGGTGGAGGGTGGGGGAGGAGGAGGGGAGGTGTGGCCACTCTGCTCCCAGACAACAACCGAGAGTGAAAAGCTTCAGACATATGATAAGAGGACCTGAGGGCCAGGGATGATATGTGCACACATGTCACAAACACCGCCGCTGATACACGTGCACAAACATGCTTGCATCCACTTCTGTAAAAGTGAATGTGCAAATACGCAGAGGGCACTTAAATTGATACCGAAACACTTGTTTTGCATAAAAATCAAGGTCGTGCAGGCTCAATTGAATGCCAGCCTCTTTATCAAAACCATTTGTGGTAATTAAATGGAAACAAAGAATTATAAATTAACAGAGTGCTTGGGTTAGTGAGGCCATATTAACTGTGTGTGAGTGTGTGGGAGGGCTGGACTTATACTGATGCTTGTTTTCAGCTTCTGCAGATAACTGGTGCCTGCATTGTATCTGAGTCTTTTAAGGTAAATGAAAGGGATGTGCCCTGTTGTTCTAGTGGGCTGTGTTGTTAACAAAGAGGTAGAACGGCAAAATTAATATCTTTGTCTCGCCACAATACCCAAAACTAAAGTCATGGAGGCAGACGGGGTGCATTGCCTCTACTGGCGACGCAGTAAACTTTAAAAATGAAGGGGAGTTTTTCGGCTCTCTGGAGTTTAATCTGTGCTATTGATCATGATGTGAAGTTTCGCTCTCTCTGCCTGAGGGATCTGTGTTTTTTCTTTTATAAAAGGAATAATCTCTGGTAATCATAATCAGCCCTGCATTTTCTCTTTATCCACGCAACGAAGGCCATTCAGCCCTTGTCCTCAGGGCTGTGTTGTTATCATGTTGGTCCGTGTGTGTGCGCGTGTGAGGAAGTCTACGGATGTGTTTTGTGTGTGTGTGTCTGTGTGTGTGCTTTGTGAAGTTGCAGCACAGCCAGCAGCTTCTTTGAAAGAAAATCACAGCCGTGGTCGGAGCCAGATGAGGAGCAGTCTGGGTGCTACAGGGAGCTTCGTCCATGCGCAATACCAACACTCCTGGAGGTAACACAGGGGAGACTAATCAACTAATCACTGCCACACTGTCAGGAACCAGGCAGTTTCTATGGGAAGCGGAGGATAGAGACGTTACGCAACAAGCCACATGTTCTCAGTTTGGTGGAGTTTAGCGAAGCTTATAATGATTTTTGTTGAGTTTTGTTGGAGGTGGTGATTAAATTTAATGGCCATTTTTGAGGCTAAGTTTGAGTTTATTTCAGCCATTTTCAAAGGTTTACTTTTGTCCACTGTCTGTCTTTTTGCATTTTGCTGTGTCTGGCACACAGTGTCAGTACCCTTGCAAGCATTTTCTGAATGGTAACTGAATGTTATCTTATCCACTTTTGAACGTTATTTCTTTGGATTGGAACTTCTTATTTACTTTTTCAGTCCAATTTCCATGTTTTTGTTTAAAGCTGAAGGGTTAGTTTTTGGCCACTAGTGGGCAAACTTAAAGCAAATAAGTATTATTATGTTTTTACCCATGTCCATTTGTTGTTTTTTTAACCCCGCTTTTTTATTTTTATTATTCATCTGGGAATAATGCATGGATCTTGAAAAAAAATCAGAAGGTGGCTGGTATATATAAGAGGGTACGATTTGGTGTGGATCCAGAACTAGTAGATTTTAAAGGTGCAATTAATTACATTCAGTCACTAACTGTGGCAGTTCATCTCCCCTCTTACATTCTCTTCACCTACCCCCTCATGTGGTTGCCAGTTTCTTGCAGTAGTTAACATTTCCAACACTAGCTAGCTGTTATGAATGTTGCTTAAGATAATGTTACTTACACTAGCTAGCTAGTGTTAATGTTGTTAACGCTACTTAGCTAACATTAGAGCAGTACAGGCTGCTGGGCACACACTTTAGGAGTCAGCCATTGTTAGTTTTTTTTTTTTTTCCACAAACTGGCAACTAACAAGATTCTTCATGCTGACAGAACTCAGATACCAGCTGATACCAACAGCTCATGGCCGACAAATAAAACTTTCTTAGAGACTGAATCAACTGTCAGAATTAAACAAATCAACAACAATCATCAGCATTTGCTTAAACTGGTAGTGAAAACAGGTTGAAAGAGAGGTGAAACAGTGTGTTGAGCGAGGCTACAGGGGGAGCTGAGGGGAACAGAGACAACATATCTCCATGGGTTTTTCTCCACAAGCATCATCTTTCACGTTGTTCATGTTCCTGGAAAAAAATATGAATTAGTGCGACTGAGAAAAATGTTCCCCCGTCAGTGTGCATGTGATACTTATTTGATTTATTTTTTTGCGTAGCAGCTTTACACAAAATGTGGTCCATTTCTGTATATATGAAATTTGTCTGAGAGTCTCGGGTTATTTTGTTAACCTCATCATGATAACCAGAAGCACATCTCCTCCATTATAGCCGGAGTGGTTGCACCCTCAATTTCTCTTCAGTGCTTTTACCCAGATGCAGCAAAGGGACAGCGTGGCACTTACACATGCAGCTGCTAAAAGCTGCCCCCCCATTGACTCTCACCTCTGAGTAACACAGATAAACATCCAGCTTTGGTCTCAGCAGGCAATAACAGTCTGTGTGTGTGTGTTCCCTGCACATGCACTGTAATAGTACACCGACTGCGCAAGACGATCTCCTTATTGAGGCTAAAACGATTTTCCGATACACAAATTAGCTTTCAGACATACAGCGACAAACATTAGCATTTCAAGAGTCACGTTGACCTGCTTTTCTGCACTTATGCGTATTATAATTAATCACTAAAGATTTGTGCCTTAAAAGAAACTTCCACTGGTGAGGATTATCGTTATCATTCAAAGCCTGGAGCAATTTGTGGCAAATCAGTGACGTTTCAAAGTTAATGTCTACTGCGCTCACCTGAGGAGGCTGTGGCCGTGGGCTTGACTTCTAAATCAAGAAACACCTTCAGCAATGATAATCCCATCATATGCAGCGCACGCATCTGAACTAAAGACCAGACTGCTGAGATCGGCTTCGGTTTCCACTGTTTTGGCATCAGATATCAAGTCAATAAGTGAATGAGTCGAGAAATCACTGTTTGTTTTAATCAAGATGTGTGTGTGTGTGTGTGTGTGTGTGTGTGTGTGTGTGTGTGTGTGTGTGTGTGTGTGTGTGTGTGTGTGTGCGTGTGTGTGTGTGTTCATGAGAGGGCAATGAAGAATGTAGCCGTCTATTTCTGTGAAGATTATTTTCCTAAGGTCTTTTTTTTAAAAACATTTTTTAAGCTGTACACACAATTAATATGTTCGTTGCTCAACCACCCAAATGATTATTTGTTTATTCGTCTTGTGTTGACTGCGCACAATCCCCCCCTAGAGTCACACTGGCCCCATGTTAATTATTTTGTCAACCCTCATATCTCTTTTAATTGTTTTGGGTTTGTTTATCCTGGAGATCAAATTGAGCTTGGAGAGATTGTGGGTGGCTGCCAACACGGATCAGCCAGGAAGACAGATGAATGCATGTCAAATACTCTGACAATTGTGAACCACTTTGAGGCGCACTGGCAGTATTAATGACTTCAATGGATGTATGGATGGGGTGATCATGTTCACGCACCTAATGAAGCCCTGTTTAAACGGGGCTTTTGTACAAGTATCAGACATTCAGGAATAAAAAGACGCAGCTGCTCATCCAGCAAGGCCGCTATCTTCCTTACATTGCATCTAATAGCCTAAAGTGCTGTTGGCTACGAAACTGTTATTTCTGTAATGGCGGCAGAATGATTCCTCTGCTGTCTGACAGCCTGGAGGAATCACATTCTTTTAAATTAAAACACTGTACCTAACAATACGAGTTTAAATACAAGTTTAGCTCACATCCAAGGGTGTGTTTTTGGCGATTCTCTCTCCTCGTCACTCCTGGAGTCAGTCAGAACATGTTTCAATCAAGATTTTTTTAGGGACTTGGTGCTTGAAAACGTCATCTCAGTATATCCAAAAATCCTTGTTACGGATCTGCTCACGTTTACTTCTGTGATCCGGCTCCAAATTCCCAGATGTAAACGGAGTGTCATTTCTCTTGTAAAAGTGAAAATATTCATTACCATGCCGACAACATCGCCTGCAGGTACAGTTAAAGTTATTCCAGTCATTACTTTAGTTCAGTCTCAAAAATCTGGTTTTGAGTTTTTTCAACGTTGCATCTCATCCTGGCGTAAATCTAAATGAGCTTTGGAAAAACGTGTGTTTTTACGACTTACGTAAGTGATAAATACTGGGCAACACCCCTGGGTACTCATAAATAACGAAAGCTTTCATTTTTGGCTCACATGCTTGCTTGTGATCTGAAAAAGAAAAAAAAAAGAAAACGACTGCATTCACACTTGTATGTCTCTCATGCTTAATGGGTTCAGTCTTCAGTGACTCTCAAATGCTTTCGAATGTTCGAACTCCCAGAACTACGCTGAAAGCATTGATGGTGAAGTGATAATGTATATATTCCTAAGGCTACAGCTGTAAAATGGACTATAAAAAGGTATATTGTGGGGTTTGTCATTGATTGTATTTGATTTTAAATATTGCAACTCATCTTGGCGTAAATCTAAATAAGCTTTAGAAAAAACATTTTTTTACTACTTTGTAATCTAAGGTAAGTAACACATACTGGACAACACTTTTATTTTGGCTTACATGGCTGTTTGTGATCTGGAAAAAAACGACTGCATTCATGTCTTGGTTTGGACTTTGCACACCCCCCCTCACCTGCCCGAGTCGGAGCTCTTCATCTCCACCTGCCTAAAGTTCACCGTATTCAATAAATGACCCTTTCATCTACTCCTTGTTTGGTGCCCACTACAAAATCAATTTTGAGAATCGTCACAGCTTAATGGCTGACTCACAGATGCTTTTGTATGGTACAACTCCCAGAACTTTACTTTAATCACCTATGGTGAAGTGAACATTTATATTTATAATGCTTTAGCTGTAAAATGGTCTTACCACATGCTGAGAAAATGATTTAATGTGGAGTTTGTCAGTGAAGTTTTAAGCTTTTGATTAGAAAATGTTACACTATTAAAGACTTCAACTCTGTCGGGTTAGGCATAAAGAAAAGACTTTCAGTGTACCCCTGAAACATACAATGCAATCCGTGCAATATTTATAAAGTACAGCCTGATGACTGATATCTGAAAGAATTGTATAAAGGCTGTTTTTCTTTTTTGTCTTTTTTTTTGTATAAATGTAATGTTCAAAAAAACAAAGGCTTGATGCTTTGCATACGTGTTTTGTCAAAGCAAGCAAGCAGCTGCAGGCGGAGAACTCCCTCCCCTGCGACATTAAATGAGTGTCACAGACGGTTTTATTGAAACATTTGATAAGTAATGGTGGAGGTAAACAAAAATTACACTTAAAAAGATTCAGCAGTGTTTCATTTTTCACCGTTTGGCCATTGACTCAGCATCTCCGGTTGCGCTATCTATTTAGGCTATGATTGGAATATTTCTTTAAGCTTCCGGAGAAGGTCAGAAAAGTAATTAACCTTGTTCTGTGTGCATCAACAGAGGTAGTGAGACGACTCTCTCTCTCTCTCTCTCTCTCTCTCTCTCGCTCTCTCGCTCTCTCGCTCTCTCTCTCTCTCTCGCTCTCTCTCTCTCTCGCTCTCGCGCCCAAATACTCAACACTGTAAGGTTGTATTCAAACGGACAGATTAATGCAAAAGCGATTAAACATTCAGGGTTCAGAGTTCTCCCTTTGTTCCAAATTAATGGAAATAAAGACGACAGTAACACGTTGTCCGGTGTTCACATGAGTTTGCTCCTTTTTTTATAGAGCGACACAAAGACAGACGGATGCTGACATTTAAATAATAGCACTCTAATCACAGGAAGCAGAGTGGACATTCCTCCGTTTTGCTCTCACTTCTTCACGGCCGCCCTGTCCATCTCTCTTTTCTTCATCCCACCTTTTTTACTCGGCACCTGTCTGTACACCCCCCCTTCCCACCTGCCCACCTCCCTCCCCTCCTCTCGCTCTTTCACTCTCCAGACTTGGACAGTTTCAATTTATGAAATCCACACAGGTTTTGAGAGGGCTTTAATGGCTATGGTATTTCTCCCCAGTCACCTGAGTTGGCCGCCTGAAGACTTTTTCCTCAGGTAGGCTGAGTGATTTCTCGCTGTGCACTTAAATGCTGCAACCCCCTCCTTCCGACTCTCCCCCATCGCTTCGGCGCTTGTGTTTTCACAAATAAGCCTGTTACATCACATAATGCTCCCCTACCCTTACGCAGCAAGCTATTTATTCTCCGCTCAAAGTGCTAATGTGAACAAATGTTTCTCAGAATTTCCACTCTCCACTTCCTGGCTCACTTTAATTGTATGCGCGGGTCTTTAAAGTGAGACCTCGGGTAGCAAACACAGTCCATTTCTCCAGGCTTCTTTGTGAGGAATGGCATTTGTTTGTTGTGGGGCAAAGTTGATGGATTGGACAAAAAGAACACAGAGCAGAACAGGGATTTCAAAATATGTTGTCCGAGTCGTGGACATAAAAGAAAATCCTGAAAGGGTGCGCTCCTTCCCTCTGAGGTTCAGAGCCCAGTGTGGCGTTCTCACCAGCAGCCGGGTTGTTTATAATGCATGTATCGTACTGCCATCACACAGCGCTTTTGATCACAGAAGATGGATATTCACTTTCACGCATCATTTAACCAGAAGATGACAACCGCGGCCAGCGACGTCAGATGCAACAAATGCCTAAACAAACCTCCTCCAGAGTCAGGGACGCTCGCTCACCCGACGAAATGCACAAACAAAAGAGGTACAGCATATTCAAAACCCTTCCAAACATGTTACAATATCCCCTTTCATTTAACCCGTTTCTATTGTGACTCACTTCTATTGTGTCAATATGAGGAAGAGGAAAACATTATGGGCTGTTGGAACATGCCTGTACAATGTGAGTACACCACCTCACACAAGAGTCCATCAATACCACAATCTGTGGTGCTTACAGCTAGAATAAGTCCAAAGATGGCTCGAAATACCACAAAGTGATGTTTTGCCATGAAAAACAAATGAATTTTCCATGTCATCTTTCACAAACGTCAGTCTAGAGACCGTGAGTATATGTCGGATGGACGGACAAAAAAACAAAGGAAATATGTAGGCCATAATTTGGAAGACATGCAGGAAGAAGTCATATTTGTACATGCCACAGGAAGGAAGTCAAGGTGGATTGATGGGTAAAGAAACTTTGAAGCATGACTTTGAAGCTGGAGACAGGGCTTTGCGTCCCTGTCTGCTAACAGCATACATACAGCCTGATATTTTCTTCATGTCTGATTTGTGTTTGGGAGGGTAGGTTAGTTTGATGTATTTGTCTTAACCAGTCTGTAGCGAGAGCTACGTCCACTCGGATAACAGCCTTTCTAGTCGATGCAGAAGCCACAGTCGTATTGACTCAGGGCACTTGATCTGTTGCAAGAAAGAATCAGCAAAGATAAATTTGCCAAGAGTTGTCTTTTCTTGGGTTTTAACCCTAACCCCTTTTCTGGCTCTAACTTCACCCACGTACAAAGCTCTGATTAGCTCAACTGTTTTCCAAATTAGGGAAACAGACATCGACGAGCATCTGTGGGAAGCAATTAAAAAATGGCGTTGTTGCCTCCGCCCTTGTCCTGCTCAACTCACGTCAACATCGCTGTAAATATGCAGATCAGCTGTAAGAAAGAGGTTGAGTGTCCTGTATTACACTGGTGATCGACAGGCGTGATGGACAGCCATGCTCCTGTATTTATTATGCCTATTAAGTTTCTTTTTACTTTTTTCATTTAAAGCCTGTATGGTACCTGGATGAGGAAAGGTCAACACAGGATGTAACCTGCCAGTTTCTTTCGTGGGCCTCGGATTAATTATTAGTCCCCATCATGCAGCCAGAATAATGCTGACACTGGCTGTCTTAATGAAGAAACTGCATCTTCAGCTGTCAGAGGATATTAGACTAATTTGACCTCTCCAGATATACCTGCTCCACACAAATCCCCATTTAACTCTCAGAGCGGGGATTGCAGTCGGGGCGTCTCACCTTACTCTCAGAATCATTTGCCATTTAAAACTTCACTGAAATGATTGCCCTGCGAAAACGGGAAAAAAACCTTCACAAGCAACCGTTTTTACAACTTTGTCTTGCCTCATCAGTAAATCCTAACTTTAAAATGAGTTTTGGGGATGCACCACGAAGATTAAAAACGAGTGCCATCAAAGGTAGCAGACCAGCTGTGGATGAGAGGAGATCTTTCATCAGACACTAACAACAGACACCGAGCCCAATTATACGACATCAGTCAAGAAGAGAATCATGACTTCAATCACCACCTTTGAAACATGATCAGAAATGCACAGCATGTTAGGATCAACAAACACCAAAGACATAGCCTTTTCAGAGGGACTTGGGCCGAGGGAGCGTGAAATGCAAAAAAGTTAATACAAATTGTTGTTCAGAAACTTATCAGGTGTTTGCACGGGTTAAAACACGCTCACGATAATGATAAAAAAATCTCCAAAGAGCTCTCTACTTATGCACCAAGTCATGAAATTGCTTTTTAGCCATTCAGGGAAAATTTTCTAATGACTTCAGTACATAATTTATATACAGCATCTGTTGTTGTGCGAGGCAAATAACTGATTTACTTGCCAGAGGAATCTTCGAGTATGGCAAACACTGCAAAGTTTTCCCTTTTTCTGCGGCGTGACAGGACACACTCGAAATATACTCTGACATCCATGGCAATTAAATTAGCTGCTACAATACCCGTTCTTGCGCTCTAGAAGTCAGAAAAAAGCCCCTTTAACATAAACAGGACATGAAAGGGCTTTCTAAAACCTTTCAGCATTATTTCCCACACAATTTCCAACAGGAGCGCCCTAGTTTCAGTTGCATTTTTGAATAATGAATGCTTCATGACACAGTGCTTGGGCATCAATCCAAAAAACAAATCTATTCGCCTAAGCAAATCTAGAATTAATAATGACTAGAAAAATAATCATTGCTGATTTAACGCATTCGTATTCATTTTCGACACTAACATCCATCAACTGTGACTCTTTCCATTATGTCTTTTGAGCAAACACCAGAACCCATTTAACAACAATGCAGACCCAGTCTGAGGAGAAAAAAAAGCATCCGTCAAAGCTCTTCTCCACACACACAGTGTAGCTTGAACCTATTGACATTGCATGGATCAATTTTTCCTTATTTAAGAATAATCTAGACAAGTTCTGAACGCGTTCTTTAGCTGGAGGCAGTTTAATATAATCCCAGTCGTGCTCTATAAATACTTTTGATGTCGACTGAATCCATCATAAAGAATGAATCAACATGTGTGTGAGCATGAGAGACAAAGAGGAAGCGAGATATAGGAGGAGACAATCAGAGAGAGAGAGAGAGAGAGAGAGAGAGAGAGAGAGAGAGAGAGAGAGAGAGAGAGAGAGAGAGAGAGAGAGAGAGAGAGAGAGAGAGAGAGAGAGAGAGAGAGAGAGGAGAGAGAGAGAGAGAGAGAGAGAGAGAGAGAGAGAGAGAGAGAGAGAGAGAGAGAGAGACGCTAAAGAATCACCAGAGTGAAATGTGGCACAGATGGTGGGGAGTGTAGGTAATGGGGGGGCCGCCATCCTGTGTTCCCCAGACACATAACTCAAATGCACCATTATTACATTGACACAATGACTGCTTCACAGACATCTCCATATCTGGCCTGCATTGTTATATTGCTGTATAAAAAACTAGAGACATAACACATGGAAAATAACCACACACTAAACAGTGACATAAATCCTCTCCTGCATGAGAGGGGATTTTAATATTGACACTTTTATTAACTCTAGAGTTGGACCAGCTGAAGCTGGAAAATAATAAAACACCTCATTAATTTTTCAGTGCCATCTCTTGAAATTTTCAAACGAGTAGATCTGAGAGATAAATGCAAGGTTCCATAAGCTTCATCATTTGTTAATTCCGAGTTAACGCCTGGATGGTGACATCTTTAATTTGAACATTGCGTCGTCTTTGTCCTACAGCGGTGCTCTGCGATAAATCAGCCATGTCCATTGCCATGCCAAGGTCCTCTGCGCACCCTGGAGGGTTGTTCCTGAGACATCGTTGCTGGTGAGTTGAAGCAGGTCCAGCTGGAAACGCTCGGCTGCTGAGAGTCTGTGCAGGGTCAGGAATCCTCGGGCCCTCTGGGGGAGCAGACTGGAGAGCTGAACTCTGACTGCACGGGCCAGACACAACAGCACTTTCACCAGCATGCATGGCACGGTGACACGCACTGTTTTGAGCAATAGTTTGAAAGTTAATCCGGAGAATTTAACATCCAGCATCTCAGTGCTGACACCGACTGCCAAGTATCATCTCTCGTGCTCGTCAAGGTCTTAAGATAACGTTGTTTTTCTCACAAGAGGCAACAGTTACATTCGCCGAGAGCCAGTAAACATTTTTACCGTTTACAATTACGCTGCTCATTACTTGAATATGCAGGGGTGTGTGGAAGTGTAATGTGCATGTGTGTATATGTGTGTGGGTGTGTGAATGGCAGCTCGCCCTGCATTTAATTTACAGCTCCAGTTAAAATGACAACAGCAACCTTTGACAAAAGCAGTAAAGAACACGACAACAAGGAATTCTTATTAAATCACGTGAGCTGCGGAGACGTGCGGCGGCCAACTTGGGAGGACAGAGGACAAGCCGCAAAGAGAGAGAGAGTCGGGGAGAGTGAGAGGTGGCTTGAGAACGAAGAAAGTGTAAGTGTCTTCAGTGGCTGTAATTTGTAGCGCGGGGAGTAATTTAAGTCATGCACAGTGGCTTCTCTCAGGGTCACTTAGGCATCCTAGATTAATTGAGCTGCGATGGGCAGACGGCGGGGAGGGGTAGAACAAGAGGAAGGAGGCAGGAGACAAAATGGGTTCTTGGACTGTGGTGTAGCTCCCTCGGCTGTGAGCAGAGAGGGAAGGCCCTGACCCTCTCGACCACGCTGCATGACAAAGCACAACCCCCACACTGCGCCGTGCTGCAACGAGAGACAAGAGGAAACACAGCGAGCGCACGGCCTCTCCTTCAGCCACAGCTGGAGCCGGTAATCTGACAGCCATGTCTGTAAATCACATCTCCATGCCCATTCTTCACGCCGCCACGGAGAAAAACACTCTTTTCTTTCGCTAATGTTATCCTTAATTTCATCGCGGGGGGAAGCAGGACGAAAAAGCCCGGTGAACAGACTTTAAGCGCTATATTTAGTAGAGTGGCCTGCATGGTGAATGCTCTACAATGCAGATGGAAAAAATGGAATGGTATAATCCTCTTAAGGCTCTAAATATCGCTTGTGAAGCACTGATCTGAACAAGAGAATTCTCATACCAAATCTCTGTGTATCAGGAGGAATCAGGCATTGTGTGTGTGTTTTTTTTTTTAAATAGCAGTTGAGGGTCAGACGGAACGGGAGCTTAAGAAATATCTCCACATCCTTTTAAAGTGTTTTTTTTTTTAACCTTCCATGCAGATATTGGCAAAGCGAGAGGGGGTGGCAATCAGAGAGGGAACACGAACTCATCGAAAGCTTGATTGCATTTCAATGGAAAAAAATCATGTCATTTCAATTCAAAATGTTTTTCATGTTGTGTTCGAAGGGGCCAGAATTGGCTGCAGTGAGACAATGAAAATCAGGGGGGTGAAACAAATAAATAAATAAAGAGTGGCAAACAGAATAGAGATGGACTGCAAATAAGAACCATTCCAGGGACGCAGGGGGGTGTCTTTTATACAAAGAGCACTCTAGCTGAACAGAGGGGTGTTTTGAGGCAGAGGGAGCACACACATTGCCAGCGCCGGCTCAAGAGAAAGGTGTTAGCAGGTGAGGAGCTCTGCACAGTGACTGCACCAGATAAACACACAGCTATGTGAGGGGTTGAAAGTATCTGTCACAAAGATGGGTTATGGAGCACAAAGACCAGGTGAAAGCAATTCTGTGGGACCCGTATACACATATTTGCACCTCATGCATGCTGAAATGAATCAATACATACACAAATGGGCCCACACGCAAGGTTTTTTTTTTTTCGCCTGTCAAGCCCTTAGAGTGCCCACGGTGGCTTTTTTTTTTTGGTCTTTAATCTCGAGCTACCAACAAGGCAAGTGGAGGCGAATCAGTTTTTCAATGTAGTGCCACCATCTTCCGAATCTCTGCAGCCTTGGGGATAAAACGTTTGATTTGACATCACAACAGTATCTGGTCCTTGCCTGCATTTTGCTCACTTATTCAGTTTGGCTGCGGCGCTCTCCATGTCTGCTCAGGTTTTTTTTCCAAAACAAGGACATTCCATTGTGTGTAATATCTGCTTCATATTTAACTCACGCGCCAAGAATGTACACACCGTCTGTCAGCTCTTCCAATGTCTCCTTGAAGTTATGTTTATATGCTGCCAATTTGTTTTGCCAAACACATTTTCAGGGGGGGGGGGGGGTTACTGCCACCATGATTATACTCAGTGACAGCAGCGCTAAGTTGCAATACTTTACTGCATGCAAGTAAGTCAGTAAAGAGGCGACCAGAGGATAACTGTGAAAACTGAAGTGACATCCTGACTTTTAGTCCCTTGCCTGGATCAAAGTCCATAACACTGGCTCTTACATCACATCCTTCTGTATGCCCATTTGTTTCGGACCCTACACTTAAAGTTTGTGACACAGGCTTTCTGTTAATATAACTAGAGAGCCCTAGCTAATGACATCACAGTGAAATCATCAGGGCTGTTTACTCAAATGGTAAAAAGCTCCCTCTAAAATCCACAGCCAACATTACTCAACTGTTTACAAGATGAGTGAATAGTCAGCTACTAGCGATGAGTAAACCTAACTAGAGACCATTTTGCGATGGGATCCCATCAGCCGTGATGCCCATCAACTGACCCACGACGGCGATAACCACATTCTTACACGAGGCCACACCCATCTTCGATCACGGCCATTCTGATCGCAGCTACACATTTGTAAAGATTCCTGACTGCATTTTGCACCATTCTTACGCTATTGGGGTGAGAACATCTGTCCACAACACCAGCTACAGTGGACAGGGGTGATTTGGAAAAGGGATACAGTGATCCCCAACTTAAAATGAATGAGAGCATAGGATGTAAAGTGGGAGGGGGCAGTTACGCCTCTCTTATTTCCTGTCTCCCTAGTTCCAGCCCCCGTGCTCGGTCCACACCCATCTACGAACTCAGCTTTCATTTTGATCTCAGTTGTACACCTGTATTATTTCATGACTGTATCTTTTTACGGTTGTGACACTATTGTACTGACAACAATCTGTCCACAGAGAGACATAAAAACACCTGGCAAAACACTCAAAATTGATTACGTTTTAGTTCCCACTGCAAAAGATATCTTCAGGACACAGGAGACAATGACGGTAATTCAAAATAAACTGTCAGTAAACTATAATAATGTTATATTTATATTTTAATGTCATAATTCACAATATTGTTTTTTGGGGTGCCATAATTAAATGAGGATATGAGGCATAAATCTCAGTAAACAGTTCCCTCGGGAGCCCTCATGTCGTGCTATGGAATTTCCTCTGAAGGCAAAAACAGCAACGTTGCGAAGATTGATCAAAACAACGCTGATCGATTTCAGATGCTTCAAAAATCCATTTTGTAGATGTTTTGCGAGGACGGAAATACACTTAAAACATTTGTTAGACCTCAAGAATACACACCATACACAACGCTGAATAACATTCGCTGTGAGTACTCCACAAAGCCCTTTCAGATAGATAGTTTTATGAGCAGGTTATTATTTTTTCCCAAATAGCTAAACCTTCCTGGCCCCCATTAATTCTAGCCTAAACTCAGTCCACTGTGTCTTGAACACAGTGAATGGTGCTGGCGTGCAAAAGAAATATTTGTGACTTGCCAGATACATTACTCTCAGTATGTTGATGTGTTAGCTGCTGTCATCATTTCTAGGAAACATTGTCGAAGTGTCCGGTTCACATTTACTGCTTTGTTTGAAATATACAGCCCAGTTTCCTGACAACTCTGTAGACTGTCGTGTTTTTCTGTGCAGTGTTTTGTAATATCAAAGTGGAGAGAAATGACGAGACATCAATAAAACATGAAGGAATCGAAAATGAAGTTTGAGAGTCTTGACTCTGTTTAACTTCTCGGGGCCCCGCCTTGTGTTCGTTCACCCTACCTGTCTCTGCTAATTTACTGTGGTCGACATCAATCTCTGTCAGACTCTTACAGTTAATCTGTGTCTGTGCACGTCAGCTTCAATCAGCCTCGCCGAGTCTAACGGAGCATACCAGCCTCATAATGGGGGAGACCGACCCCTGGAGTATGGATACATGGATACACACCCAACTTCGCTCTTTCTTAGTCTCAGAGGAAGCTCGAGTATTTGTCTAAGTAGTACATTTGGGATGGATCTTCCTCATGTAGGTGTACATGTAGGTAAGTATGTGAACCCAAAGGCATCCGTGCTCCTCACATTTTTCTGGAGCAGCTCTCCCCCGTCTGTAATCTGCCTTCGAGGTTTACAAAATAATTGTGGAAGACCATTGACATTTGTGCTGTTGTGATTTCTCCCACTCCCTCCCCCTCTTCTCCCTCTAGTAAACAGGCCCTGACTCAAGCTACACTGAGCTCCATGGCTGCCAACTCGCCTAAGGGGGGACAAGGAACATATTGCTCTCCCTGCCTAACACTTCCAGGATTAAACATTAATTCACAGAACTCTGAAACTTTAATATCCGGGCATGTGTAAGCGTTGTGTGTATTCAGCTCACACTTTGTGTTGGTTGGAGGATACAACAATTGATTTCTCAGACATTTGCTTAATTAAATAGTACAGAAAGAGTCTTATGTAGCCATGTTGTCAAAACACAGTGGAATTGAGGCCGGTTTATTTGTTGTTTGTTTGGCTTTGATTAATCTCTTTAAAATGGAAATTGAGTGGAAAATGTGCATTAGTTAAAGACAAGCAGGGAGTAGCTGTTTATGTAATTTTTAAATTGAATTTTTTCAACTGTTACTTGTTCAGCTCTGGCATAAATTGAGGTAGACTTAGAAAGCAAGGTGAATGAAATCATGGCTCAATCGACTTCAAAATACAGATACAAGCTGAAAAAGAGCATGTCGAAGTTTCTCAGTCTCAACCGTCACAGGTTTTGTATTCCCCCTGGTACTTCTTCATCATCTAATGTTTGAATAAAATCTTACAATACTGAAATAATAAAATGTAAAGGTGGAGTTTCATATCTTGACATAAACAGCTACCTTAATGAATCTCCAGGTTATGTATTTTTCTATGATTGTTCTCCTTGTGAATAATAAAAACACATTACGTTCCTGTTTTTGTAGTCCGTCCAAACTGGACTGTAACACTGATTACATCTCTGTGGAAGTGCGGAACCGCACGTTATATTTTGATGCTTTGATGGTGTCTCGTGGGACTCGTCACCATCACTGTTTGAAACCAAAAATGTTCTTATGAATAGCTTTCACTCGTAAATGAATACAACTTTAAATAATGAAGGTATGTAATTATATTCCCTCATAGCAGCGGCTACCAGCAACCCAGGATAAAACATTTTTCTATAACCATCATATTGTGAAATCAATATTTACCTCATGATAATATGTTAAAGCAAAAATCTTGTCTATTGCCAGTTGAAGTAAAGAGTCTGATTACTTTAGCTAGCTCCTGATCCGGAGCAACTCCTTTGTAGCATCAGATAAAAAAACTATTTCTATAAATAAAACTAAACTATATAATTCAGTACAATTAACATACACTGTTTGATTCAAAGAAGGCAAACAAATGATCTCGTAATTTCATCGTGTTGAAATGAACAGCTGTAAAAACGTAATTACTAGCTGCAGTCAATGCTGAAAGAACTCCCACAAACGAAAAAGTTGAAGTTGAAAACGCACACAGTATACTGCATACTTGTAACCAGTGTTATCACTGTAAGGTTTCTTATCAAATCCAAAAATGAAGTGTCAAATTCTCAAATATGTGACCACTGATTCCTTAAAAGAGCCCATGTGTGGATCAACAGTGAGCCTAATTTGAGAGTTTTTTTCCTGTTAGGTGGTGTAAGCCAACATCGCACATTCCTCTCTGTTCCTCTGTCTCTCTGTGGTCAGTCCTCTGTTCACTCTACTACACCTGTGGAGAGTTAAATCATCACAGTTGGGGTAACAGAGCAGAAAAAAGGAGGACCGGAGGAGAATCAACAGCAGGGGAAGTGCGTTAGCAGTCGAAAAGATCTGTGGAAAAAACACGCTGAGTTTGACGCTTGCAGGAATCAGAGGAAAGACGAATCAGTCCCGAGATACCATATCGGTGTGAGACTGCAGGAGTACTTGCTACAATGATTAGGCCTTGATTTTCTCTGTGTCTTCACCACTGCTGAGACAGAAGCAGAGCAGCTGAATGAGGCAAGGCAACTAGTGTTTGACCTCAACACTTCTCGATACATCGCGAAAACTCTTCTCGTAATAACATTTTATGGTTAAAAGAAAATAAATTAACGTTCTCATTCATCTACATTCTTTTACATGTTTTAATTGGTTTCTTTTCATTTGCCTCTGAACCTTGCAAGAAAGTCTATAAACCAGACGTTACTTGACATCCATTCTTAGGCTCCCTTTGTTAATAGACTTTAAAAATATTTCCCTGAATTGCTGGGATTTCAAAGGAATGACATTAAGTGTAATGTAAGTTAACTTGATGAGCGTCATAACTTACAGTGGGCTGATCATTCTTGGATCGTTCAGATATTCACTGAAGTAGACAGTTTTGGAGGAGATTGATTTGAACTGGTTCAAGTGTTCATTTGAAGTTTGTCAACAAGGTACTCTTGTGGCAAGAAGAGTTTAAACTAGGATGACATTAAACCACCTAGAACTGCTTAGACATAATAAAATGTCAACAAATCTAAATACGCCTGATTTTCTTCATCCAGATGCCTGCATTACACCTTTAGAAATGACCAAAAATGTAGTCGCCTCATCTCACAATGTAGTGAGAAATTAATGTATCTGTTCCTTTATCTGGATCCACACCAAAAGTAATGTGGTGAGACCCGTCCTCCATCCAAAATTTCGTGGATATCCATTCTGTAGATTTTGTGTAGTCCTGCTGACAGATTAGCCAACCAGCTGCTTGCCGGAGGGCGTTGTAGCGAAAAATTCAAAACAGCCACTGATTATGCTGAAAAATCCAACGGATTTTGGCATTACTGATTTGTATTCTAGGCCCGTCTCAACTGCATTAAGGCCACGATACAGTCGCAGGAGTTAATCATCACCGTTCCAGACAATGCTCATGTTTCACAGCTGTTTCACAGAAGCGGACTGTAGCCACATGAATCGGCTTAGAGCAGAGCGAGCCAGACAGGAAGTCAAACAGTGAAATGGCATTTATCATCAAGTCAATTTTCTAAATAAAACACCCTGCCCTGACTCGGGATCTACAGCACAACAAAATCAAAAATATTAACAATAAACACTCTTAAGACAGTCAGATTATGAAACAATTTAACTATGCAAAGAATCTGAGGTGCAATTGCTTAACTGATGTCCTGGCTTTTGTGTCCCAAAATTATTATTTTAATATAACAATGCTGTGATTCAGGTTTGGTTCAAACTAGGCTCAACATGATGGAGAGAGATGACTATTTGGGTTAAAAAAGGTTTAAAATAAGATCCATGGTAAGGATAGGGAAACATCAAGGCTTGGGTCAAAGTGACTCCTTCATTAAGGTTATCTGACCCTCGTTGTCATGGTTACTTTGATAAACAGCTGGTTGAGGCAGTTGAGGGGGTACGAGGAACTTTCAGTTTCTGTTCATTCTAGCTTCCTGCGAACAAAAGCGGTACAATCCTTTGTAAACGATCTTTGCCAGCGCGTGCCGGTGGGGCGTGCATTCGTTTTGGAAGGGTGACAGAGAGACTGCAGGATGGATCGCGTAAAAGTTCCTCGTAGTCAGTTGAACTACCAAAATAAACACAGATGAATACCCAGATAACTTGAAATAAAAGACATTTATGCCGTACGAATTTGTGTTAAATATCTATCAGAATTTGGGTTAAAAGTTCACAAGCTCCATTCATTGCCATCATGGCATGACCTTAACTTCCAGTATGGAAACATAAAGTGTACCTCAGATCTGTAATGTGACAATGATGCATGCCCACATTTCGGCCAATCAGAATTTGATTTTTCTAAGACTATATGGTGACTGAAAATGGTTGATACTGTTCTGTATTGAGGTGGATTTTCAGCCTCAAGGACCCGCGGCTATGGTACTGGCTGTAAATGATCCGGAGTATCATTTATGGAGAGAGAAAGAAATTGGGCCTTGGTTGCAAAATCCTCTCTAGTTGATAGAGATGATTGTCCAAAACGCATAAACAATTTGAGCAAAAAGAATGTGATGTCATGTAGAAAATAACCAGAAAATGTGAAAATTAAAAAAAAACAAAAAACAGATACAGAAAGTGAAACTGTCTCACACAATCATGTTCTCTACCTAAATGAACAGTCTCTAATTCTCCGGAGTAATAAAGGGGTTGGATTGAACTTAGCTAACCTCGCTGTTGATTTCTTCATAATTAGGAAATGAGAGGAGGGTTTAAGAGAAATGAACAGAATATTAAGCGCGCCCGCCCCATTTAATCAGAATGTGGAATGGTTTGAGCAACACGGCGCCCTTCACGATGTACCCAACATCAGAACAGCTTTTACCAAAGGGAGAGCAGCGAAATGTTGACATTCCCAGTTGAGCAGAGAGAGTGGAGCGTTTCAAAAACCTTCACTTAATTCTGCTGATGACAGTCTACAGCACAATTACTTGTAGTGGCTACCAGGCAGAATGCACCCAGAAGGTTTCTCTCCCTTAGATACAGCAGCCACTCGCATTCTTCTTCTCTCATTCTTTTTTCAGAAAAGATGACACTGCCAAACAAACACCTTTAAATAATGAAAATGTGCTCTCAGGGTCAAACGCCTCTTTAGCTGAACCTGTTTCCTGCCAAACAGTCAATACAGTGTTAAAGTGGAGAGGTAGACAAGGCTGAGCTGTGCTGTAGCCTTGCAGCCTTATAATTCATCTTGCATCCATGATCTTTATTGTATGCTTCGACTCTCACCTGCACCGTTTTCCTCCCCCCGCCTTCTTTTCCTGTGCCTGCCTGATCCTTTCACAAGTGTTTCTTTTCTCTCTGCCTTAACTGCATAAATGCTTACACAGAGGAGTGACAACTTTGGGGGGATGGTGACTTTAACTGTAGCATTCTCACATTTTTCTGTCCTTCTCTCAGACGTGACACAATTGCAAATGCACCACTTGCATTTTTCATGTGTTGTTGTGTGTATCTGTGTGTGTGTGTGTGATTCTCTGTGTATACATTGCCCTGTCCTGTGGGGAATAAGGATGATCAGTCCCTGGAGAATATTCACATCTTCACACGTTCACATGCTGAGCTCCCCGTGGGCTCTGCAACCGTCTCAGCAGATCATCTGCGGACAGTTAAGACATCTCGTAAAGTAAAAAGATGGAGAGTTTCCTTATTGAGCTTTGTTTGTTCCCTTGCTGGTTTAAGTATCATCCCTACTGATTTTCTTTATTCCCCCATGAATTGTCCTGAGCAAACACTGTAGTAAATCGGAACTATATTGGTATGTTGATCACCAAGATGCCCTTCCAGTGGACAGAATGTGGTCAAATGCTCTCTAGGGTGCCCTTCCAATTGACAAATACTGATAAAATGCCCTCTAGGGAACCTTTCCAGTGGACAAAACATGATAAAGTGACCTCGAGGGAACCTTTCCAGTGGATAAAACATGATAAAGTGACCTCGAGGGAACCTTTCCAGTGGACCAAACATGATAAAGTGACCTTGAGGGAACCTTTCCAATGGATAAAACATGATGTAATGTCCTCTAAGGAACCTTTCCAGTGGACAAAACCTGATTAAATGTCCTCTAGGGGACCTTTCCAGTGGACAAAACATGATAAATGATAGTGACCCCCAAGGGGCCATTCCTGCCCCTGCCCCTCAAATATCCTGAGTCTGCCACTGCTGTTGATGCATAATATTTATATAAAATTGTAGGTACGTTTGAACGTGGAATAAGATAGAAAAAAAATCTCAGTCACCAGAAGATGTAATGCTTGACAAAGACAGGTTATGTGCCTTTACTCAAAAATAACATAACAGCTGAAACGCGTGCTGCATCTTCAAGTCGGCTCAGCGAAAGAGTCAGATGAATGTTAGGTAGGGTTCAAGATTCAGCTGCGTTTTTCCTTGGTTTGCATTAGCAGTCAACACACAAGGCCACGCAGAGCTCCGGAGAGTCCAGATTATCATGCAGAAGCACCCGGGAGTCTGCCACCCACACTCTATTAAAACATCAACCCTAAGGTGTTGGATGCAGTAGGAAACACGGGAAACGAGAAGTGCACTTCCCACTGGCTGCGGCTCACCACGTGGGCTCAAACATGCAGCCCTTAAGGTTACTGAGAAGTGAGGCGGGGGTCTTTGTACCTGCTTTCTCTGCAAACGGTTTTGTACTAAATCTAAAAGGAATTGCTTTCTTTGTAGGCACTATCAAGTAATCTGACGCCCTCTGAGCAGCCTTCTGATGACTTGTTATTTTATGCGCTTTTTATTTTATGTCAGTCTTTTTCTTGTCCCGCTGGAAACATAAATAGTTTCTTTGAACTTGCCATTAATGTTTCCTTAAAATTGTTGTTGTACAGCTCCTGTCTGGTTGCGGAGAGCGTGAAGCCCAAACTTGCAGACACACAAAAATGGATATTAAAGCGCACAGAGAAACAAAAAACACTCACAATCACACACAACCTCGGTGGTGCAAGCGTGTTTTCCGCTGCGTATAAATAATGTGACAAGAAAGTACATGACAGCACTCTAATGTCCTGGGGTGGAAACTGGTGTGATTTAATTTCAAACAGCATTAAAATATATTACAAAAAATGATTATTTCATCCAGACTTGTTTCTGGCAGCACTTCAGAATGACTAAATGAGAACATTTGGTCTTTTTTCTCCAGTCTTTTGACAAACAACCTTTTTTCTCGGTACACCTTTGTTTATATATTTTTCCTTTTTAGAGACAGTTGAAGACATCTTTGAAAAAAAAACCCTGCATTAATGACAGTTTCCTCTTCATTAGATCTTTTATTTTCTGTAAAAGTGATGATGAAATTATTTTTGGAGCTGCCCCCGCAGTAGCAAATCTATATATCTGGGTTAGGAGTGCAAGCATTTTCTGTTACTTAATTATTTTTTGTGGTTGGTGCACTGTTGGAGGGTATCACTGCGCACCTCCTCCACCAGTCCCCTTGGCCACACTCAGAGAATGTGGGTGCATAATACAAGTAAAATGTCACCATGATAAATCTAACCTTTCCGGGGAGCCCTTAGTGGCTCCGTACCTGTGTACTTGCATTAATAACCAGATCTATCAAAGGGGAGTTTTCAGTTGCATTAGTGTTTGGGGAGTAATTGCTGTCAGCGGGTTCGGTCATAAATCCTGACACCTCAATCATAGGAGCTCCATAAATCACACTTAAAAAGTTCACATCTGATGTACACTTTCTCGCCCCGGCTGCTAACTGAAAACTGCGGGAGGAGAGAACTTAGTGAACACTGTGTCGCTCATTTTTCATACTCTCATAAGCTCACTTCCAGGTACCACTTCTCTTGTGGGTGAGAACAAAGTTTAATGAAATTAAGCAAGCGGGCTGTTCTCTTCTCCCGGATTTCTCCTAATGGGCTCGGCCAGGTAATCAAATTCCACCTTGGTTGTCAACATTTGTACCTGTAGGCAACTCCTCCCCCTATCAAATCTCATTTCTCTTACTATTCGTAACTGTAGCCATGAACTGTCCGGCCATTTACCTTGAGTGTGGAGGGGCAACAAGTCACATTATCTGAACGATATAATGAGACAAGATCAGAAAGTGTATTAAATGTATTAAATATCTCCGGCATGGAGGGTCCTCTTCTCTCTGGTGAAGTGGGTAAACAGACGGTCCTTCATACAACACGGCGTGATGAAATGAAGCAAGGTCCATCAAAATCCATCGAGACAATCAGTTGCTTTACGTGTAGAGACTATTTAGATGTTGTTGTTGCAAGTGGTGACAGCTGCCTGGTAGTGGTGTGGGAGCAGAGGCTGTGTTGTTGCACAAATTAAATACAGATTGCAGAGTGGCCATTTTGAGAAAACTGCACATGGGTGGGCTGCCCAGGTATATCAATGGCTGCCAAAGTAATTTACGAGGTTTTTTTTTGGTTTTTTTATCAGTCTGAGAGAATAATTGATCAACTTGTGGACAATCTCCCCTCATTCCACCCCTCCCATCTACTGACATGTTGGTCTAGATTGTTTTTGATTAACAGCAGGCCTCCTCCACATGCGGCTCGCATGCCGTTGTGAAAAACAGAATGGCGGAAAAAAAAATCCTGAACCTTGTGATTTTGTTTTATGGAAGACGATACAGCACAAACACTACTGACAAAGAGAGGCACACAGGGAGCAACACGTTTCACGCCCAAACTCTTCAATAGACCCGTTGACGTTTGGCCTCACCTGTAAGTAAAGACAAGGTGGTCTCGTCTTTGGTCAAGTCACCGATAACAAACATGCTCCATCCGGTTACATTTTAAAAACCAAAGAGCCAATACAGCATGGTAAGGTTTAGGAAAAGATTAAGTGCAGCATATAAACCATCGTCCATTGTTCCTGACAATTGTCATCCCGTGCTGGTACTGCACCTTCATACATACATGGCCCAATTCATGCCAAGGCAAGCCAAACCGTTTTTACATTTACATTTTACATCTACATTTTAGGGCATTACGCAAAGCGACTTACAGTAATTCATACATACATTCACACACTGATGGCGGTGGCCGCCATGCAAGGTTCCTACCAGCACATCAGGAGCAATTTGGGGTTCAGTATTATGCCCAAGAACAGTTCGACATGCAGACCAGAGGAATCGAACCAGTGACCTTCTGACTATACAAGACGCTGGCTCTACCCCTGAGCCACAGCCGCCCACCGCCAGAGCACCATCACCGAAGCACATGCTACAGTAATTAGATAAATGATTTTGGAGGTCATGAACTGAAACAACTTCTGGTGGCTGGATCAAATATAGATTTCACCAAATCTTTACCATTTGTCCTCTGGGGACCATGACTGTAAAGTGTTGGGTGGATGGACAGAAGCCCCGTGGCTTCGCTTGTTCGTCTGTTTATCATCCAGTAACAACAGCACTCCTGCTCATAATTATTTCAAACATGCATTACCTGCTTGTCTCCTGCATCCAGTCTACTGTACGTACAAGCGTAGCTGTTGTAGCTGATTAACATCGAGTGCGGACCAGACAAGCGTCTCCGTTCCTCCAGATGTGTTATTCTTCCTTCACTGTTAGACCTCTGAGCAGAAAAGATGGATGGAGACTGTCCGCCTGCAGGTAATCTGATTATGGGACCATTAAAAAAACATCATTCATTAAGAGCCTGTATCAATCTGCTGTCAACATCAAGTGGTTCACTCATCAAAGTGTGACAGAGAGAGAGAGAGGTGGGAAGAGAGAGAGACAAAGACTGGAGATTGGTTGACGGCACAGAGTTGCTGCATGTGTGCAAAATCACATTTTCTATTGATCATGTTTGTCTTGACGTGCCTGTGCACTCTGGGGAGACAGTTGAAAATGTAAATAATTGATTTTGGCTCCATTCTTTTTGACTGGGTAATGAACCTGTATGTTAATTAAGTCAACCCCATTTCAATATTTTATTTTCATGTTTTGTAAATATATTTTCCTTCTGCATTGTTACTTCCCACCTCTCTATCTCCCGCTTATCCTTCCATCTCTTTCCCCAGCCCTCTTATGAATGCTGCTCCTGCGGCAGAGTGACAATAGCCGCCCAGCCTCTGGATCCCACAGGGCCTTCATTATGACTGACTGTATTATGTAAAGCACTTAAAATGCCTAATTATGCACTCTGCCTGGCTCTATTTTAGTTCCTAAGTGTTGCAGTCGTCTGACTGATGGTCCTCAGGGACTTTTCACTCTGTGTTTGAAATATTTTTCTCATATCCTCTCTTCACTTAACAGTGCATCTTCAGACACAAACACCTTCAGTCAGAACCGGCGACAGTATGGTGTCAGTGAAAGCACCGGGCATGCACTCCAGAGTCGGAAATACTGTGCCTGTGGATATGCAGTTGATGATCATTTTACTGGGAATTTTCCATATGTAAATTGCAATAAGGAAACTTTTAAGTCATGAACTGCATGATTGCAAAACTCATTTGAAATTCCTAAAAAATGTAAAACATATTGGAAAATGTATTTCAATTTCTCCATCTTAAAATAAAATGATCCCTCAGTGGGCAGATAATTCAAAAGCAAGTGCTTACATAATTAAAACATAGCCTGGGGTTAGAAAAATAATTTACATTTCAGGGAAATCGAAATTGTTGTGAAGCGGTTTTCATTGTGATTCATGGTTGGTGACAACATAATGGAATCTGAACAGAGACGGTTATACTGTGTGTATGGCATTTCCTCTGTAGAGAGAAATTTAATTGAATCTACCCCTGCATTTCCACTGATTGCACAGTAGCCCATTTTCAACCTGAACTATTTCTATTCTACTCAACTTGCAAACTGCACTGGGCTTTGAGCGTATGTGTGTGTGTCTGTGTGGGTGGATCAATGTGGGTGTGTACAAATGATGGAGGGAAAGTAGTAAAGAGTCACTGTGGTTTTGTGCGTTGGCATTGTAGGTGGAATTCTAGCCGCGTGTGATGGATTTGTGTCTGATTGTCTCAGAAAATTACCATAAACAGAACAGAACAAATCCCTAATTGTTTTGGCTCTATATTTACAGGAGAAGTGCCGGCAGCATATTGCAGTCTCTCCCGAAACTCCACAGATTGCCTCTGATGCTTCTCTCTGCAGAAAAAAGCTGGGTCATATCCAGGTCAACGCCAGGTCAGAGCTGAAAAGACAGCAATACATCATCTTCTGTATGAAGCTGAGGGATTGCCTCACAGGTGACTGGGCGCAAAGATGATTTGACCATCGCTGAGCCTCTGACCATCTTGTCTGTTCAGCGCTCATCCAAACAAGGCCTCCTATGGGTGAAATTCTCTGCTGGGCCCTTGTCCGCTACAGCAGCCAGAGCAGATGGCTGACTATTGACAGGCAAGGAAGCCTATCTAATGCAGGCACTGTAGTGCAGCCTTACCGGCGTCAGGGGAAAAGGCTTGATGGAGTTTAAAGTGAATTAGCTTTATGTTTCGTTATCGTTTATTGCAGCCCCCTGAGTTAACCCTCAGGGTGTTCTGGTGAAAGTAGAGGCGCATATTTCCAAACTTCTTGTGACTTGCTGTCATCTCGACAATTTACATTCTATCAAACCCCGTTTTATACCATTTGGGGTCGACAATTTCTTCCACAATAGCCATTCGAAATGTCAATGACGTTCTGTAATTACCTCCTTTTGTCGCAGTTTGTATCATTACTGGCAGTGTCCACCTTTCTTTTACAGGGTTTGCCTGCTTTCACACGCACAAGAGACTCACAGTAAGCACAGTGTTGCAATTTTTGTTTCCGTTGAAGGTATTTCAAGTGATAAATCAGTGATTGGATGTGACATTATTTTAGCCACTAATACGGAGATAAATTGGAAATAATTGCTCTTGGATTGATAAGAATCCATTTTTCAGCTCCAGTCTCCAACATTTAACACCACAAACAAACAAACAAACAACGAAACAGCGTTGCAGCATTCTCCTGAACAACCTAAGTGGATGGAGAAAAAAAAACAAATAAAAAAACAACCTAAAAAACAAAAAATGGCTCCATTCAGCTGGTCCGGCATAATCCAAATTGATTTGAAAAGATGTTATTTACATCCTCGCTGCAAGGTCAAGCTCTGGGTGCTGACAGGGTGCATGCTAACACACTGTATGGAGTCACTTTATGTTTGTTTTTTTTTATTTCAGCTGTTTTCTATGTTTTATGTAAAAAGAATCTCCCTCAGTAAAGCTGTCTGACTGTGAAGCTCCATAAATGTCTTTTTCTGAAATACAAAACTTCCTCTGACTTTCTCTTGGCATTGGCTTTGTAATAACAACATTTTCATTTTGTGATGACCTTATCTTTTATTTGCCACATTAAGATGAATACAAAAATCCTCCTACTGTGGAATGTAACTAAATTAAAGGGCAGATATCTCAACAGTACCGCAGAAAACTTGCCCACGCATTTATCTTCAATAGGCTTCACTAACAAGGTCTTTTGAAAAAAGCCGATCAGACAGCTCCAGCTGATTCAGTCCTCAGAAGGCTGGATCACATCAGTCCACACACACATTGTTGCGCCGGCTACTCCTTTGTCAGACTATGTATTTTAATACACTACTCTTTTCAAACTGTGTAAAGCACTGAATGGTTTGGGGCCGAAATACATTTCTAATCTGCTGCTCCAGACTTGTGTAGAATCCAAGCTGAACACGGAGAAGCAGCATTCTGTTTTTAGTCACCAGATGTCGGGAACAAACTCTCAAAAGAAAAACTCTTATCTTGTTAGCTTATTTTTTATCCTCAATTTTATTTTAGTCCTTCTGAATCTTATTTGTATCTTTTTTTATAAAGCCTTGCCCTTCTTTTATATCTTTCTATAAAGCATTTTATGCTGAATGTAAAGTACTTTATATGGCCTTAATTGCTGAAAGGTATCATACAAAAAATCCACCCGGGCTTCCTTCCAGGTGTCATTGACAGGAGCTGCCCTATTTACCCATAGCTAGTTTAGAGATACAATAAACTGTAAATTAACAAAAAACGTATGCACAACTGTTCTGGTAATTGTTTGATTGTTTATATCATGTCATAAAAACAAAAGCATTCTCTGGCCCCAGCTGCTCAAATGTGAAAATTTGCTGTTCTTTTTGTCAAACAATTGAATACAATTCTAATATCTTTGGGTTTTGAAGCATTTTTCAGGTAAAACAAAGAATCTGCAGAACACTCCTTTGTGGTCTTGTAAATGATAATCTGCATTTCTTCCCTTTTATTTGACAAGTTAAAGACAAAACAATTAATCTGTTAATTGGGAAAACAACCAGAAAGTTAATTAGTAATGAAAGTAATCTTTAGTTGCAGCCTAAAGCAAAAACAAGCATTTCCTTCTGCCACTTCATAATAAAAAAATATTTTTTTAGATCTACCCACACACTTCTCCACACATTTTTGATTAAAACGCTAAATAAACTATTTCTAAATTATGGGCATGTCATGTAATAGCCATATAATCAATGTGAGCCGTCTTTTGCTCTTAACTTGAATTTAATGACAAATGAACCCAGTGCATACCTGTGCTTATTATGCATTACCGATAATGCATAATTTATATTAAATTACAATGCCGTGGTCATGAAGGTTTTAGGATCTTATTATTTTACGGACAGAAAAAGGTGTAAAAAAAAAACAAAAAACGTTCTGTATGCAAACATGAACTGGATGCTTAAATCAAATTCATGACTCCTTCTCTACAGACTCAGATACACTCACTAAATTGACCTCTCTCGTATTTTTCGGATATTAGATGATGGTAAAAAGCGATCGGGCTGTAGAATAATGTGCACGGCCGCTCACTGTTGGAGAAAATCAGCTGGTTGGTTCACTCTCTTTTCTGCTGAAAGCCTTTCTGTCCATCTTACCTCGGCGAGGGCTTATCAGGTAATTAACGTCATGAATGGAGGTTTAATGACCCTCACATCAACCTTGTTTAAAGGAAGTAGAATTAAAGATGGTATCTGGACACATAATAATGCAGGAGGAGCCGGGGTAGCAGGGATGGCAAGCCTGAGCATCAATGTCATCTTTCTGCTGATCGGGCGCACAGAGTCCTGCTCATGCATTATGAGAGCCCCTTAAGGCCAAGCAGAGCTTACTGACTCCTACCGACACGTATATCTGGTCTCTGCAGCAGATGTAGAAGAGTTCATGCTCAATTAACTGGGCCGTGACCTGGCCTGACCATGCCTGAGTTACAGTTTGTGTGAAGGAGGGAGTGGCTCAGAGCAAAATCAGCCGTCTTGGTTCAGGTCCAGAGTGGCACAGAGAGGGTCATAGCCTTCACCAGCAGAGGTTTGAGTCCAGCTGAGACGAGGTATCCTGCACACAAACTGGAGTTCCTTGCTTTAAAATGGGCGGTGATGGATGAATTCTATGACCACCTCTATGAGCGTAGATTCTCGGTCCTGACAGACAATAATCCTCTCAAGTATGTCATGTCCTCTGCAAAGCTGGATGCTACGGGCCAGCGCTGGGTGTCTCGGCTGGCTGCCTATGATTTCGACATCCAGTATAGGAGGGAGGCCAGAGCAACGGCGATGCCCTCTCCCATATGTCCAACCAGGAGGTCACCGAGTTCCTACAAACATGCCCCCAGCAGGTGAGGTCCAATGGGCCCAGGCATGGCTTGGGACAGGACACACAGGACCCAGTAAGCCCCACAAGCCAGAGCACGTCTGCCTCAGAGAAACCCCAATTTCAACCCCCTGGACATAATGAGCCCTTCAGAGATGTAGGGATGGAGTCACTGCCTGCCATGACGAAACAGGAGATCTGTGGCCAGAGTGCTGTGGAGAAACTTCTTCTGTCGGTTTGGTTTCCCTCAGAAATTGTGTCAGACACAGTGGAGGATTTGGAGGTTGACAACATGGAGGAAAATGTGGGGAAGTGTTTACCTGAAACAACAGATGAACAGTTTGAACGCACAGGAATGGAGGAAGTGGATGTGAAGGCAGAACAAGTGAGTGAAGGAGAGGAGGAACATGCAACAGCCTTGGCCACCATCCTGCCTCCCAGTCCCAATGTTCCAAGGAGGAACTCACCAAGAAATCGACTTCCCCCCAAGAGTCACAAACCGTGGAATCAGAGGAGGATCGGCAGAAGGTAGAAAAAGGATGGAAGCACTATAGATAGTTCTCCACATCATAGTAAAATATCTTGACCATAAACAGTTAATACGCTGTTCTATTTAAATGGTGCGTTTATTGAGATGTTTGTTTACCATCTAATGAATTGTTAGGATTTGTAACCTGGCTTTATACGAGTACGTCGGCCGTGATTATGGCTAGCTTTTTAGTTGTATGTATGCTAGTGTTTGTTTATGGCTTGTAAGGTGAAGTCGCCAGCATCGACACTCAATAAACCGTGCGGTCTCAGCCGCGATCTTGACCATCCGTGTGTCCGACTCGTCCCTCACATTGCACCCGACAATAACAACATCAACACAGCGTAGAGTCTCCAGGTGTAGAGAGGCACAATCTCACACAGACTGGGTTACACTCACATTTAAGTCGCTATTTGGTAATACTTGTACAGGCAGGGGAAACGTCTCGGCAGCAGTGACGCGATTGGCGCGATCTGTAATAGCAGGTAGACTTCAGAAACTGATATTATCTACAGATTGTATGCAGCACTCATTGCTGAAACATAAAAAAAGAAAGTCAAAATCCCCGGCCAGCGCTGCAAAGAAGGTGGACAAAAAAGATAGAGGATTTATTTAAGCAGTCTGTAGGCGACAATGAAGGCAGTGGCAAAGAAGCAGGAACATCAAAGAGGAGTGAGCAGGAAGAAGGTGCTTTATCCTGCTAACATGCTATGTGCTGTGAGCTCACTATATTAATGAACTAAAGGAGAAAATGTTTGTTAACTTTGGATTTTCATTGCTAGAATACTGCCGCAGGTTTTCCAATTTAGTCCCCACAGAATTTCTCTGAAGTCTTTAAAACAGTCAGCGAATTTTTAATGGGTAAAATCAACAGGTTAATTTTTATCATTTTCTTCTGAACTACGCATCAATCCTTTTTTTAACATTACAGCCTATACAATATTTGACCGCCACGCTACTATGAAAATCAGGCCATTGCCATTGTTTTGCTTTTTTGTTCACACAAACAGGAGGTTGTAAAATCGGTGTCATCTTTTTATATTTTAGTCACACAAACAATTTTGTCTTTTATCAAAATTATCGACTAACATGCCGTGTCAGTTCAAATTAAGTCTAACACTGGGGCGGCTGACAATAAACTCCCGAGCTGCTGTCCTGAGCGAGTGCATCCCTGTACCTTTATAGCATTTGGAGATTGGGTGAGAAAAGGCAGAATGCCCTCGTACAGACTGCATTCACTTAGCTGCTGTTGTTTCCATTTGGTTAATATTATATTTCTTCATCTTTTGATACTGTGTGATCTTGCTATTTTTGCAGCAACCCTTGTAAGACTAGCAAACCACTTAGTGGAAGATAATGGGGTTAATAAAAGAAGAACGAATAAAGATTCACTGGGTGCTGGCATTCGTCATGAGCAATCAAATCATGTTTTCCTTCCCTTTAAGAGCTGTGCACTCTGTACAAGCAGGCTAAAGCTATTTCATGATATTAAAAAAAATAAAAAAACAGACTGGAGTGGATTCACTGTAAAAGCTTCTCTCCAGAGGAAACTACAGTAATACACTTGTGCTGAAGAGGCGCAGATGAATAGTTTCTTACATTTAAGGGGAGAGAGGCGATGAAGCATCAAGCTGTGGGCCTCAGATGACTGAGTCAAGGCCTTCCACAGAAATATAGAGAGATGACCAATCACAGAGCTTTCTGATATGTTGTTTTTTTAAACTAATAACAAAAGCGAGGCGCTGACGGATGGCACAGAGATGCTTTTCTTTATTTTTCTTTCTGCTTGATATTTCCAACAATTTGCGGCAGTTTTTGGAGAAAGAGCCTGTCCTCACCAGAAAAACAACCCTATCGGTCGAAAATGAGAGTACATTATTTGAGGGTAATGATTACTGCTGGAAAGGAGGAAGTAAGAAGTAGTATATAGAGTGCATAGAGAGAAGGTCAGGGACGGACTGTCAACTTTAACAAGCACTCTCATTCAGGAGGCCGCTGTCCATGTCCAGTGGGAAACCAGAATGGAGCGTTCTTTAATAGTGAGGTTACGTCATGTACAGAATGTTACAGAAGTAGGTACATTGGAGACGGAGGTTTAAGAAGTAAAGTAGTGATTTACGCCAACACACAATGATTTCCTAAACCTAGCCAAGTAGTTTTAGTTCCTTAAGCTAACCAAACTGACATACGACAAAGGTCCGGTAGGTGGGTTACAGTTACGTTGCAATGGTTATGTTGTTTTGGGAACAGTGGTATATGGAGTTTTTGGAGACACTGATAAACAACACATTCCGTCATTTCGGTACTCAAAATCTGGACAACTATGATTGTCATTACTTTAACAACTGCCAGTGATAGAGAGATCCCAGAGCTGCTGACAGTGTTGCCAAGCAACCATAAACAACCGCAGCCCTTGAGACTAAAGTTAGCCGACATACCAGTTCTCGCTGAAGCATAGACAGCATGTTGTCTGTGTATCTCCAACCATTCTCTCATCCGGACTTGTTTCTTCTGCTTCCTTCTCATTGCAAAGAATTGGCATAATTGCAGCAAGTTGTTGAGCCTGTCTCCGTTTGTTTTCAGATAGATGACGTAATTTGCTGCATTGTTCCCTCTGGCCCAATAATAATCCTGTAGTGTGTGATGCACAATTATCAATGTCTTGTTGCGTAAGGGTCTCCTTATGTGCATAATGCAAAAGATACTCCTGTAGTGTGAGCCCGGCCTTGGAGGGCTTTCAAAGATTCATACAAGAGCCTTCCGCCTTTTTAGCACTTGTCTCTTTGTGTATTATGTTGCTCACTGACATTCACATCATAGTGAATAATGTGTAAATCTACAGTATATTATATTCATTTGAAGGGATTTAAAGAACATGAAAGCGAGGTCTGACAACTTGTCCTCCACATACAGTTGATAAGCTTTTGAAAAGGATGAGTGTGTGTATATGAAGCACTGGACAGACCATTTTGCTAATACTCGGGTATAACATAAAATAGATGTTATCTGTACAACCTCCAGAGGACTTAATATTAACAGAAATTGACACTGATACATGCTATGTGAGGTCTAGAACCTCGCGGCTACATGAACCAAAATGTACCTCTAAGAGACAGAGACATATGATGGCGTGTAAAGACCACTATTAACACCCTTCCCAGTCACTTTAGGTTTTTACTCCTTAATTATATGTCACAAATGTTTGAATTACAGTGCAGTGATAAAATCAGGTTTTTGCTCTCATCCACACACGCAGACAGGTAATTTCTCCTAATGGCACCATTACGTGTGGTGCAGAATATAAGTGTGTGTGTGTGTGTGTGTGTGTGTGTGCGTGTGCGTGTGTGTGTGTGTGTGTGTTTCTAATTGAAGTGGATGTTATAGTAAAAGCAACAGGGAGTTAAAGATCAGGATAAGGGAACATAAAATTGCAGTTAGATATAATGATGTTAAGTCTTCAGTGGCCAGACGCAAACATGATGTTCGCTCTTTCAGATTCATGGTTGGAGAAGTAATGGAGCTGCAAGCCGAGGAAGCAGACAAGATGTGATTCCCAAAAGGGACGCATAGATGGGAATTCATGTTGAACGATTAAATCGAGAATGAAAATTGCAGTTTGTTGTACTGCCATTAGAAACTTTCACATAGGTAGACCCTCTTCTCTGCTTTGCCTTGTGCATTGCAAAACCAGAAGCAGTTGATCTAGCTAATCACTGGTCACTGTTTTTTTCACATCTGCCATGTGGTTAGCTTCCATTTGCCAAACAGCCACTGTACCACAAGCTTTTTTAATACATCTTGATGTCAGAACAGTCTCTCAAAATAGCATATATCACAGCTGCGTCTGGAAGGGGGCAGTGCCAGAAATGTTGGTCTCCCTAACAACTCAACAACAGCTCTGACACTTTAACTAGCTGTAATCCCAGGCGTGTTACAGGCCCTTTGTCAAGCTCTGGGCCCCTGAATCATTCGGGGTATTTCACCCCAAACTGTGCCCCTGGCAGCTTGCCATCGGCAAAGGCGTTAGCACGGATCCCCTTATTCTTGACACCAAAATTGCACTGTACTGGCTACAAAATTGTTATTGTTACTGAGGCATTCCTTACATACCCTTTCCACCCCAGTTCATGATAGGTAGCCCCAAATTCCAAGCTTGCATGGTGGGAAAAACACCTGTGTGCAGCTAAAAACAACATTTGGATGGTCCACAGGCTCACCGTTCACCCCTGAAAAAGAAAACAGAGACCCCAGTGTCATATTTTTATTGTCAAAAGATCTGCTCCAGGCATCAGCTCGTAGCTTTGACTTGTCACTGAGCTTTTTGGCTCCGACAGAAAATGTCTCTTCAAAAATTAAAATTGTGCAGTGTTTACTCTTTCAATTCGCAAACTGGAATCCACACAACCTCTACGGGGGTCCGTCACTGGTCTTCACCACAACATTAGATAAAGTCATCTTTTCAAAACGTTTTACCCCCTAGCGTGCCCATGTGTTACTTGTTACAATTTAAGCAAAAGGACCCAATTCAGAGACACAGGGCAGGTTGGAAAACAGGGAGCAAACTTTAAGGAAATGAAGCCAAAATCCAATGACATAAAATGCAGGCAATAAAAAGGCAGTGACTGAAGAGCGAGACTAAACCAAGTATGATGACACAAGGGCAACAAATGCAGGTGAGACTGGGGAACAAAAGTGAAAACACATAAACTTTGACTGACCTTTTTCATTTATTTAGTCAGTAATGAGACATGGATGCAGAGAGCACTGAACCGTAAATACAATTTTTTTAGTCTGACCGTTTTTCACTGATACATGCACATATACTCACATACACAAGGCAAACAGAAGAGGTGTGTATTCACCAGTATCCTGCTACTTTCCACTTGAATTCATTTGTGATGATAACAGCATCACTATCCAAGAAAACAAGTGACTCCAACTTGATTAACCAACAGTTTAGCCTCTTCCTTCGCTGATTCATCACAATTAGCCATGATTGACAAATCAGGGTTGCACTGGGCCTACTGTGGACAGTACATATGTTTCACAGTCGGATATCATATCTGCCCACTTACTCGAAAAATTAAAGCTGATTTTATGAGCTGCTGTTTGGCTCATAAGTCCCAATGGGAATTTAGTGGGATGTTGATGAGGAATTTCTGGGGGAAAAAAAAACCCAAAAACATGCTGACATTTGCAGTAAAGCCTCACACAGACAGATTTCTACCACCAACCTGTTCGTCAGCTTCTCTGTGCGCTTGTCAGCCGTGTAGGTGCAAAAACACGCACATGCAGATGCAAACACACATGATGCAGCTGTTCGAGGCTTGTGATAATGACCGTGCCCAGATAAATTTGACAATTTGACAGCTATCGCTTCATTCTGCAATTTTTCACACCGACCAAAAGATGTTACCTGCTCTCGACCCCCCGCTGTCTGCTTTATCTCCTTTGCATTACTCAGAGGTAATTTACAATGCCTGCGGTGTGATGGTCCACCAGTATCCGTCCCCACTGATCATCAAACAAGCCTCCAGCCGTGGCCTCTGACCGCTGCCTATACTGCCTCTCTGTCATCCTCCTCGCAGTAAGCACAGAACAGAGAGAAAGTGAGATTGTATATATAGAAAGGGAGCGAGAGAGAGCGATCAAAAGGAACAGAGGTAGAGAGTTATCGTTCGATTGAACGACGTTTCTTTTCTCCACTAGCACAGGGGAGATTTCATTGAAAGGCTGTTGCAGTCTATCGATCGGCCCTCAGGGATGGATACTGTGAAGTCAAGGATGGATAGTGAGAGAGAGAGAGAGAGAGAGAGAGAGGGATTCATGCAGCGAGAGAAACACAGAGGCAGAATAGCATTCAGTTGTGTTACAGGAGAATACGAGTGAAAGTAAGAACACTGAGCAACAAAAGGAGAGAAACACAGTGCACACAAAATGTAGAGCCTGCTGATGTTCTTTGTGCAGAGTTTTTTTCTCCGCCGGTCAACCGTTTCAATAGCCATGAGCTGTGCTCGTAGATCCTCAGTCTGCGAGGGAGGAAAGAAACACTGAGTGAACAGAGGCAGAGTGGTCAGCTAATGCTGTTTACAACCTGAAGAGTAGTTCTCAAAGAAAAGAAAAGAAAAGAAAAGAAAAAGTAGTGGAGGAAAGCCACTGTGATTTAATCCACAAAATAATCTAATGTTTTTTTTTTTGTTTTCAATGCAATAGGCTGGGTATATTGATTAACAACTTATGAAAATGTAATTTGTTGTCTTACTTTAGAAAAAGTTATAGTTTAAAAGGGAAAAAAAACAAACGCAGTCACACCGGCAGATTTCTGTAGTGAAATCAGCTCATTTCAGTGAAATGGCCTCAATCAGTGGATCATTCACTGGGAAGAAGTTCATTTTTTGCAGGTCAGAAGCTCAAATTTCCATTAATAGCACTCCGGTCTTGACACAAAAAGAAAGCGAGAGAGTCCAAATGTAAGCTATCGTAGCTTTTCAGCTGTGTAGCAACAATCACCTTAAATTAACTCTCTCTGTTGAAGCATTAACTACTCTGAAATTAGGAACGGCTTGCAGACAGTTATGAGACAGGAGTTGATGGTGAAAATCATTTTTTGAATGGTGTGTTAACTTATCGTCCCATAAGCAAGTGAGCAACTGTAACTGGCTTGCAATGGACAACTCGCTATCTCAAAAAACATTCTGTTAAGTCCTGCGCTTAATTGCCCAGTACAGAGAAAATAGAATTAGGCTCAAAGATCAAATGTGACAGATTAATGCTAGCCTTGAGGGTAAACGGTTAGCTCACCAGCGACCAGGTCTTCATTACCTGTTTATTAGCACAGAGATTACGGTTTAGGTTAGATTTGGTTGTCTGTTTGTCAGCCAGATTTCTGACAAATCATTGGCCAAATTTTCATGAAACCTGAAAGAGTGTAGCATGGCAGCAGTATCCAGAGACACTAGTGTCATGCCTGCAACGTCTCAATGAGTGTTTGGATGTGTCTGATTACACTCCGTGTGTTGATATGGACCGAAGCCAATCGTTATGTTTGGGGTGAGGTCTGACAGTCAGGTGGTGATGGGGAGAACACGTGAACGTATGAATGATCCTGCCTTAAGGTTCATGCATGGTACCCATCTGTCCATGAACACTCCTGACTGCTCTCTAACTCCACCTTGGTGTGCTGAATCCCACCCCGTCAGTGGCAATAGTTTCAGTGAAACAGGTGGAACATTTTGAAGCATTGTTTTTGCATCAGTATTGCCTTACATTCTCCCTTGATAATAAGAGAGTGACTCCGTGCCCCTATCCGGCATTTCAACATTAGTTTATTGTAGCCGAGTTCAAGTCTACTGTCACTGATCTTTCTGCCTTCTTCTCTCCTACTTTTCAGTTAGAGGAGGATGAGAGTTATGGGTCCCAGACAGCAGATAAAGCCCTGTCTATGGAGCACTTGTCAAACTGGATAGCGGAGGCTATCACCTTGGCTTACTCCCTCGCAGGATAGGTACCCCTGAGAACACTCTCTGCTAGAAGTGTACAAGTGTGGCTACAACTGCTACTACAGTGACCTGGGCACTGTTACATAGCGTCACAGTGGAGGATGTGTGCTGCCTCTTTGGCCACCACACAGACCATTGTGAGGTTTTATAGGCTTGATATGACAGAGTGTCCAATAGCTCATTCACATCTGAGTACAGCCAAACATTACTTTCTCTGATTTGCTATCGTATGGTATTGCAAATTAGTATTGTAATTATGAGGGGTCTGGCCAACAGGATCCAACGACTGTGGATCTGCCTGGAGACAGCAAAAGACGTTCATAAATCTGTTTTTCATAACAAGCTACCATGTTCACGATGGTCTTTTGGTCCAAGCAATTGATTTTTGCATGTATAATGTACATTATACAAAAGTATGCTCTGGTTTTGATGGGTTTATGTAAATATGTGTAATATTTTCAATTTGGAAGAACATAAAAATGCAGCTAGGCACAACAATACTGACAGAAGAGGCTCATTGTTCAATCAAATTCTAGGAAGAGGGTTCAGATTCTTTTTAAGCTGTGCCATTGTTAGACTCGTGTTTAGTCAAAGAAAACAGTCACCTTTTAATTGTCTTTTATTACATTTATACTAAAGTCTACTCTATCACTATTAAGGAAAGTGGATGACTTGTTTATATTTCACAAGACATACCATGGCCAAGTAGTTTGCTCCCAATCATTGCCTTGTCAACTCATCAACAACTTTTTCCTGTCTAGTCCATTTGGGCAAATTCATGTCATCAATATTTGATTAAAACTCAAAATGGAGTAAAAATGGGGTCACATTGTTATCTCCATGGCAATTTGTGCTGCGCGACATACAGTGACTGTTGTCTTCCACTCTCTCTGATGGCAAGCTGTGAAACTAACTTGCTTTTTATTCTTTCCTTTTTATCTCGCCTCCATAGGTCCTTGAACATAAAACTCCTGCGCCGCTTAAATTACATCTCAACGTGCATCTTGATGCGTTGAAAATGGCGAGAAATAGGGGGGGGGGGGGGGGTGAGTTCAGACATATAAGTTAATAAGTTTGCTGCCCTTGCCTTGAACTTGATTTATCTCAACACACTTGAAAGGTAAGTTTATGTGAGATTATGTATGAGACACAGCTCTATGTGTCTTGCCATATGGGTGTGTACAGACATGCATACATTAGAGTGTGCTTCACGGAGGTTAGAGGATTCAATCTGTTCCTCGGAAAATCAGTCTCTACAATCTTTTTCATTACTAATCTACTTATCAGAGCAGAACAATCGTTTGTTAAACACAGTACTTTCTGAAAAGTTCTGCTATTCTCTGAAATTGTCAGCGAGTCATCTTAGAGTCTTCAGTTGAGTTACAAACACAGTCAGAGGCGCCACAAGACGCAAAGGCAGTCTAAAAGACTGATGTCTGTTAAGACTAAAGGACAGACCCACCGGTCCCCTGAGTCCCAACCCTGTCCTCCTTACAGTATACCTAATGAGTCCAACCACTCCTCCAGCTCCGTGAACACAGAAGTAGAGCCTTGGATCCATCCAGGGTGAGTGCGTGCACCACAGGACCACATCCGTCCTCCAGGGTCAGATCCAGTTCTGATGGATGACTCCTCGGGGACGAGAGATAGCTTCTCGTCTCCCTTTTTGCAGGTGAAAACACACACATGCACACAGAAAGGGTACGTACAGTTGGGCTGTGACCTTGTCCGTGACCACACACTTAAATGGCCATGTTTCTGATGAGCGGTTTCCCATGGGGGAGGAAGGAGGGAAAAAGGGGGGTAGATGTGATGATGAAATACACTGATTGTCCCCTGATAGATTGGGGACAAGGCCCCTAATCGCTCTTGATGTCATGTGGATGACCTCCCAGGATACAGAGCACAGATTCATCACCTGCAGCCCTCCTATCATTCACCACCAAGCGAATCACTGGTCATGATATACTGCACAGGTGTACCATAAATACCACCTTTCACCTGATGAAATCCTCCATCAACCACTATTCTTAGGCTTCTGTAACCTGGAGCTCCGCTGATGCAGTGACCCCATCGTTATGAATACAGAACTGCTTCAGTTTACTTTACTATATGTGATTCATCAGAGCGGATGCAATACACTGCAATTTTGAAGAACACGGGGATGGAGAAATCTGACTTTGCAAGGGATGAAGAAGTAAACACAAAGATTAGATCTGATTAGATGTGTGTTTGTCCAGAGAAGAGAGAAAGGAGGAGTCATGAGTGCAAGGAGGAAAGAGTGCTATCTCTTCTCTGTGGAGTCATTTATCAGAGCTGATCCTGGCCCTGGAGGAGAGATGTGATCCCATGGTGCAACCACAAGCACAGAATGGATCCAACTTTGTATCCAGACATATTTTTTATCCTTAAAATTACCTGCCCGAACTGCACTCTTCCATTTAGAAATCCATCAACCACAACGCGGGACAATGTTTGTAATGATTGTACAGCTCCGGTTTCACATGAAAAAAAACTTTGAAAGTATTTTTTCGTGCAGTTTTTGCGGTTTTGTATTCTGCTGCCGCTCTCGCTTTTTAAAAGTGATATTTTTTTCACTTTAATTTTGAGGGGGAAAAAAAATCGCCATGGTGCAGTCCTGCCACAATGACTGCTCAGGTCACGCTGCCCCTTTTCTTTTGCTGCTTTTTATGGTGAGACCGAGATGTTCTCTAAAAAACTAATTTGAGACACTCACTCAGAAAGTGAGATGCTACAAACAAAAAAAATGCAGTGATGTATCTGTATTGCCTGCCTGTGAAGGATATAGTTTAGCCTTTAATAGACAGCCAGAAGCTTGTTTGCAGATTTTTCATCAATTTCCATCAGCCGACTTCTGTAATGCATGCAGTCAGTTCCTGCTATATAAAGATTTCTAGCCCTTTGAAAATGTTGTGAAACTTATATTTCATAGATAACAAAGTGGATTAACAGAGTTTGGGTGGTAAACCCTCCATTACATCCTTTGTTGTTGTGTTTATGCCCCAGTGATCCCGTTCCTTCGGAGCTCATCTGTATGCAGCCCGCTGGTGTTGTGCATGGCCAGCTCTGTACTCAGTGTATCTATTGCAATGCTCTGTGTAGCGTGTCTGTTGCCTGTGTATCATCTATCAGGGGATAGCATAACCTCACTTTAAAATCATATTCCACTGAATCAGAATTCAATTCCAGATTCCTCCAAGAAAATATCATAATAATACATCTCCCCTGGATTCCACTTGGGCCACTGTCATAGTGCTTCCTGACTCATTGCCTGCACTGTAATTTCTCAATAACATCTTTGGCAGAGACATGATGAAACATTCAGTGAATGAATTTCATTGGCTATGGGGGGAGAAAAAACCTTGGGAGGGTGTGATTTTAGATGCATGAAATCTAAAGGTGCTTACATACATTCAAGTTGTTATGAATATGAAACACCTTGACTATGTTATTGTATTATTCATACATCAGAGGGACGCCACTGCGCGATGGAAGAAGCAAGCCTTAAAAACGAGAGCAATGCAGTGTTACTTTTTCTCCCGATGTGTTGCGTGCTTGAAATGCTTTTTTCGATCGCGCGGCAGTGCCAGTCTTCATTTTCGACGTACTTAAATGTTGAATAGAAGAAATGAGATTGGAGCTGAATAACAATGATGGAATTCCGTAATGGATTACTGCACTGCACACAATGCCGTGGTTTCACAGTTTCCCTGATTAGCGGTACAAATTTAACACTTGTTAGGCTTTTTGTAAACAGCGCTGAGGGAGATTATTTGTCAGGCGTGTAAGGATTCTATCAAGAGAGTCAGTCTGTGTGATGCATACGACTTTCACAATGCTCTTCACTGTCACAACCGCTGATCATAGTCTCTGTCACTGCACACACATACTGATTGAATAACGAACGCGTTCACAAAATGTGTGTTTCAAGCAGAAATTGAAGCACATTTCACTTGTGCCGCACATTCAAACGTTTCCACTGCAAGCTATAATATAGTTAGAGTTGCAATGAGTAATGGCACAATATCCAATCTCCTACAAATTACCTTATAAAAGATAGAATTAAATTGTCATGTTTTAAAATGTGTTTTGAAGGAAATTAAATACTGCCTGGGTTATTATCACTGGCAATGTTTTTCATAGCTCAACAAATGCTACTTCTTTGTCGGTGTAAACGTCACACCATGCATAAGTCGAAGGGAAGCTGACAAGATGGGCGCTAAGGGCAGAACTCTGACACTGGAGACCAGGATTCAGGTCCTGGGTCCTCTGTGGGCTAAGGTTTTGGCTACTGAAGCACTTTTCTCAGGATACTCAGAGGCAGGCAAGTGACGGAATAGAATAGAGCTTTAATGTAACCAGAGATTTAGTCCAAAATGCATAATCCAAACCAAAAGCAGTCATGGAAACAAAAGTAATCCACAAGCAAATTAAAACAAAGATCACGCTCGAAAAAACAGGAGAACAGAGAGTTACAGGGGACGCACGAACAAAACTGATGAAGCAATGAAGAGTGAGGAGAAAACACAGGCTTAAATACACAGGGAGTCATTAGCTAATGAGACACAGGTGCACACAGGAAAAAGGCGGGAAAACAAGACACTGGGGGTAAGTGGAAAGTGAAACATGACACATGAAGACATAAACTACAAAATAAAACAGGACATGACTAACAAAAAAAAAACATGCCAGTGTGACTATTTAGTTTAGTACTGTTTTTAATTTAAAGAAACAGTTTGAGAATATTTTGGTGGTTTTCTCACCGACAGTTCAATACAACTGAACATAGCCTAAATTCTGTACACGTCTCGTAAATATAAGGCTACAGCAGCAGCCGAGCATAACAGAAAAAGTCTGCCTGGAAATCTTAACAGTAAGTCGCATGAACGTTGTGTTACACAATTTTCAGAGGTGGATAGACAGTTTTCTGTCTGTGAGATAAGATTAGCTAAACTAAGCTAACCAAGCCAGCTGCTGGCTGGTATGTATTACTGTTGTATATAACAGTGGTATTGATCTACTCATTTGACATCTCCCAGCTCGAATGTGATGAATGCATTTGCCCTTATTGTTTAACTATAAACCAAGTAAGCATAGAATCATAAATCATGCTTTAGCATAAACACTACCAGTGAACATTTTGTGAGAAACAATTCCTCCTAGAGGCATTCTATCGATTGGTCAGCCAGTGATGCACTTGGTCACTTGAGGAGACACTGGTTTGATGAGCTCTTTGATTGATTTAACAACAATAACTGAGCTGAGCTCATATGAAGTGTAACTTGTTGGTGGATTAGTCAGACCCTAGGCCAGGAAAAATCATGAGCACTGCACACCATCAATCTAAACGGCATGCTGCTTGATTGGAACTATCGCAGTGTCTTGCTCCTGGTGCCCTAACCTCTGTACAGCACCACAGATGCTGTCATTACACTGACTTATTCGTCTGTGATCCAAAGCATGGCGCCTAATCCCCAGGATCCATGTGCCATTGACCACTGAGACGTGAAGTCGGTGGTGCAAGTGTCTGGAGGTGTTTGTCTTCATCAACGGGAACACGTGTCTTTCTGCTTATTGGCGAACTGTGTGCTCTGTCCATGCTTCCTCAGTTTAATCAATATGGTCAAATGCATTGACTTGTAAAGAACTGTTGCATGTTGCAGATTCAAAGAGGTCCTCTGGCTTGTGTATTGATCCAGTGGGTGATCTACTGCTCCACAGTGCTACATTATGCTGATACTCCATGGAAAGAAAGCATTTCCATCATTTGACATAGAATTTTTGCTGAATATTCTTTAAAGACTAAACATAGGTCTAACCCTAACTCACGGGTTGTTTTATTCATTTATTTCTGAAAAAAAAAAATCACTTGGGTTGACTCAAGTTTATCATTCCAATTAACTTCACACCTGACATTGACTGTGTTTACACCTTGATCTAAAGAAGCTGGGGATTACTGAACTGAGCACTAAAGGATAAAGGTGACGGTATTCTCTACATTTATCACTGTCAGGTGAATCCTTAGGGAAGGGGATCATGTGTTTGGCGTGTGTGTATCTGTTCACAGCTTATCTGGCATACTGCTGAAAACCATCAGTTTAATACTTCTTGTGCACATTTATGACTGTATGCTGAAGTACCTCTCAAGGTTGCCATGTTTCATAGAAAACCTACTTCATCTGACTGTTCTGTTTATACCGCCATTGACTGCTGACTGAGTCTTCACTCCTCTTAACTGGTGTACTTTTAGGCAAGTCTTGCCACTCGGCAGCCATCTTGGCAATGCTCCGGGGCAGTTGTTTCAGGCTTACAAGACTGCACTGCACACAATGCCGCTATCTATCTTAATGAATGGGTCGAGAGCCACAACTTCACTTTCAATGGTCACCAGGGCAGAAAAACTGCATGTTCATAATCGCCAGTCAGATCTGCTTAAAAGACAGTGGGTTGACATTGCCCCCAAATAAGGTTTAAGGCCAGGGATATACTTGCTTTTAACGAGGTCATTGGGTATGCATGCGCGCTGGCTCATGTGTTCTGCATTCATTTGGAGCGTCTGTTATGCATGTCTTGTTTCCTAGTTCAACTGTGATGAAGCACGTGATTGGCTTTCAGGGGGAAGGGGTTCAACAGCAAGTTTATCTCTAAAGCACTTTTTTTTCTCCACAGGTTACACTTCTACCCATGTGCGCAGTTTCACAACACAGAATTCTTATACGTCTCGATCCAGAGTGCTGATGGCTAATCCCACCAGAGCACTTGAACAAATGCGAGTGTAAGTCTAATAATTGAATAACCTCACCTTTCTTTGTTATCCTGTGTATTAGCACGATATTTAAAGTCCATGTGCAGCCGCACTACATTGGTTCAAAATGTCGGAAATGTCAACTGTGCTCAAGCGTCAGTACAACGACATGATTGGCTTTTATGTTTCCCGGTTTGGCTGTGATAAACCACACGATTGGCTTTTAGGAGGAAGTGGCAGGTTATATGTCATGTAACTGCCATCTCTGGTGTTACAGACATTTCCATTCAAAACGCCAAGTAATTTATCTTCTCTCTTGTAACGTCTTTTGCTTAAGTGATGAACGACTGCTTAAAGCCCCCCACACACCGCCCAGACGTCCAACTGCCTTATCCGACCACTCTCCGACCACTCCGTTGCCTCTTGTCTGACCCGTTCGGCAGAAAAGTTGCATTGAAATGCACCGCTTCGACGTGCTGCCTACTCCACAGCAGCGTGTACGTTCTGCGCTTGTGAGAGATGCAATATGCGGCTGGCGCTTGTGTCGTGAGTTGTAAACGAGAGGCTTATGCGTGCAACTCTCTTTACTTTCGATCAAAACGAAACTTAACTATTTCAGATAAAAACAGCTGCATACTAAACATGCAGCGAGGCATTACCAAACAAACACAAATTAATTCGTCCTGAACGGACATAATAACAGCCAGTCTCCTGCCAGTACTGCAAAACATGAAAACGGGGAATGACAGAACGGAGTCCATAGAAAAACAAAGCGCATACAGTATTCCGCCCTCCCACACACCGCGCTGATTCGCTAGCACACCGCCAATCAGAACGGCCATTCAGCTGGCACACAACCAATCAGAGAATCCAATGGCTCAGACGTCTGACAGCCCTCCTCCTCATGCTGACTCACTTCGCATGCTGAGTCGGAGCAGACAACGTCCAAACGGCTCCGAAAGCTTCAGACGCAGCTGAACACACCAAACAGAAATGTTCCCGACCTCGTCCGAGTCTCTCCAAACGCTTCGGACGTCCAACGGTTGGGCCGGTGTAGGGGCCTTAAGTCTGGAATCCTTTTTCCACGAGGGACAACTTAGGTGGCACACACCTGGCGATCTCTACACTCCACTTAGTGCAATCTTACACCTATAAACTGTCCACACATGCCATGAAAAGACCAAGCAACAGTGTGTTCATCTGTCTCTAAATACTCACCTACTGTCTGTATCTCTCAAGCCCAATGCCATTTGTTTCCGCCGATGTAAATCTTAAAAAATGGATCATGATCTTATATGTCTATCTTAAGAATTCCCTGAAACAGTTGTGTTTTGTAGTGTAGAGCTAACATTACTCAAACAGGAGCAAATGGTGTAATTTGGGGGACTATTTTCAGCTGGAGATTTGATGCATTGGTGAGCATTTACAGCACCGGGATGGTGTATGTGTGAGAGACTTAAAATAAACGACAGTGCCCATGTGCATCAAAAGGAAGGAACATGTCGTGTGGCTCACTGATGTGTTCTTAATCATTTTTGAGCGGCAATGGAGCTTTGTATGACAGAGGAATATAACGCTACTCACACGCAATATTTCTCAGTAGGATGAATGTATTGTTTGTTTTAGACTTAGATTGTCATGTTTGTTGGTTTTCATATCTTTCTCTGTAACATTTATGTCCTCGATTATCAGTAAGCATTGTGTTTTCAGTGTTCTTCATCCACAAGCATAACTAATATGTTTAGCATCCAAGTTATTACCCGCTGCTTTGGCTGTTTTGTTGATAATTTGGCCAAATCTAACATAACAGCAGTGGGTCTTAGTTGATGTCGCACCATCATTTGTTTTTTCTCACCGTCTAATAATGGCCCTATTAAGTGTAAAACAGGTACATGTGTTGTAGGCCCTCATCATCTCGAGTGATCCAAAGCCTACTTGCTCTTACCTCAATGGCTCTCGTCTTGTAGTGTTGTGAGATTGTTAACATTTTGACCTTTCTCATTTCTACTTCCTCTGTGTTCACTCTGCGACAGAACAGTCGGCCTACCTGACCAAACATTTTACACAGCACAGCAGCATGATGCCATTTTCCAGTCAATCCCATCAGACGTTGTCCTGTAACAGATAAATTACTGAGAATGTATGTTCACTGTAACAATTCCACCACTGTTGGAAATCCATTTTATTTTCTGGTGGTTTGACACATCTTTGCTCTTCATCTGCCTTTGTTTATGTAAGTCGATATTTTTAGAGCACAGCCATAGTACAAAGAATGGTGAGGAATATTGCCAGAAATGTCTTGAATGGTAACAAACTTTTCCATGGACATGGGGGATGCTTTTTTTTTTACAATGCACTAGTCCCAAACCATCCTGATCCAGAAGCATTTGGCTGAATCCAAATGTCCACCCTCTGGAGTTGTACATACCTTGACGTGTTCACTGTCATCACATCAAGTCTGCAAGCGTGTGAGACTGCAAGGCCGCTGATAGAGAGGCCTAAAGACGGCAATGAGGAAATGCATTTTGAAATCTTTGGATTCTGTAGAATTATATTGCTCATATTTCACTGTTTAGGCACAACGGTGGGATTCTCTAGTGAGTGCAAATTAAGCCATGTCTCATAACCATTAAAGAAATGAAAAATTTAATTGACAGGTAATAACAGATCACAATGGAATATTTCAACCCAGTTCATCAAAATAACGGACAACAAGAAAGTACAATATAGGACAAAATACAATAAAATGTCATTTTCCCTTATGCTTTATCCTTCCAGTCCCACTCATCGAGAGAGCTGGGGAGCGACTCAATTGCATTTCAAAGTATTGTGTTGACAATATGTACTATACATTCTCATATGGTTCAAGACATGATCAAATTATAGAGAGCTACTTGATGAAGTACTAAGAAACACTTTTTTTACTTTACACGTCTACAGCAAAAACGACTAAAAATCTAACTTTAGCCTTGAAATTTCAACAGTTATTCTGTCACACAAAAGTTATCTTTCCAAAGCTGCCCTCAGTCACTCTGATGCGATGATGCATTCTGGAGGGACTCTCTGGTTTCCTGACCATAGGTGGTGTCACATGACATGGCCAGCAGCAGACTTTGAGGATCCCTGACAGAAACCAAGGAATAGAGACTGACCTTGATGGCCACAAAGTATGACCTCATCTAATGAATGTAACGATGTCTGCTGTTGGTTTCTATATAGGCAGGCTAAAGGGATGTATTGAGTCTAAACAAATGAACAGTGAAGACTGGCTTGTTTTGTTGTTGCTGTACAAGCAAAGACAAGCGTAAGACAGTCTATTGACTGTGTAAATTTGATTTGGTATGTACCAAATCAATACCGGCACCATCAAGTACGCTGTCATTTGCTGCCTCTAATTGGCCCCCCATTAGTGTGATTATTTTTTATAAACGAGCTGTCTGTTTTCAGCTTAGGAGATATGTCAAAATAAAATCAATCAAACCAACGGCAGTCATTTCTTTTAATGAGGCTTCTCCATCCTTTTTAGAAAAACACATCAAATGGAGAGAAGCACATGCCGTTGGTAAACTCCATGCTAACTTGGTTTTCATGTGAAAAACAAATAGAGTGGAAAAGTTCCTCCACTGAGGTACTTTTTGCAGGGGCCCTGCTTAAATGCTCAAAGGATGTGCTCCCTGAGGAATATGTATGTACAAAGTGGAGGTAAATAAATAATAAAGAGATGAATGGAGGGCTAAGCAGACAGCTGATGAGGCTGATCATAGGAAGGGGGTGAGGCCGGTCCTCTCTGACGCTGTCAGCAGGGTGTGAGGGTTAGTGGTGATTAAAACTGCTTTCCTCTTACCCGTCAGCAAAGAGGAGCACGCACACATGCACGCCGCTATCTCTGCAAACTGACTTACAAATAAACAGCTTAAGCCCCTGTGATGTGCAAAACAGATGATTTTTTTTTTTCACTCATCTCAGACGGACCCTTTTGACGAGCTCTGCATTTTTCTGTGTGTTTATGTGCTGACGTTGACGGCTTCTCCAAAGGGTGTAACACAGTAATAGAAATAATATTTTCCATGAATTATCGGATGAAAGCCGTGTAAAAAAATAGCAGTCTTGAATAACAGCTTGAGGCGTGGTCAGCACGAACAAATACAAAGGCCGATTTCTAATGTGGGATTAGGGGAGGTTACCTTTGGCCAACAACAACAACAACGGCTCAAGTTGTGAATTCAGTATCTACGTTGTACATTTCCACCACGCCAATTGAGTCAGTAAAAAAGCAGAGCCATGCTGTATTTAGTAGTTTGAGCTCGGAGTTTCTCTTTCAATAGAAATACCTGTGTCATCTACGTATTGTATTAATCCTAGTTTCATCCAAGGTAGTTTGACAATGGTCAGTGAGAAACCAAAAAGTGAATAGACTGGAGCTGTCTGGTGGATGAATGCAGCATTTTTGACAAAACCAAGAGCAGCAAATTGGTGAGTGTGATGTGAGGGTTAGGGTTAGAGTTTATATATTTGCTGTGCTGATGGAACTAGCGCCGTCAAAATGTGCATAATACTGAATTCATCCCGATAAAAGGTGACCAAGAAGGAAGCTTTGAGCGTGTACTAACTGGGAATATGGTGAATTTAAGACTAGAAGCTTGTATCCAAAGTAAGCCAAAAAAAGCACAGCTCACTCTTTCATTGTGGGGCTACAAACCAAATTATTGACTGTATAATGTGTCACTCCTTAAATCAATCAATCAGTTAGTCGGGGACTCCCAGTATTTGAGAAGTCAAGCCACTGAGCTTTGACTTGGCCATTTAAAAACACATTTGGCTGTTTGTGTCACAGTTTGGTCGGGTTTAGGCAGGAAAAACTACTCGGTACAAAAAAAATATGGGAGACTGTAGAGCATGTAGAGCATCTAGAACCCTTCGTTGACGTCTGGTTCTTACACTGGACACGAGCAGCAGTCTCCAGAAAGAAAGTCCTGTGATCGCTTAACCCCACTGTCCACCCTCAACCCTCTCTCTGTACGGATCTTTCACTGTTTATACTACTTCTCGTCACTTTCTCTTATAATGGCAGCAGAGCTTTGGCATTTTAATGGCAGGAAAAACTTGGGTGGTGGGGTGTGCATCATCCAAGCTCGGAAGGCTGCAAGGTGTAAGGTGAGAATACAAGGAAATGAAAAACCTTTGTTACAATAGAGGTTGTGATACCAGGGAGATATTCCATCAGTCTAAGGTTAGATTTTGAAAGGACCCCCCCCCCCCCACCCTTAAATTAACCATCTATGGTCCTGACCATAGTGCCTGTACATAATATAATGCCTATGTATAATTTATAAAGCGGCTTAAGTGAGAATGAATGTCACATAGATGTCAGAGAGGAGAGGTCACTATACTGTACGTGCTTAAAAAATAGAGTTACAGGCTTAACTAGCTTAATCTACATCCTCTATTCTTGCTGCTCAGTAGCTGTAACACCTGCAAATGTGTCATTGTGCCTGTCATGATATATACTGACAGGGAGAGTTAAAGCTATATAGAGGATCTTTAGTCAAATCAGATAGCCGGAGGCGCTTTTAAATTGACCTTTTCAGCATAATGAGAACACAATGAGATGCTTGAGTGTGTTTGAATGATATTGAACAGCTCAGCATGTTAAAAAAAGGCAGCGACAAACCAGGTAATATTCTGTTCAGTGTGAGCAATTTCTTGAGGAAATTTAATGAAACTGTATTGCCAGTGCCATATTAAAATGTGAAAGATGAATTATCACAGCTGAAATAACAGAAAACGTGGCGTACTTGATGAGAAAAAAGGTAATGCTTCCAGATCACAGCATTACATTTATTCCCCATAAAGCTGTAAAGTAATTTGTAAACTGTGCAGCTGAAATAACCTGTTGTTTATTCAATTACCCAACCCCTAATCCCTAATGTGAACAGATGAAGGAGTACTCTGGGAGGAGGACAAAATACTTCAAGGGAAGACAGCAGTTTGTGGAGAGTGGAAGGTGGAAACAACGTGGACGGGCAGATAATGACAGAAGAAGTGGAAAGATATTGCAGAGCTGAGAGACAGATGTGTGGATAAAGGATGGGAAACAGAGACAACAGAGGACAGATAGGAGAGACAGGTAGAGTGATGAGAAACCAAAAACAAAGATAAAGAGCTTTGATTAGGGTTTATTGCCCTCTTGCCCCCCCGCTTCTCTTCCATCTCCTCTTATTCCACTTCCCTCAGTTGTTGCAGGAGATGAGGACTGGGAGATATTAATTGTCCCCTGTCACATGAGAGAAATGTGCCAAGACACAAACTGCAATAAATTCCTCCTGCCATGACATCGATGTCATCAACAGCTCAGCACCTGCCACTTCTTCCACACATCTGTAACACATTTCATATGCAAACTGTTAATACACCCAAAATTAAATATCTAATGTCTGAATGAGGCGTACTTGCTTTTTGAAACAGACATTTTTTTGCTGTATTATTCAGTTAGATGTAATTATTAGAGGAATTGCAGAGGTAAAGTAATTCCAAACAAAACATATGCTTTGCTTTGTTAACATTTGTGAAAAGTAATCAATGGTACACACAATTGTGCAAAATGAAACGTTGGACAGGTCGGATCATCATGTTTGCCATATATATATCTCTGAATGTTACAGTAGCAGCTGAAAATGACTACAGAAATATACAGATATGCATACTAATACTTTTTTTTTATCAACAAACAGTTTTTCCTCACTCGAATCGAGGGTCTAAGGACAGAGGATGTCGTTCACTGTACAGATTGTAATGTGGTTGTGATTTTGGGCTATATAAATACAATTGATTTGATTAGATTAGATTTGATTTGATTTGATTTGAGCCCTTGTGATACCATGCACAAATTATGTGCAGTCATTTGACCGACTGGTGTTATCCAAATTAAACATGATGCTGATTCTCATTCTTAGGGTGACTGATGCCATGTTTCATTCATTCACGAAGATTTTTGTTAACAAATGTATGGAGTGAATACTACTAGCATTATTTTTTATTGCTAAGCCCACATAGCAAATGGTTTTAAAGCCCTGAAAGTGCTACCAGTGTGTCAGCTATTATACTTCCTCTAGTTCCCCCTAGCAACATAAGTATCATCCATTAATGTACTTAGTGGTTAATGGGTGATCTTCCAGAGGTGACAATCACAATGATATACTGAATTCCGGATGTTGATCATTCAAGACAGACAAGCAATGAGATTGTAAGGCTTGTTTAGGCCCCTTTAGAAGTATACATGTTTTATTCAGGATGTCATAAAAAAGTACCACACCACCCACAATCCTAAAGGGTAACAGTGACTGAACAGTGGAGCTTGCTGTTTACCATGTGTGCAAAAGTCATGTAAGCGACCGAGCCAATGCTACTGCGATTGGATCGCTCACGTTACGTTTACCACGGAGCAACCATGATGTCCCTTTCTCACGTGCTGCATTTTTTAGAGATGAGGAAAAGCTTCCCAAGGGGGTGGAAATCACTCCAATTCACAGCACACAGGAGTGTTTGTACCTCTGCCTTTTTTTTCCATTTTCCAAATACATATTTGCTCTGAATCAAATGTTTCATGGTGATAATTCATCTCCCTGTCAGTTGGCTTGATTCCCGGCTTTAAAAAAAACTCTTTAAATGAGGATTTTGCTGAAACATCAGTGGAGTGGAGTGAATGTGACATTCACATCCAGAACCATTCGTTGAAAAAGTGTGCAGTCCGTGTAAAGCGCCATGACTCTTTATTGAATGAAATGATGCATAATCTTGAAAACAAAATGACAAGAAGAAGTAGATTCAGGGCTTGGCACAGAGAAAGTAGAGAGAAGCTCGGAGCGCTATCATGACAGACTAGCACTAACATGTTCCAAGCGCAATAAATAGCACGTCAACAGTTTGCTAGACAAAGCAGTTAAGCAATTATAACAACAACAACAACAACAAAAAGCCAGCAGTGCATATGTTGTGGATAATGCGGAAGACCTTTGTGTAGACTGCAATGTAAAATTCAACAACTCGCCTTGTGTTTGCCACAATTAACCCGCCGTAGAACAGCAGGTAATGGGATCAGAAAAAGTAATTACGTATATCCGAAGAGCGAGGCTGCTTCATTTATAAACAAGCACATATGGTAGAGCCCCACCTTCAGGGAGATATACAGTATGTATGTTTTCATTTGGAAAGAATTTAGCTCAAGCCCTAATGAAATATTCACCAATCGATCCCCCCGCGGCTACACCGAGCTCGACATATGGTCATTGTTCTGCACCCTCCCGGCTCATACTGAAGCGCTTTCCTCGAGCTTTAAATCCACTCATACAGTCGGAGGAGACACGAGGGGCACCTGCAATCTGCTGTCTTCGGTTGTGTGTGTTTGTCCGTGCTCAGTTCGCCGTTTTCTCATCAGCAAAAGTTCAAGTAACCCCCTTGAGGCGCTCCCTAAAGAGCTCCTGGAAGATCCGTTTCAGAGGACAATGGACTGAACCTTTTTAGCTCTCTGCTGATTCTTTGTCTGGGGTGAGATAGCCATCATCTCTCAGTCCATTCAGAAGGTTTCAAATGGTTGGAGGACTATAGATTGTATTGGTCTTATATATCCTTGAGCGTTTCCTTTTCTCGTTTTTGGAATTTCATTTTCTTCTCTTTCTTGATATGAAGAAAACCCTGTGATATACTTAGACCAGTTTGAAATATAATAACAGATGATCCCATCTTCCCCCCCAGACTGACCTGTCAAGATATCTAACATTATGACTCAGTTTGAACACTCATTTTCCAGCCTGTTTATGGTCAAATCATCCATTAAGGCAATGCTCAGAACATGAAATATTAATCATACTGTTTATAACGCTTATCCAACTACAGTATAATGATATACTGTACAACGCATTATAGCCCCCACGGGTGCTCTTCAGACTCTCTCCTTCTTTTCTCCTTGACTCCGACACTATCGCATTTATAGCACAATCTGCTTAACAGTATACCAGCTTTCACATTTCAAATGATCACCACAAACATGACACCCATAAACACATTTTTATGATGCCGTTACATACTCATAGCTATTGTGCATGTTTGAAGCAGACTGGTCAGGCTTCATGGAGACGCATCCTGATGCTGGCCAAGAGAGGTTTTAGAAAGGAGGCAATGTAGAATTAAACATTTTTTTTTTTAAAAAAAAGGTCCCTGAGAAGAGCCATCCTATAACTCAGCAGCATGGTGATTAGCTGGCCATGTTCCTCTTTATCTAGATTGACAGGACACATCTGTGGAGGGGACTGGGTGGCTCCGAGCAAGAGCAGGCCAGGTGTGAATATTTCAGCAGATACATGAGTACATGGAACATCTGGACAGTTGGCTTGGAGAGGTGAATAAATAAAGAACTGGTGGACACTTGTGTAAATGTGCCACTCAAATATACGGGGTGAAGTTTCTTTCTGTAAGTCCTACATGTTTCCTGATTTCTCACGGAACCACTTCGGCTGTTCATAGTGTCCACATCACTCTACAAACCAGAATGAACCTGCTTAACCGGTCTGCTAAAGTTTGTGGTTAATAGGATGGAACGTCAATACTTACTTATTGGGCCATTTTCATAATCAAGCTTTGTTAAAAATGTGATAATAGATATTATACCCATGCACTGTTTTAGGATGAATGTATTTACTGAAACACTCATTTAACGCTTGAGAAAAAGACAAGTATATCCAACTGTTGACAGCTGAAAGAAGCTGAACTTCTATATATGGTTCATTCAGGGTTCGTAGGCTTTGTTAAATCACAGAAGAGGCCAAAGTCTACATTTTTATGTGGTCTGAACCAAGATGGCAAACTTTTATTCCAATCACAATTGCAGAGCATACAGACTTTTGTACTTTTCACAATACAAGCTCTGGACAGTACATCAATTGTATATTTTTTATTGATTAGGCTAACAAAATGTATAATGCATAATGTTTATTTTTACCATTTCTGTTTCATAAGTGCAAAGCTACCTATATTTATATTTAATGTTTGTATTTATTTATTGACTATTTTGTTTTTCTACACTACCTTTTGTTGCATTAATTATATGAGGAGAAGAAGAAGAAGAAGAAGAAGAAGAAGCACACAGACTTTAGTAGTCAATTTTATTCTTTTATTAAACCACATTATGTGCAGTGAAAGTCATATAAAGTTGTGCTTGGAACACAGGTTATCATTATTTCTTTGCCTCATAATTGCTAAAATTGCCACCTTTAATAACATTTTCAATTGAATTTTCTACGTGGACATGTTTTGTAGGGGAAATGGTTTGTGAAGTCTGCGAGGCTGCAGCTGGACCCTTCACCAAAAAAACGGTGCAATCAACACGCACTCACACATCGAATGAGTAGTTACAGGCATTTCTATGCTTAGAGCCAATCACATGTGATGGTAACATGACACACATGCAAACATACTAATTCTCTGTCCCTTTCCCCGCACGAGGCTGCGGCGCATATTGAAGTTCGGCAGGCACAAATTTTGGCCATCGACTCAGTTCAAATAGGGCGCAAGCATCATTCAGTCAGCAAAGAGTTTGAAAGAGAGATCAAATTAGAAGATAGAAAAGCGATAACCATCATAAAATTGTCCCCGGCCTACATGATGCTTTCTACTGTTCCCTATTCCACAGCGTGTTAAACTTGACACACTAGGACAGAAACTACCACTACTCCTCAGTAACGTCTGCTGAACACAGTCGCCATTGTCAATGTGCTTGGTCTCGTTGTAAAGGCCTACAAGTGCCTTTACTTCCTGTAAGCATACGCAGGAAGCTGCAAAGGGTCAGTGTTGGCTTTATACACGTTAGCTTCCTGCCGTGATCGGAGTGGAACAGAAACCTGCATTTAATATGAACCGGTAATGTTTGTTTGAAACCCATCCACTCAATCTTTACATTTATTTCATCTCAACAATCGTGCGATGCCCGTTTACGCAGCATAAAATTCAATTACATGGTCTAGAAAGGTCTTTTCCTGTCATCTGCCCTTGTGAATTTACTCACTTAAAATCCCCAGTTGTGTGAAGGATACTTGACGCCATTTACGCGTCATGCTGTATAGTATGGATAATGAAAGATTTCTTACTCTGTACATCACAGCTGGTGTTCGTTTACATTTGTGTTTGTATGCCTATGATTTTGTGATGAGTGGCTGCTTATTCATTCGCTCAGTGCATGAAAATTGTTATTGTGTTCCCCGTCATTGCCTCCAGCTGCTCCAGAACAACACAAACAAAACGCTGTGTGGCCCTTCATACTCGTCCGCCTCCCTCCCTCCCTCCCTCCCTCTTCAGACACAAACATCGGTCCCTTCTGGGCAATAGATGCTGCGCTCATTCATTAACAGAGATATCAAGGCGAAAAACAAGCATGACCCCAAGGAATCGGGGAAAAGAGAGAGTAAGAGAGGATGAGGTGTTTAGCTGTGGTATCCTCCTCCACCTCTTTTTCTCGAGTGGTCCTAATTACCTAGTGTCTGATGTCTCTCTCATCTCCCTGTCTGTTACCAGCCACAGTGGGCTGAAGAAGTTATCTTTGTGCTGGGCTGACCATGATGCTGTGATGAAGTCTCCGCTGGCACAGTAATGCTCATTAAAGACGACACCGGAGGGACAAGCCCTCAATCCTCATCTTCTGCCCTACATTTCCCTTCTCAATTTCCCACGACCCGACAAGGAGTGGCCAGCAGGAGTTTCCACAAATTCCCTCCAGCAACACCTGTCTGCCACGCCACATCCCGAAGCCTGTACTTTTTTACGGGGAGCGTGAGACACCGACTGACAGCGCCTCCCTTCCTGCTGGGGTGTTAACATGTGCAGAGATTCCTATTACCCCCCTCGCCATGTAAGTTTAAGCCCTTTTTAGTTCTTTGGTCATTTTTGTGATTTTGATGTCCTTTGCGTTGACATTTCCATTTTAAAGACCGAAAATGGTTCAGACAGTTCTTCGACCAAAGTTTGGGGAATTTGTTAGTTCTTTGGACTATTGATGTTGGCATTTTTTGAAGTGTGGAAGGCAAGCACTGGGAGACAGACACAAAGGCAGGCTGGAGAGCATGATTGGATAATGATCCATGGATGGAGCTTTTAGCAGAACTCATCAAAAGCGCTGCTCACAAAGCCAGACACCATTGTAGCAAAAAATAATATTTTCCAATATAGATTTTTCAGATATAGTGGCCTGATTCGGTCCATCCAGAGCTATTCCTCAAGATAATTTGCCCACAATCCTCTGTTTATTTGACTTCATTCAACAGCTTATGTGCCCTGACCTGTCTCATCCAATTAGCCTAATTGGAAGAATAATCCCCCCTCTGTCAAACACAGTACTTTTTCACCTGTGGGGTCACACTGATGTTAACCCTCACCTTGGCGTAACGACACAAGAAACCAGCCAGCTGAATATAAATGTAAAAAAGTTCGATGCGGCACATGCCTGCCTTTTTATGTGTAATAGCACTACAGAGAAGTTTATGTCACATGGTGCGTCTCTGGGGAGAGAAAACATACCCTTTTGCCTTCTGAACCGTTCGGATGACACTGCATCGAATTCTTTTTCCTGTGTTGTACTTTCTAATACATGGGCAGCCAATAACGTGGGTGTGCCTGGCCATGAATTATAGATCTGTTGTTGGCAAAGGGTGTGTGGATATGAACTGTGCATGCCGGGGCCAGATAAGGCCAGATTTGTACCTTTAGCTGCCAGGCACAGACTCGGGGAGCCAGCTCACAAATTAAATGGAAATTGAGTTTGAGGGAGCTAATAAAACAGCAGTAGCACCCTCATACAACACCATGTCCTCTTAGCATACAATGCATGCATGAAGGGAAACACGGTAAAGGAGTCCTCTGGCTCTTGATCACCGGTGTGACTCTTAGTTAATTCATCTATGCACTCTGTAGCTGCATGCGGTTAGAGGCAGTAGGGAAAACATTTTGTTTCATGATTAGGAAGACGAATTCTCCTGCCCGGACATAACTGCACATTTTGGCTCCTGATATTTACTAACTATTCTAAGTGATCCATTTGTGCCTGTTACACAAAGGGCACCATAATATTAAAAGTTTTTCTTCAAATGATACGTAAGTGTGAGAGGCCATGGTTTAACTTTTCTCTTACCGCACTCACTAATGTTGCTGCCACATTTTTCTATAGTTTGATATATCCGAGCAAAATCCCCAAACCATCCATCTTTTAAATGTATTATTAGAGTCTAGGAGATACAAAGTCGTTGACAGGTTCTCAGTGTGCAGCCGCAGACTGAAGGGATTTGTTATTTTTTTGCCGAGCTGGTCAGACATCAAAGGACGATACAAGCTAAGGCTTTATCAGTGATCACACTCCGTCTCCTTTCGTGTCGGTTCGGAGCTCATCAGTCTTTCTTCTTACTCCTCGCTCTCCGTTTCATATGTGACAAGCGTTTTTTTGTAAAGGCCGACGAATGTCAGTACCTGCACATCACGACACTGAAAAAAAGAGTGACACTCTGCTCAGTGATCTACATGTGATCTAACATTGTACGTTCTTCGTTGAATCAGACTCTGCCTCCCGCATGACAAAAGTTTAATGCACAATTCTCACATGTTATATCATCATATCTGTAAAGGAAATAATTAGAATTGGCACAAAACATTTTATGAAGTATGAAAGAGGTTTCATGACCTAATAATACATCTACTTATCAATATGAGAGACCGTACATTTCTATAAATCGTGGCACATATCAAAGGGCCAACTTTCATATTTTTAACGAGAAAACATTCTGACGTTGTTATGTAAGAAAGTCACAGTGATGGTTGACCCTCTTCGCTTTTTGCCTAGGAGTGTTTCTGGTAGCTCCAGGATTATTCTTTCTGGATGGATCCTTGCTCCACATAAACCCAACCCAGCCTTCCGTTTCCTGGACAGAGATCTGAGGGAAGTACAGGGTGCCTCTGGAGGTCTCAGCTTGGACATTTTTGTTGTTGTTGTTAATTAATTACCTCCCTGAAGTCTGACTGGGCATCCCATGCTGAAATACCACCCAATGCTGTGTGTTCTCATTTTTTTTTTTTTTGCTTCACTCAGCTCTCTCTTTGCCCTCCTTTCCACGCCTGTGCATTCAAGGAGCCTATCTAGCCTGGAGATGAGCTCCAGGGGACTGGGCAACACCCGTTTGATAGTGTCACGGGTAATATATAGTACTGTATAGGATTAATATACATACTTTTTCTTTTTTTACCCTTTTGGATTTCAGCTCAGTACTTTGATAATGAGGCGAATATCAATCATGGTATTGCTTAAATGTCGTAAAATAGAAAAAGAATATTCAATTTAGAAGCACTGAAATCTTGAAGAGAGGTAAAAGGTCTCGTGGGGGCTGGCTAAAGTAGGAAGGCTCCTATTGATTATTTATGAATGAGATCCCAAGTGTAACCTCAGTGGGCTTGAGATATGAATTCAGCTGATTTAAAAGGTATTATTCAGGAATCAAAATTGCTGAAATTCATCACTGATCTCGATCTTTTTACAGCATTTCACAGGTCCAACGTTATTATCTGTGTTCAACATGTGAAAACACCACAGCTCCAAACAACCACCATGCTTTGACAAGGTGATGGTTAATCTCATAATCACAAACATCACTTTTTGCTAAAATTACTACATTAAAGTAAATCAAGCATGGGTGATTATATGCTTTCCATTCTCGCAAGCAACACGTTTCTTTGGCTGCAGTCCATTCATTTCTGTGGTTGGCTCTGACCGAAGGTGAGGCAAAGCAAGAAAATGTAATTGGCTTGATGTTCACTTACAACTTCAGAAAACATGGACATCCATGTTTAAATTTCATGTACTGTAGGTGAATCTGAAACTTGCATGTTTTTTACATTTTATTTATTTTATTTTTTTTAAATGTCTAGTGCATTTATCAGACGCTTTCTGTCCAAAGCAACTTACAGTAATTCATACATACATTTATACACTGATGGCGGTGGCTGTCATTCAAGGTGTCAACCAGCCCATCAGAAGCAGGAGTTCAGTATCTTGCCCAAGGACATTTCGACATGTAGACCAGGGGAATCAAACTAACTAACTAACAAGACACTGGCTCTACCCCTGAGCCACAGCCGCACTGTACTGTTTTTCCACATCATTTAACTTATATTGCACTGAATTATACGATACATTTGGATAAGATCGACTTAATCGTACATCACAGTTATCACTGTCGTATTTAAAGTTAAAGTTGCATGATGTGTACTGAGATCCCTTCATTTAGATTTACTGTGTTCACATCCAGAGGATATCTAAAACCGAGAGAGAGATCGATCAGTCTCCTGCTTTGTTAATTAATTCCTTCCATTCAATGAATTACTTTGCTTGTAGCAGTGAGTATTAACATGACACCAACCCTTGCTGTGACCGAGGTTGTGCATGAATTTAATCAGTGTGTCTGGAATAGCAAATGGTTACAGTTGAGTGCACCAGGTGGGTGTCGGTAGAACGGCTTCCAGGCCTCAACATTTGGTCGTAATGATGGTATACTGTGGGCCATCACGCTGTGCATTTTTGTTATTCATCACAATCTCTGATACAGGTAGAAGATCTGCTGCATGACCGGCCATAACGGGATGAAGAAACACTTACAGACAGTAATGTGCATCAGGCCAATGAGCCATTCATGGACCTGGCGCCATCTCATTAGTCTTCCAATGACACCGGCAGAAGCATGCCTAACGTCCCATTGTCTGTCGCAGGAGGGGAGACAGCTCAGGTTAAAGTTAAAGAGAAAATCCACACCAAACTCGTCCAGCTTTCCCTTTTAGTCTCCCTCTCCCTGCCTTTCTCTCCACTTCGTCTCCGTCTCACTTGCTGAATTCCTGTGGGATGCAATTTTTTAAAAAGCTGCCTTTAAGCGCTCATTTTTGGTGACTTTTGAAAGCAGGGCTCTGATTTCTTTGGCCATTACCATGATAGTACCTTAAAGTTCAGATTCAGACTATGAGAGTTAAATTAGGTCCCTAATGGTCAGGATTTTAAGTGAGAAATGAGTCCTCTGAATAGCAATACATATACTCACCGAGTCCCTTATCGTAATTCTGCCTGGTCCACTTCAAAACGTCCCCTTCTTTCAAACACTAAGTATAAGTGTCCCTAAAGGGCAGCAGTATAATGGTACTCACAGAAGAAGAGGCTATAATCTTAAGGTCTATGTAGGAAAAGTATATAGTAGCATTGTACATTGTTCAGTTTTCATAATAATTGTGCAACAGTACAGTACAGTGTATATATAGTATATATACTGTACTGTACTGTACTGTACTGTTATATATATATATACTGTTATATATAAGTGTATGAGTGATGAAGGATATCTATTCATATATTAAGGGGTACAGTATGACTACTATGACTATTTTTTACCTAGGTCTATTTGTTGGTTGGTTGGTTGGTTGGTTGGTTTGTCAGCAGGATAACACAAAAACTACTGAATGGATTTCCAAGAAACTCAGATGGTGGATGCATCATGGCCCAGAATGGACCCCATTAACCTTCTGTATTGATAAAATTCAGAGATAAGGATCATTCACTTCTCAGTGAATAATGAAAGGAATTTAAAAAAGAGGTGCATTTAGCTGACTGCTATCTATGAGTGAGTAAAAAAGTGGAGCGTTGAGTTTTGGTGGAGGTATGTGCTTTACTGCATGCAATCCTTGTCAGAATATATATTTCATATTTAATTTATGGTAAATCTGTCTATGTTCTGTGTATAATTCTTAATATTTAAAGACTTTTGCTTTTTCTGATGATGGTTATTGTTATGCACCAATTTAAAAAAAAAGACACTTGTATGTGAAAACCTGCGAGGTAGTAAACCTGAGTCTGATTCATGCTCTTTGTCAGAAAATAAACCATAAAATTCCCATCGTCATTGTCAGACACAGGCGTACACACTGTGTGTTTTCATTATTGAATATGATAACTGACTCTGAGCTGTATTATTTTTTATACTTCTCCGGATTGTGCTTCACAAACTGTGTCACACAATGTCTGTAATCAGTGACCTTGTGCTTGTATGACTGTTTTTGTGCTACTCCAATGCAGGTGCATCACAATCAAAATTTATGTGTGGCCTCTGGAAAAAGCCTGCACTTACACTTGCTTAATAGCATTAATAAGTCTAACCGGTCACAACCCACAAACGGTTATTGCTGACCTTTCGGTCTGCTGTCTGTGGCACTCACAGCGTTTGTTGTGTCACTTTCCGAGCAGAAGGCATGCTGTTAACTCCCTCTCACCAAAACTATTTGAGGGTTCAGTCAGACTACAAGTACTTCAGCGATGGTACACTGGGGAGTAAAGGCATTACATTTATTCATAATTCAGAAATATATTACATATTAAATGACCTTATTGCTCGGTTCAAAGACAGGGCAGCCTGAGAGTGATTTAAAGGCAGGGTTGTGATTGGCTGCAGTGGGCAATAATGCACCTGGCCAGTGATTGACATGGGGTCATCCACGGATACAAGGTGAGTGGGAGGGTCAGCATAATGACGAATGAACCTTGACATTGCTATTAGGTACAAATCCGATCCTTTTCTCTTTCTGCAGCCACGGCTGTTGGATAATGTGCTGCAGCATTACGTTAACTGTAGTGTCAGTGAGGAAGGCGAGGGTGTGGGAGGAAAATGGATGTGGGTCATTTAAGCTTTCATGAGACAGAATCTGAGTGAGTTGTTGCGAGCTGTGTGAGCTTTAACCAGAATTTTTCAGCCATTAGATAATGATTTTGATAAAAGCCATTCCGTGGGAGGACGATAACAGCACAAAGGCAATTAATTTGAACCTAGCATTCAATTTTGTCTGTGCTCAAAGGCGATGTGAAACATCGAGTGAAATAATTTCACTGATAATGATGTGAACGTCCTCACCTTTTGCTGACATGTTTCTGTCCTACTTTCTTTCAGCCCTCAGTCAGAAGAGTTGACAAACTGAACAAAAGCTTTTTTTTTGTTGATAAATTTAACTTTGTGTCCAAGTCTGCAGTGATCCATATTCTAACATTTGCATGAGCCCTGATACGGAGCACAAATGAAGCCATCTGGTCGTGCAGTCTTTACTTGCATCCAAGAAATCCCCTGAATGATTTGTGTTGGACCCCGAAGGACCCAGAGGCTTCAGTTAATTTCAGATTTTTGCTCCCTTTGTTGTTGTTCATTGCTGCATTGCTGTTTCTGTAGCCACTGATGTTCATACTGGTAGGTTGTGTACGAAAATTAAAAAAGCTGGAGAAAAAAATTAAAATCCTGTGACAACCGCTGTATAAAGTGGGTTGTTAGAGCAAGGCTGTGTGGTGGCCTTCTACTGTACATGTAGATAGTTGTGTGCTATATTACTCCTCAAATTAATTAAAATTCTCTTTGCAGAAAAAACTTCAGAGCATCTTTGAATTACCATCCTGAAACTAAAAGCATTTTTTCCGCAACTGCAGAACCCATGAAGTTGAAACGGACCTCTCATCCAAGGTTGTCTGTTTTTTTTACCATATATTATACAACATATCTCAGGCTAAGTCAAGCTTTATGAAATATTTGACAAATTTGTATGTGGGAGGTAAAGCAGATATGATCAACTAAAAAGGATCATAATTCCAACCTGAAACAGTTTCTACCAGCAGCCCACAAGCCACTGAGTCATCCCATGTGGGAAGGACAAACAACAAATAGTGGGGTGCATCATAAGAGGTAAGCAACTGCTCCTTACGGCATTAACTACTGAACAGTTTGCCTCAACTATCAGTGTTATCACGTGTATAAGTGCACACACTGAACACACAAAATGCCAGTAGAAAAGAAAAAAAAGGGGGATTTTAATTGGAAAGTACTCAGCTGCGTGTTTCGTGTTGATAGTGATGTGTTGGTCTTGTGTCAATCATCCTCATATGTCCAGAGTTGTCAACTGTAGATACACGATGATAAAAGCTCACTGTTGTGTGTGAGTGTGTGCCAGGAGGCAATTGTATCTTTATTTAATAAAGTGTGATTGGTAGAGATTGATAACAGGGGGACATAGCTGGGCAATTAATATCCTGATTGAGTGGCTATGGAGAGGGGTATCAGAGTGCTGTTATTGCTGCAGCCTCCAGCTGGCTCCAGAGTTTAAGGGAAATAAATGACTTCAGTGATTAACATCACACTGCTATTACTTTCTCAGCGAAGAGAATGAATTGTCAGTCTTTGCACTTAGTGGCACAGGGAATATCCAAATGGTTCTAGTGCCACAGATCAGTGCAGGTTAAAACCTTCATTTCTTACTCTATCTGATGTTTAAAAAAAGAGGAAAATGCAGCTAATAAACTGAAGCCAGCAGTTGATCCATCATACACTGTACTTGGAGCTATAGTTGTACTATTACGCTCCTGCTGTAGTGACTTCTTGGTCGAAATCAAAGTTCAATAAATTAGTTTCAGATAAGAATCACCCATTATGGGACTTGTAACGTCCATGGAGGGACTTTTTCCTCCCCTTCAGATCTACTTCAGATTTCTTCATATTTTGTTTTCATATTAATTTGCCCAAATAACCAATTCAGAATCGTTTATGATGCTCTGATCAATAAGACAAGTTTTGCTATCCACTGCCAAGAATCTGTTGATTTGTTTTAGCTCTCCTCTGTGACAGATAGCAGCCAGATGCTGCTGTAATGCATATTTAACTGAATGCTTACATTATGTATGAAGCTTTGATCACATCATTGTACTATTTTGCTCACTAATTCTATTATTACATTAAAAGTACAGACATACATTATGTGGTGGGTGCACAGAAGTGGCTGGAATCAACAAAGAACTCAACTCTGGCACTCTCAGAGAAAAACTCTCATGGAGGCTTCGTGCTGAAACGTGTTTGATCCCCACAATGAACCAAGGACTTCTTTTCCAACGAGTTCAGTTCTTTGTTAATTTATTGGCCAAAACCAGAGGTGGAAGTTAATAATTACATCTACTGAAATTACTGCAATCAAGTCATTTTTTTGGGTACCAGCCTGTCATTTTACTTATACTTAATTATTCATTACACCGTGTAATCTGATGTAATCTACTTAGTTGCTTTTAAAATCATATGTGGGGACTGAGTGGAATGAATTAACATCGATAAGAAAACATTCCATCTGCAATCTTTGTAGACAATGAGGCTATCCAATCAGGAACAGGCCGATGAAAACACTGAAATATGGGCTGAAAACACAAAACTCTGCAGCGGGCACAGGTTCTGAGAGGTGACTGCATCCACAGGGCAGAACAAGAGACTTTGACTGAATGCCTGCTGTTGATAATACATTAAACATCTACAGTTAAAACGTGACTATTACTCTGAGCAGCATTTGAGGAAAATACTTTGTACTTTTAGGATTATTTTAATACCAGTAATTTTACTTGTAATTGAGTAATATTTCAGTGATTCAGCTGTTCTTGAGCTTGTATACAGATCCCAGTACTCTTTCCATTACTGGCAAAAACTCTCAATAACCAAATCGTGCAAACACAGGTGAAACAACGTTAATTTGACAACTTTTGGACACGCTTCACCGCACCACCAGCAAATCAACCATTCAGGAGTAACGATTTATTTTTAACCGCTGCTGAAAAAGAAAAGGAGGAGAAGTCATCAAGGCCGACATGCAACCTAAGTTCAAATGGAGGTTTCCTTGACAACATTTAGTTGTGCTTTTAGCAGCTATTTACCACAAGGACCAAAAATGTCAGTTCATGAAACAGAAAATGTCAGACACTGGTTTTGGCATTCATGAAGAATATTCAATCTCTTTGATGCGGACTAGTACACTTCAAATAAACTGAATCAAGCACCTACTGCCAATGTCAAATCATTTGTCCCCTGACTTGTCAGCTTTGTTGAACATTCATTTTTTCAGGTTCTATCTTTCCCAGTTTTTAATGCAAGCAAGGACATATTTGGCTTCCTAGTGCACAGTTTGCTTTTGAAATACCAGGTTTGTCTCAATTGTGATTCATCTCCTTTTTAAATTTTCATGTCAAAATAATTATTTGAACCAATTGCAGCCAATTTTCTCTCTTTTGTGCACCACGTCAAAAAAAAAAAGACATCGGATGCAGGTTTACATCTTCTTCCTAGAAGTTCCTTATATTATCTTATATCTGCTGTCTTGCAAATAAGTTTAATGACGGCACACGCCCACCTGCGAATAACATCCTTTCATCCATGCGTTCTGAAGGACACTGAGTTTTGAATGGTGCACTGCTCTGTGTGAGGTGCACGTTATTGACTTCAATGTCTACAAAGAAAAAACACAGAAAGAACCGCGTGATACAGGTCAGAGACTTTCCTCGCACAATGTCAGTAATCACGCACAGAAACACGCCCAACCACTAGCAACGCTTCCATTAACCCGACTGCACTCTGCTTTTGACAGGGCAAATGATGACAACGGGTGACAGAGAGAAAGACAGGGAGGAAGAGGGAGAGAGAGAGAGAGAGAGAGAGAGAGCAGGGAGAAGAAGACAAGGACCCAACTCTGATACCTCGCAGCACAGAGCGTTATGAGCACAGAAATTAAGGTCACCCAATGTTTGTGTGGTTGCAGTAGATTAAAGTCACAGCATCGCATAGCACACTCCTGTCAGACTCACATGAGGTGGCAGTTTTTGAGGAGGGATAGATGGAGTGATGGAGCTCCCATGAAGTCACAATGTGAAGCAGCGTGTTGAGACAGCTCTGCGTTTGGAGGTCTCCTGATCACTACCACTCCAAATTATGTCAATAAAGAAAGTGTGTTGAAATGATTAAATGGTGCAGAAAGGGAGATAGCCATTGAAGTATGGATGTTCCACACACTAAGTACAGGTGGATGGTGGGTGGGCGGTGCTTCACATGACACACCAGCTATCGGCGACTATAATTCTCTTAATACTTGCAGGTTCTCCAGTAACATGATGTAGTGTCATCTTGACTGGCTTCATCCATAGTGTTTGATAGATGACCCTCTCTCAGATACACTGTACCGTTGACACCAGTTATTTCAATGTCCTCTTCCCAGTGGACACTATTAATTATCACACACACACACACACACACACACACGTGTTCTATATGTAAGGAGGAACTGGTGTGACTACTTTATTAATTCATTAATCCATCCAAAGGTAAAAAACGATAAGGCGGCACCGACAATACACAGCCTGACATGTAAAAAGCGAGCATGACTCCCACTCGGCATGCACACTAATGTGTTCTATTGCATAACACAGAGTATTGATTAGGTTTGTGCAAAACCGTACAGTGTGTAAATGTACTGTGCATATTGGCAAGAATCTCTTGAGTATATTTTCTGTGTCATATTCCACAATCTATTGCTGCTGCATACTTCTGTTCCCTCCTTCACGAAAAGTACTGCTGATGGAAAGAGAGCAATTTCAGGGTATTATGATTGTAAGTGGACAATGTTTTTGTTCTGTCAACTATTATTACATTGTGTGTGTGTGTGTGTGTGTGTGTGTGTGTATATGTGTGTGTGTGTGTGTGTGTGTGTGTGTGTGTGTGTGTGTGTGTGTGTGTGTGTGTGTGTGTGTGTGTGTCTGCTTCAAAACCTGTTTGTGGAAAAATGCTTTTCTGGCAAAACAAGCTTTCTGTACTTTTTCACCTGCTTGTTTACTACTGGATTAAAGATGAGGTAATATAACCTTGTTCCTCCTTGATCAATTACTTCGAAGTGACTCTCTCGACATATTTTGTTTATATCAATATAGGTACAGTATATGTCAGTGATGCTGTTAGTTTGTAAATATCTCATTTCGATCAGGAGAGAGAATATACTTATTCTCATGTGCATAGTAAAGATGAGAAATGTGAATAGTCTGATAATTAGACCCCATCATGACGTCATTGTTTTCTGAAAGGGCAATGAAACCGTGTGTGGTAAAGGTCGCGTCGGCAGTCATCTGAAAGCGTCACTATTTGACAAGATGGAAATGAGACTCAAGAGCATTACTGACGGGAGCTTTAAAAGAACTCATCATTGACTTCCAGTGCCATACTGGACGAGAACAGCCGCCCCCTGAGTGAAAATTCCATCCCTTTACAGACTTTTCACTCCTTATACTACTTAGCCTCACCTCCTCCTTTGAAGCTGTAATAACTACTACAGCTGCTAGAGGTCGCTGCCCAACAACAAACAAAAATATGGGTTGTGATAAGCTGCTTTCATTTTCAATCTGCTTGTTTTTCTGATTAGGACGGACTGAGATAGAAATAGAGATAATACAAATGCACACATAGATAATAAGGCTACACACACATTTTTATTTTGTGTCATGTGGGGAGACTTTGCACTAACTTACATACACAATGAGATGAAACTGACTGGAAGGGTGTAACCGTTTCGTCGTCAGAGAAACAGAGAAAGGCTTTTGATGTGAAGCTTCTTCATTAATCATATGCCGATATGAAGATAAGAGATAGAACAAGAACCCCTGGAGTCAAAGCTGATGGTGTTGGTGGAGTTAAACCAGCAGGTGGTTAATGGAAACTCTCGGTTGAATCTCCTGGAACATCCTGGGGGTGATGGTGGTTATGGGTAGATGGTGGGCACTAAAGACAGCCCAGTAATTTCAGTAGTATTTTTAAAGAACAGTATCCAAGGACTGCCCAGCAAAAAGAATATTTCAGTGTTTGAATATAGGGACTGACAGTGCTGGAAAAGATAAAGCGACGGGGAAGATGAGCAAGAAGTAATAACTAGATATTTACCCACTGAGGAATAAAGGTAACATGTGAGAGAAAAGATCTTCCTCATGGAAATTTCCCCAATGCTTCACAGGAAAGTTTCTTACCTGCAGCCTGTTGCCCGCAGCTCCTCATCTAACTGCTAACTTCTCACCGTGGCTGCTCCTTCTTGGTCCATTACTCCCTTGTACAAATTTGAAATGATCTGCTGATGAAAAATCAAGAAAATAACCGTTTGTAACCATCTTTTGTAAATGAATTTCTGATGAACAAATGCAATCAGTGCTAACAGCGTTGACAAACATATTGTGTTTCCTGTGGCTGTTCTACAATTAACGACAGACCGTTGTGAATGCTTTAAAGTAGCAACAGGATGTTTTAGTACTTAAACTGAAGTCCGAAGAAGAAATTTTACATATTTCATTTTACATTGGAATTATTCATGATTTGTCAGAATTACACATACTTCAATAAAACCTGTCAGAATAATTGTTTTTAAAGTATATTCTTTTCCTTTTCCACGGATTGCTCATAAAAACATAACTGCCTTTTTCCAAAGGTAGAAGGCTACATGTGCCTCTCTCTGCCCTGAGGACAGCGTTTTGTAGATTTGCACATGTGGTTCTTGCGCTGTCTGAATGATCAGAGCAAACCTGCCTCAGTTCTACAATTTATGGCTGTTTTGTGTCATGCGTCATGGCATCCATTCCTTCTCGCTGTGGACTAGGAGCAGTCCACGAACAAATGAGACAAATTACTGTACAGCCACCCAGTCAGAAACAAAGCCTCTGATCGGTCAACGGACTCAACTCAAGGCGTGTGGATGTCTAGCTGACAGTTAAAAACAACAACAATAACTTTTCAGACAGAAAAAATATGAAAATATGAAAAAAGATTATATTCAGTTTCGGATTTGTTATAATGGGTTAATTTTATAAAGCCGATGACGCACTGCAGTTCAAGGCTGGATTGCAAAGCTTCTGAAAGGGAAACGATGGCACCAGAGAGTGACTTGGAAGCAATCGCAGTTATTATCATATACAAATATAACATCATCTGATGGAAAAGTTAACTACTACCAAGTTCAAAATGTCAGATTTTGTATTTCAGCAAGGAAAGCTCCACTTCAAAGGTGCAGGTACACAGTTTACATCAAGATAACATTTTATCAGACATCGCATTTTATTTTCCATGTGAGGCTTTTCACCTGCCCAGACATAGGGTTACCAGCCCTGCCTGTAAATAGAGACTACATTGTCTATCTATGAGTAAGATGAACTTGAATGTTGACATAAGCCATATGGAGGGTGCCAACTCACGATAAGATGTCACAGTATGTTGTTGAAGACCTCTGCGTTGTTGCCGGGTTGCATTACAAGCAGGCAACAGGTGTTCTTTTGTTCACTCTGTCCATGGTGACTTCTATAACTTGTTTTAATTTTGGGTGTGTGAATTTCTGCATATTCAGCTATTTCGTTGTCGCCTGTATATTTTTTTGAGGAGGCAAGTGTGTCTAAACTGCCCAAGCTAAATCCTCTGTTTAATAGCTGCGGCTGCTTTTCACTTCCCTTAATCTTGGGAGTAAATATTGACTTGAAATCAAAGCTGGCAGGAAGCTGTTGCTTCCCTGATTCATTTGGCTGTTAAAACTGTTTTATCCCCCAGGCCAGAGGAGGAGGAATATACGTATATGGCAACCAGCCAGCTATGGTGGAATAGATTTGGGCATATAGTACAATCCGCCTACTACAGCATGAAATTAATGGTATGTGGCTATTTCAGTCCAAGTCAAGCTTGTGTCTGCAATTAATCAATAATGATGGGAAAACATCCAGAGTAATTCAATGTTTTTGTATGAATTCTATTTCCCTGAAGTTTCAAGAAGCTTTAACGGGCTGCTGCATAGGTTGTACATCAACATCGGGTGCAGGCTATTAAATTTAGTGCACTTGAAGGTCATTATAATGGACCCCAAGGTAACAAACGTCTTTTTGGGGGGGGGTTAAAGGGTTAATAGGACACATATCCCAAGGTTTGAGGGAGAAAGTTAAATGTCAAACAGAGTGTTGCATCTTTTTGATGGGACATGTCAAGCCAGGACTGTTTGAGTTATGAGCTATTAAAAATATGTAGATGTGACAGGGTTCCTCAGGAGGAAGGCTGATGTGAATTCTCTGTTGGTTGCTTTGCCAGATCCATAAATAAATGAACACATCAGTGAATGAGTGAAGGGAATATCAGAGAAGACACGCTCCATGATCTTAGAATGAAAAACAACCTCAAACGGTAGTATTTCTCTGGGCCTCAGACGACGTTGCTCCTCTGATTGTTCTGCAGCAGACATCCCTCATTGCACAACGTTGACTTGGACAAAATCATCTTGACAGCAGTCTCGTCCACTGGAATGTCTTGATGTCACGGTGATAAGTAGCCAATGAGACAGCTGCTCCTCTGTGTGCATGTGTGACCTCTCTAACGATAAGTTTTCAACCCATCAGATCGATGAACTTCAAAATGTTTTTCAAGGTACACTGTAGGTTTCTCAAAGGAAGCAAATACACCAGTACTGAGCTATTAAAGTAAGCTCTACTTAGAAAGTGTTCATATATAACTATATGATACCATACTTAATCAATTACATTTCAATCTTTGGGTAAAAATTCTACAAGAAAAAATGAGTGTGAAGCCATTTGCTTGCAGTTTGCTTCCAAATGAACGCCCCTTGTGTCACCCTCTCCTGCCATGACCGCTCAAAAGGCAAAAGGTCCTCTCAAGAGCCAGTCTATTCTGGGCTACTGTAAAACATGGCACGCAACATGGCAACCTCTGTGAAAGAGGACCCGCTCCTTCTGTAGACATAAAAGGCTCATTCCAAGGTAACAAAAACCCAATCTTTTTTGTTTCAGGTGTGTGTACACCAATTTTTATAAATATTATAATCCATTTCTGCCCCTTAATCCCAATAATCTACACTAAGCCTTTAAAGGAGGAGTTAAACAGTTTGCTTTCTTGTTGACAACTAAGCAAAACCAAGTGTTGGAGATTTCCAAAAATATTATAAAGCAATCTGATGGAAAAGCCCAATGAATATATTTTGAGAAACAAGACCAGTAGCCAGAAGAATAAGTTATACATTATGTATGACATAGGCTGTGTACCATTACAAAACATGTCATATTACATTCACAGTACATGATTACAACCTGACTTTCTTGTATGGAGGTGGAGGTGATTGTGAAACAAAAAGGCTGCCAAGCCAGTGACCACAGTTCAAGACTGCGTTTCAACATTTGTAAGCATGACACAATGTAATGTTTTAAGGAGACCTTGGGGCAATTTCCAGCTGGGTTTGCATAGATTTATACTGGATATTTTTTTACGTGAAGTCAGGACATCTTCAGCTGTGTGTGTGGGAACCAAAGCAGGTATTTTAACCCAAAACATAATCTTTTCCAAAACCTAACCAAGTGGGTTTAATGCCTGAACCTAACCGGAGCATAAGCACAGAATTGTCTCTACATAAAATTGAACCTAAACAAAAGTTGCAACATATCTGTGGTTTACAGAAGTGCACACAGTCCAACATTTTTGTTTTGAATTTTTAATACATTTCACCTCATAATTTATGACCAATTTACTCTTGAACTTAATTTTAGAGGCTGATGTAGCCTCATTCCAGCATATAGCAGACAGTGTTCTCATTCTGAATGTCTGCACACTGAGGTATGATATGTGAGACATGTACAAGGACTGTACACAAGGCGAAGGGCTCAAAAGCATGACTCAAGACCACACAGTCAAAATGAGATTGTCCTTTAATACGCACAAGGAGACGGTACACGGGCAGTAAGTCAGATCAGGTAAACAATCCAAAAAGGGCTAAGCAAAAGGTTAAGTCAAAAGGGCACGAGTAAAGACCAAAAAAACAGGAGCACTACCCTGGGAAAGAAGGCTGGAAGGGTTGACACACTAGGGACGAAGACAAACTGGCACTGAGAACCGGGAGCACATAGACTGAACACACGAGGAAGGCAGGGATGATGAGACACAGGTGAAACACGCTGGGGTGGCGATGTTTGCGTTACGTTAGTAATATTCGCGCGAGATGGAAACTAGTAAATAATCACAATCACATTTCTGCATTCAAATAGCATCTGCTCATCCGTTTTCTCGCTCTCTTTTTCACACTCGTCGCTTGGCTTCTTTATTAACTTTTCAACCAGATGCAACACCCTTCAAGTAAAAACAGGCACGGCATCGACTGGAAGCACTTCACGACAATGTGTCTGATTTTCAAAGAGATGCCAATTTAATTACATTTACTCCCACATTAATAGTTTTTGACAAGCAGCTACCTTACCTTTCATCTTGTGAGCTCCAGCAAAAGACATGTGTGTGTGTGTGTGTGTGTGTGTGTGTGTGTGTGTGTGTGTGTGTGTGTGTGTGTGTGTGTGTGTGTGTGTCTGTGTGAGCAGAAGATTACTTGCTCAAAAAGATAGGAGTTAGGCTTCAAAGTGAATTTACTTATGCAGTTGTGTGAGAAGTTTAAATCTGCATTTCATTCCATTCAAATGAAGGCTGAACCCGTGGTTATAATGAACAATAAGCCTAAACTATTAACAGTCGAAGCTGACAGAACAAAAAGGGGCATAATTGGTGTTCAAGTATGTTGCCGTATGCTCAAGTATGCTCAATTAAGCTATCCTGAGATCTCTATATGACTGTCAGGCTATATGTGTAAGTAGTTGGAGGAATATAGTGCAGGCATACTAAACACACTTTGTTTCATTTCTTCACAACTTGCTCTCTGGCACGAAAAAAATCACTTGATAATATTGACGAGCCCCAAAAAACACATTTGCAAATCAAGCACCACATGGTATATTCTGATGTAGGGAAAAATGCCAAAAATCATGCCGAGGGTGAAAGATCAATTTCAGGCTCATTTGATGTCTGCCAGTTTTTATTATTTACCCTATAATTATGCCTCGCTCCGTCATTAGAAGGCTATTCCATGATAAAACTGTAGGAATTTAAAGATACTTCTCAGGCCCATGTGGTTAACCCCCTCTCCTTTGAAGCTGGGATATTGATAAGCCTCTCACTGGGCTATGATAAAATCCCCTCTTTAGCCCTGATTAGAATTTGATTCATCTTCATTAACATACTGTACACATCGACAGCATCCTCAAAAGCACAGCGAAACTACTATCCTCCTGCACGTAAATAGTTAGTAGTCATAATGTTTGTCTGTTGCCTTTTCTCTCTTTTCGTCTAATGACCATTTCTCTGCGTCAGACTTCCTAAAGCATCTTTTGTTGCACACCCATTGCATTATACACACTCCCTCTCACACTCCGCGTCTTTGCCCTCGGTTTTTGATATGGATGACACACAGACTTTGGACGAAACAAAAAGTGTCTCTCTCTTGCCCAATCTCTCCAGAGCACCGTGCAGTACAAATCAGTTTGAACAAGCCTCAGGACAAGAGTTGTCCAAGTCACACAGCACTCCGTAATCTCATCCCCATCCCAGACACCGCCGACGGCTCCTGCTCTGTTCAAATAATATCCAGTTTCTCTGAGACAGCAGATCTTACTCCATCTCCCCCAATTCTGTCCCACCGAGACGAGAGCAGAGAGTGAAACTGCTGCTAAACAGCAAGTTCAATAAATGGTTAAGGATGTCTGAAGTTTTTGGATGGAGAGTTAAACTAGGCCTCTCGTGCCTACTATGAGCTGGGCCTGTCATTGGGATTTTTCAGGAAAGGTGACAATGCAGAGGTTTAGCATTGAAGCCCCCCCATCCCATTTCTCTCCTCTTTTTCTCTTTTTCTGCAGGGACATTAGTTGTGAAGTGGCTGCCAAGCTGAATGGAACTGGTAAATAGAACTGTGCACTGGTGGAAATGCATGACCAAATTGGACATTTAAGAGGTGCAAAGTCAAAGTGAGGTAAAATCAAGTCAAAAAGGGAAGTGGTAGAGCATTTCCCTCATGCTTATAAGACAAGTATGTGGACAGGATATCCAATGGCTGCTCAGTGCAAATGACTTAACAATTACCCTGCCAGTTGTTGAGATCAACCACTCACCACACTAGAGCTGGGCAACGGTGTTGACATTCCTCATTAGCTGTTGAAGGGCGACAGTTTTATGAATGACTTAATGCTTTTCAAAAAATCAAATATAAATATGGCATCATTACAGAAACAGTAACTCCATTTTGTTTAAAGTTCGACAATACCGAACCAATCATTAAAGTCACACTGGTTATTTAAATTAGACAATTTTTGGTCTGAACAAGAAGTGTCAGGGGTTCTCATTGGATAAGTGGCAGTTTAGGGAGCCAACCCATGAACTTATTGTATGATTTGTGATTGGTTCCATCATGGCGTCTAAGATCGACCTGTTTGTAGATTGGGATGGTTTACTTTATCTGTCTCACAGGGTTTGACAAGGTAAAAACGTATTCAATCTTTCCTGAAACCTCTTTTTCTTCTCAAAAAAACACAGCATTTCTCTGTTAAAGCAAATCGCAGAGTCGACCGCTCACAGCACTAGCAGTGATGACAGAACCTAATTCCGGCGACTCTCAGGAGGTGCCACTTGATGCCATCCAGCAGGTAGCTTTCTACAACTTTTATTCATATCCCGACAGACTTTCACATTCAGGGTCCACACAAAATGCTGGTCAAATTTTAAAGATTATGCTCAAGGAGGAATCAGTAATAACATTAGATCCTAAATTGCCAGCTTCCACTTTCAGTCAACCAAAACTATAGTTACAAAGTAATAACTTTGAAACGTCCTGCTGAAGTCTTGGTTGCGATAGTAGTTTGGTTTGTTCTGCCTGTGTTTCGGTATCAGAATCAGGCTTGCCCTAATCTGCCTCTGATTGGCTACATGCTGCCCATTAGGTGATGCACACGTGCAGCTCTTACCAGAGACTGACCAGAGGTGAGATGTCTCACTCTGTTGCTAAAACTGAGCGCTCAAAACACAGTGGGAAAAAGGTACTGCAGCAAAGCACCATATGAGAAAACTTAGGGTTTTTTTTGTTTTTTTTATTAAAGTATGTAAACCTGATCTACTGAATTAAAGTATAAGCCTGTAAATTAGCATAATATGACCTCTTTAATGGTGCAGCTCTTTTATAACTTCCAAATGTCATCAGACCGAATGGATCATTTTGCGGCCGCCTTTCACAATGTATGCTTATGGAAAAGTCCCAGTGTATCACATGGCGCTACAAAACTAGGTTTGGCCACTATGAAAATTGGCTTCAAAGCCTGGCCATGTCCTGGGGGCCTGAGTGCACTATGGAAGTTGACAAAACTACATTGTGTTTCCTGCTGGAAAAAAAATTAAAGAAGGAAGTTACAGTTTTCTCTCCTGTGTGCATGGTGACTGTTTTAATATTGATATTTCCTTTTGTCGAATTTAATATACTGTATGAATACATTGCACAACAAGCAGAACATCATTTGTGTCCATATGGTGTATTTATATAGCATGTTCCCTTGGAAGTACCTGTAAATAATTATTTGTGCATAAACTGAAGTAAGAGCAAGGACAGCAGCTGTGAATAAAATGGTTGTTACACTCAATCTTTAGGGACTCATCCAGTCAAGTGTACCTGCTCCAGAAGTGCTCAGCGACAGAGTCCTCCACTGTGATGGCATTAGCCTCGGGTGTTCAGCTAAATCCAAATAACGCTTGACTCTCGACAACACCTTGGAAAGAAAATTGTTACTTTGACGCAAATGCAGCATCTTAAAACTGTTGGCGCTTTGTCTATAAGTGGGATAGTGGGGTTTCAATGAAAAGAGAAGGACAGACAGAGGAAGTAAGGGGAAGCGTTAGAGTTCAGTCCTATATCTGACTCTGATGAGCCTCAGTTTCCCTAATTGGTTGTGCGCCCATTAATGAGGCAGAGACAGACACATATCCAGTGGATCTTACCTGGCATATTCACAGGAGACATGAGAAAATACCTCCTCTCTTTTCTTGTCTCCTCGTCAGCAGATAAAATGGATAAAACAGATATAACAGGTGCAGTTAGATGGATGCCTCATTACGGGAACCATTATCTTACTCACATCTGACTTTCAGGATGGTAATACTCTACAGCAGTATTAATCTAGGTAGCAGGCTAATGATTAGGACTCTCCTTTGAGTTTGCCTGACGGGCTCACAGGTACGGTGTATACCCGCCCAGTACACTGGGGTTGAGATCACAGATTAGAAGCACTGATTTATAGATTTACATTCCAAGTTGTGATGAGAATTTGAAGACGCTGAAGGAAGAGTGGGTCAAAGCTTAGTATAGTTATACCAGCAGCACATCCTGGTGAATGTGAGCGTATTCAAAGCTGTGGACACAAACACACACACACACACACACACACACACTGACACACACACACACACACACACACACACACACACACACACACACACACACACACACACACACACACACACACACACACAAATACACAGAAAAAACACTAATGGCAACAGTGTGCTTGCCGGATGGCTGCCTTGGAAGCCCCAACGGCTGCGTTTGACAGTTTCTATGACTTTCCTGAACAGACAACTCGAAATTCATGCCCGTTTTACGCTGGCCAGCTGTGCCGAGGTGAGAAAAGAGCCAGATTCTCTTTTTCACTCTTTACAAAACAATTTCTACCACTTTTCACATGAACTACCATGTGCAACATTATGACTCCCTCTGGGAGAGACTGCCTGATATATGAGCTGCTGTCCCTGTATTTAAAGGGTTCGATTTCTCCCCCCCTTTTCACTCCATCTTTGGTTGTACCAGTTATAAACACTTTGGATTTCTGATGAGGTTGGTTGTACGAACTAGTTCTTGTCAAACATAACCCCCCCACATGTGTATGTGCAGTGTGCTTCACACATAATGGCTCTTACCACTGTATCTTATTCATACCAGGCACCATGGTTTAACTACAAATCCTTCAGTTAATAGTACAGGATTGCAGTACTTCTGGCAAATAGTTATTTCATGTTTACTGTATGCCGCCATTTGAAAATACCAGTATTTAGTAAGCAGTAGACTGTAGGCAGCGATTCTCACTCAGGCATCAAATACAGCAGCCTGGTCAGTGGCCCAAGGCTTGTAAGTTTGAAGGCATAGGTACCGCTGTAGCTTGAAGCGCCCCTCGCATGCAGTCGTAGAAAGAGGAAGAAAAGTCTCAGTCAGGGGTTGACTGGGCTGTATTAATGGGTCATTCACTGGACTTCCAAAGACCAGGTTTCTTTTCTGTTTGTACAATCAGGAGTAATTTGTTTGGAAATTATGCAACAAAGGTAAGTTAATGTATGAAAATGACATAAATAATGTTACGTGACATACTTGCGTCACTTGTGCACTAACATCACTTGCGTTTTTCCGTGACATACATGACTTAAGTTACAAGCACACAGAAACAGCGATGGGTTGATGCTGGGCAACCTGTTACTCCTGGAGCCACTTTCCTTATCTTCGATTCTCAAGGTTTTAGCAAATATCTTGGTACCTCTACTGATCCCTTTTCTTTGCTTCCCTTTATCTCCTATCAAGGGGTGGAGACAGATGTCATTCAGGCTGGAGGCTCAGCTATGACCAGGAATAAAGATGGAGAAGTGTTCAGATAACCACGGGCAGCCTCCTGGAGAGCACTACACTTCAGAGGCACGGGTGAAAGACTGTGTTGGAGTGGGGGGGGGGCATCGGATAGAGCGAATGCTCTTCAGGAGTAGAAGCTTGGTCTGAGGCGGAGACAAGGGTTAAATTACACACCTTTCCCTTATTTATGATCTCCAGGAAAACAGAGCTGCTGAAAGGCGATTTTTTTTGCAGATGAGGTCAATCACTGTGACATGCTCCTGCAGTACTTTTCAGTTAAAATATACGTACGCAATGTTTCTCACCATCCAGGTGTGTCAATCAGATAGACACTGATTTAAGTGAGATGTCAGTTCATCTGCTTGGTATTCATGCAGTCCCTCCTCAAGACAGTATGTTATCCCACTGCCAGACATCACTCACAAGCATACGCTGCACCTTGCTTTGGTTGTCTACATGATTGCTAGCAAGGAATACATTCCGGGAAACATTATGTGCTCCGGCTGATTTTTTTCTACATAGTATAGAAATACTGCAATTTCTACTATTCACTGAATGTCGGACCACAGCCTCTTTAATCCGCGGTGACTGCTGCAAAGCGCTCCCCCTGCTCCTAGCAGCTAAAGACAGTAATCTGTAATCTTTTGTTCAATCACCTGGGAGAGATTGGGTGAGAGGAAAACAACAACAGCAAAAAAACTAAAATATAAACAAAGCAGGAATGCATGAGCTGGGGTGTGTGGGAGAGCCTGGGAGTGTGTGTTTGTAAGGATGTGCAGAGAGGCAGAGGGAGCTGATGAGCGACACAGTGTGCTGAGAATAGCCTTTAGAGGAACACTGCAAAGCCCAACAGGGCTTATATTACCCCCCTCTATAAAAGGGCCTGCCTGAGCATTGAACACCATTATTATTTCAAACAATTCATCCACCAGTGACAGCCTTTCTCCATGTGTCTACCTGTGTTGTATTTCTCCTCCTCCTATTTTTTTCATTCAATTCCACAAAGTACAGTTAGTTCCTGTTAAGCCTCTCGGACACAGCAGGAGATCATCACGGCAATGAGCAGATGCGCAGGAGCATTATCTTGATGCATTGTTTTGTTAGGTGGTTGTTTTTTGGTTATTTATTTATTTTTTCAAATCTGGATGTTTTAAAGCTCTCTGTTGTTTCTGCTTCCGAGCAGACATCCACGTTGGAAATGAAAATAGATTCTGGTAATTGAATTTCGGCAAGAATGCTCCTGGCGGTGCGTTTTTAACACATAGCACACGTAGCGAATGTGCTACATCGTGTAGCACATTCGCTGCGTTGACATCAGTCATACTAGCAACACTGTGAGCCACAAAGATGTACAGCGGGGCAGATACACAACCAGCGGCTCAAAATGCAGAGGAAGAGGAAGGCATTCAAGGTCTTCATTGAGACCTTGAGCATTATGACTGCACTTAAGAAGAATCACAGGCCTTAATGTCCAGTTTGCACTATAACCACAGTGCTATGAGGCTGTATGCTAACTCTCCACAGATTTGTATGTTGCCTTCATGTAGTTCTGTGCCCTATCATCAACAAGACATCTGCTGTCAGCAAGTCAGCAGCAGTTGCAGTAATCAGTGTGGTTCCTTTTCCACCTCTCTCTGGGCAACCTTGATAAGGAGAAGGAAAAATGTGTTGTCATATTTATTCATGACCAGCTTTTCAATTTTACATTCTTCCTTCCTCCACTGAGGCTCTGCATGTACAGCCCACTCTACAGCCACCCTAAAAGAAGGATTAATACTGAATGGCTTTCTTGTTATTCTGTGTTTAAAAAAAAAAACGTAGTCATCATCATTATTATTTTCGCTTTGGTCCGCAGGAAACCGAGAGAAAAGTGTGATGGAATCAACCTTTTTTATTATTCTTACCTCTGTAGTAAAGTAGATGAGGATCCCCTCTGTGGATAGGAAATCATTTTGTCATCGTAGCAGGAGAAGATAGAAGGAGAAAAGGGAGATGGGAAATTGAAAAATGCACAAAACTGAAGAGAATATTAACAGAAAATTGAATATTGGAATAAAAAAGATGACTGTGAATTGTAAAAAAAGAGCAAAAGGAGAGCTGACAGAATAGGAACAAAGAAATTATTTTAATTTCATGAAGTTATAGTCTTAATTCAATCTTGGCAAACATTTTGCCAGCTTGTCAACCATCATAACACAACTTAGTATCAGGCTAAACCGTGTTAAAGACCCACCTTGTCACTATCGGGTTCGGCTTCGCCTACATATGAAAAACGACAGGGCCTCATTCCGTGGTCAGATTTTCACTAGCAAACCTGCAACATCTGGTTACACTTTCAAAATAAAGGCACCAAAATCACTTGGCTAGGTGCAGGAAAACAATATTTAGCTTTTTTTTTCATTACCAGAGGAGTTCCCTCAATCAAGCCTTTGAAAGCATTCAAATATCTAAATGACAGGGGAATCATGAAGGATTTAAGGCAAACGAAACATGTTTAATTCTGAATTAGCTAAGCTTTGTTAGCGGCTAGTCTTTGAGAATATTAATAGCCACTCCTTTGACCTCTATTTGGGACAAAGTAGTGGAAGACACACCTTCAAGCAACAGGGCTACCCCCTGTTGTAATGAAATATAAATCCCTGCTGCACTAGACTGACTTGCCGAGTCAAACCGAGTCAAGCCGAGCCAGCCAACGCAATATTTAATCCCTCTGTTTTTCTTATTCTAAAGTGTGGAAGCTCATGACCACTAAGAAAAGTCTGAAGGACAAGCCCACCATATTGTACTCTATTATCTCTTGGGATTCACCCTTTTCTGTTTAGCACTAAACTTTGTGGTTACATAACCACACATCGGCACTTAAACTGAGGTTAGGCCCGTAATAGACGGGGGAACAGTGTTTTTATTTCCATCTGCCGCATTACACACACAGAAATCCAGCCAATCTATTTGAAATGCACACTTACAGATTCATCCTTCTCTGGTCACTTACTTACTTTCCAGTTAGGTCTATTCATTACATCCTGGACATTTGCAAAGAGGCTGGAGTGTGTGTAAGCGGGGCTTGAATAATGTAATACAAAACTGCTGCGCTGTGTTGCCTGCTAAAGGGCTGCACTCAGAATGATTAGTACAACACTCTGAAACACAACCACTTATTTCCATGCGTGATTATACGGGGTAAACAACTTAATCTGCATCTCTGGTACACATTTGTTTATTTAAGGTACAAACTGTGAATAATTTATGGTAGCATAAAGCAAGGTGCTCTGCTGAAACACATGGATAATGTGCCTTAAAGCTCTGTGCAGCACATCCACACGGGGTTTGTTTACTGAGCAGCCTTGGCCACACTGTCCCTTAGTCCAAACTTGTCAGTGGCTGATGAAGCAGACACAGGCTTACAGTGATAGAAGCCTGTCTACGCCAGCCGCTCACCAAAATACATTTGGACCCGGACGGTGTTGATGTGACAGCATCCAGCCGCCTGCTTTTGTCTCGTATTGACTCACAGTTTACTCTCGCCCTCTCTCTTGTCTCTCTGGCTGTTTGTGATTCTCGCAAGAGCAGGCGATCAGATTTTCTCACACTGACACAGAAACAGATAAATATGACAACATGTTTTCACTCCTCTGTTTGATGAACATCAATTCTTTATGGGTTGAGACTGCGTTTAAACTTGCCTCTGCTGTGGCACATAATGATTTATTCCTGAGAAGATCAAGACACAGGAGGGGGAGGAGGCAGCCGGGGGCATCTGTGAGTGCCTTTCAGGCGATAATGCACATGCAATGCCTCCTCTGACCACTTACAGGCTCTCTTTCCAGCTCCATTTCAACAATAAAGCTTTTACTTGTGACACAAATCCCCATTTACCTTGTAGCAAGTTATAATAATTTAATTTCTCTTGCTCAGTTCTCACAGTGTGCCCCTGATGTACGTCAAAAATGTGAAATTATTTTCATTTATGTCCGCTTGACAACAGAGAAAATCTAATCCTGCTGCATTAGTTGTGCTGCAGCTGCTGTAAAGTTTTGAGTTATCATAGTCATTTATCATCAGAGCATTGTTTGTTCTCCTTGACAATACGTTCTCATAGGGAGCGATGAATAGTAAGCTCAGCGGTGAGTCTAAGTGTTTCAGTTGGCTCCTTTAAGTCATTAGCGGAGATCAGACTTGAGCAGGAGAATGTTATTAATGAGGATTAAGATAAGCGAGTAAATTTGACATTAAAAGAAATGAAAGGCAGCGCGGGCAATCTGCAAGACAAAAGGCTGTTTCTGCTGAAGCATCTCACTCTCCTTTGGAGGAATTGGGGAGTGACTTTATTGGTCCTTTAAACTGCTTCCTCTCCTCAGGAGTTTAAATTGAACGTGCAGCCTTTCCTAGGCCACTGTTTAATTTCCTGTAACGTAATAAACAGCCAATTTATTACAGCCGGCAGAGCAGTGCTTCCTCAGAGAGGGCTCCTCGCTGAATGCTGCTGCTGTTGTTGCTTGCTTTCTGCTCATTTCCCAGCAGCCAGTGCAAGGCGGCTATTATCACTATACTCCGAGGATTCTTTTTAATGCATGTGTATTTAGCAGCCAGCAGTATTAATCAAATAGAAATGAGTAAGAACACGTTCTTACTTTACATTGGTGCCACGTAATTCCTTGGGCATGGGGAGGATATTGGTTACACAGTGTCATTTTCTTTTCTTTTTTTGACAAAGTGTTGAAGACAGGAAAGGAATGTCTGTTATATCTCATGACAAACTCCAGTACAGGTGTAGAGCAGAGCAGTCCTTTACTGTGGAAATGTCTGAAAATAGCAGGAGGAAGAATTTGAATAATGAACAGCAAGGTGACACCAAGTCTGGGATGCTCAGGTGTGGAAGCAGTGCGTGATGTAAGGTGCAGAGCTTTAAGGCAGATTGAGTTTCTCACTAAAGGCAACACTGCATGATTATAATTAAATTAAACTAATTTGGGAATTATACACTTTTGAGCTTTCGTGTAACTGACATCTTACAAGGCATAACCTGTGTACGGTAATTTGTATGCAAGGCGAGGATAACTTTACTGTACAATTTGACCTACAGATGACAAATATTACAACACTTGTCATGATTTATGCATGTTTTACCCCAAATTAATGTGAGCCTTTAACACAAATTACTTTGCTAAGTTTGTGTATTTCATTTGCTTTTGATAGCACGAGATGTTAACAACAGTCATTGCATGTGCAGGATAACTGCATCACGAGGATTGAAATGATGTCAAATGCTTTAAATACATATTGCAGATATAAGTCATCCCGGGTAAATAATACATTAGATGCAGTTTAGACAGACATGGCGATGATGTCGAGCTGTATTTGTATAATTTTCTTGTAAAACTTGTCTCTCCCGGGACAATCAGACTATAAACAAACAGAAATCGTGGCAACATGGGCATAATTTACCCTTCTGCTTAACATTTTAGCTCTCAAAGCTACTTGTCAATATTCGGTACTGTTCAGTAACAATGCTCATCATCCCCAGGGCAGGAGCCTCATTGATTTCAGTGACCCATGTAGCTTTTAGCACAATAGATTAGGTCAGACTTTCAACGCTTTGTTCAATGGATGGGTATTTACAAAACAACAGTAATGTGCAGATTTCCATTACATTTTCTGAAGATCAATCCCAACGTTTTCACTGACCTCCTGGCCTTTGCCCTACCTAACACCATCAGGGCAAAAAATTAGTACACAAGATATGCAGTTGATGGATTGATCAATTGATTTGAATGAACCTTTGGACTGTAAAATGACTATCTTACCTTCCAGCCACAAACAGAAGTGAGCAATAAAGAAATTATGGCCAAGAAAGGAAAGGTCACCTACAGTGTTGGGTCACTTACCTAAAAAATGTCATCAATTCATTACATGTAACTCTAAGGTAATAACACATTTGCTGACAACTCACCAGCAAAAGTGAATAGTGCGATTACTCCCCACATTACTTTCAGCCCAGCACTCTCAAAACTCAAAAGCTCTCCCACCCACATGTCACATATATAGAAACAGAAAATGAGACATTAGTTGGTTTAAAAAGCAACCGGCTTGTGTTGTGTCATGCGTCAGTGATTGCACACAGCAACACTGTGTCCTGCTCTCTCAAAAAAGCTGCAGGGTCTGTCTCCAATTTTGGACCAAACCAACTGTCAGTAGAGATTTTCGGTCACCCAGGTCATGGTTATCCAAGGAGGGTTGAATCTAGGGCAACTAGACTTGATTATAGATACTTGAAGATGTTTTAGCCACCATTGAAGGGGCACTTTATCTACAACCAAGTACACTTGCCCTAGATTCAACCCTCCTTGGACAAAACCCACTGATTCTTGAATTTAAGCTTGGTTAGTTGTGGCTAACGCCGACACTCCAGTTAAGAAAATGTCATTTGTAAATGTGACAACGTCGCCATTATCAGCAGGCACATAAGCTTTAACTGGATTCTAAACAATTTCCCCCCGGGGATTAATAAAGTATTCTGAATCGGATTCACATTTGTAGTCTTCTGGTAGAGCTAACTGATCCCCAAACCTCCAGCACCTGCACCAAGTCATTATGCAACGATAACAGTCTGTAGCTACACAGAGAACACTTCACGGGATTAATTTATCTCTGGTTGTGGCCCCTTCTGACGCTAAAAAGGTTCAAAATAAGGCCGGCATTATCGTTTCAAATACTGTAGATAAAAACATACATCATGAATGACTTTGAACTCTGGCCAGTCTCACAGAGGGATACAAACTAGAACTCAAGGACGAGGACTATAAGAGCATGGACTTTAAGCAAATAGTCAGGTCAAGCCATTCATATCTGCATTATGTTGTTCTGTTTGAGCGAGGTCGGCTGTCATGCGATGCACTTGTGACCTTTTAAACCTTTGTCAGTGCAGCTGTGTTCAAAATATTGTGATTAAGCGTAGGCTGTTGTCATACTTCTTATTAAATGAGAGAGGTTTGATGCATTTGACTAAACTCATTATGTAGCCAAGGTCTTTAAGGAAGCCTGATACAAAATCCCCCATTCCTTTCAATGCTATCAAGACCTAAAAGTTTGTGAATTTATGTCTGTGGCAGATTCATATAACTAATATGAAATAAAATAAATCTGAAAATGTGTTCTGATCTGTTTGTTTCAGCTTCAGGGACGGTTCCGTTATGACAGTTGTGCATCCCAGGGTTTGTAGTCTCGATGTCCTTTACTTTTTACTTTACTAGTTAATATTACTTTAATATTATAACTACTTTTTTAGTTTATAATTGTTGTGCTTTTATAAGAAATTCTTAATACTACTCAACCTCAACCCTGCCATTGAATGTACCACTTTGGCTTCCAAATACTGAGCTCAATAAATTGTATGATATGCAGTTGCTTGACAGCACAGTAGGCCTACAGTAAACCAGTCCCATCTGTCATTTAGGTAAACAGTGATGTCTGTGATGAGGAAACAAATGTCCCTCGCTGATGTGTTTTATGCTCTGGTGAGTGGGAAAAGGGGGCTAGAAAAGGTAAAGGTTGTTCTGCATTGTGGATAAACAAAAAAACAAAAGATGTTTTATCCCCATGAACGTGGTGAGAAAACGTAATGATACAATGCCTATGTCATATCATCAAAAGGGTGAACCTAAACATGCTAAATCTCATGGCAACGTGGCTGGCGGTTGTCCGGATATTTTGCTCCGAGCCACAAATGGATGGGGCGGCCTCCCAACAAGCTGACAGCCCCGTTCATGAGCCGCGTCGCTAATGGGCCGAAAAAGCAGCCTCCGAAATTACGGGAGATGAGTCAACAACCACATTTTGCAATGTTACATCGGAATTATGATATCAAGCTAGAAACTTGGTATTAATGAGAGCGTGTGCATTATGTGCATTCAGCAGCATCCTCGAAATAAGTCACAACAGAGTGACTTGTAAACATGCTGGTTCATCAGGTCTCCTGTTTCTGTGGATTCTCTGTATAGTAATCTTTCGACATCATTTTTACACAGTTTCCCTGTCAAACTGATAAGTCAACATTCCCTGTCGCGTGATCTTGAGCAATGCCGATCACTTAAGTGGGCTAAAGCAGCTTAGTCCGTGTTTAAGACGAAGCCCTTTATAAATAAACATAGTGTTTGAAGAGCTCCAATTAGTGTTTAATTAGTCAAAGTAAAGCTATCACACCTTTGTCTCAACCTCAAATAATTATCATCCAATGGTAGACACTGTTTTCACATTACTCTCACTTATAATTGAAACGCCTTCAACACCTTTTATGACAAATTTAGCACGTCTTTATGGCTTTTATATCTGCTTTACAGGTTTATAAAATCACATTAACTCAATAACTGTTCATTACAAGCACAGTAAATGTTTAGTCATCAAACATGTTGATTCACAGTTGGAGGATATCAATGGATATTTGCTGGACGCAGCTTTGTGGGTTAGAATTTGCAATTTTCTAAAATACCACGTTGACCCTTAACTTCCGGCTGTTCCCTGGCTTATACTGTAGGCGTTTGGTCTGTTTTTTAAAGACACACAGGAGTAATAAAGCTGAGTATATTGAATTGACCCATCTCTCATATTAAATGCACCTCTCTCACACAGATTTAACCCAAATGGTACCCATGCTTTAGTAATATTCAGACTTAATCCTGTGGGATAGTGGTGATTTTCAGCTCCCTCTCACATTTTGTTGCTGCGTGATTCATGGAGGAGAGGAGAGCTGCCTTATTGTTTTCTTAGAGTTCAAGCCTTCCCCTTCCCTTCTTTATGTCCATCTGCAGCATCGCAGTAGCATCTGTGTCTTCCTTCTGCGGACTGTGAATATAGCTTATTAAATATTAAACATCACTTAAGTGTTTCTGAAAAACATCATGTTGCTGCGTTGTATTCTATATGAATTTGTGAACAGCTATCTAATGAACTTAAGAAACTCTGTACAAAAAAGGAACATCCAAAATGGTATATATATATATATGTATATATATATATATATATATATATATATATATATATATATATATATATATATATATATATATATGAGGTGAAAATGAAACTCTTGTTAAAAGAAAGTTAAAGAAGTCAAAAGAAAAAGGTTTAAATGTGAACAAGAGAACAGGGGAATACAAAAAGAAAAGGCTGCATTAACACGGTATGTGAAAAGGGCTGCCACTGGTTTAGCAGAGCTGGAGCAGCTCCCAGCCGATGGCGGATGAATTTTTAATGATCCCAACCAAGATGCAGTAATTACAAGGGGAACGGACTGTCATGCTGGAGCACTTTGTGCAGAACACCCTGGCATCTGCCGATTAGTGCTCTTTATGGTCCCTGTGCCTCAGGTGTGACACTTTATTTGGTTTAGGTCACAGTGAGGGGGTGGAGGTGTGGGGTTGAGGGGGGTACTGGGTGGGTGACAGGAAGCGGCGCAGACACTGCAGCGTGTTGTGGTGCTTCTCAGCTCCAAATCTGTCAGAAACGGAGCATCTCGTTTTTTTTTTTTGCTGTTGGTGTCTGCTGAAAGCACAAGACAGGGAGAAATCTGATAAGACAGGAGAGTGGAGTGAAAGGCAAGATAGCTCAGAGTTTAGTGGCAAATTGACTTCCTCACAACATCAGTGTGAAGATATAATTTTGCCAGTGCGCTCTCGCTATCTCCAGGTCCCGTGGGCTCACAGGACTTATGGGAATTTGTTCCCGACATCGCGGCTAGGCACAGGTAGCAGGTGGACCCCATGAGGTAAAAATTCTGCTCAGGTATGGAAACGTTTAAAGCACATTACAAAGCTAACAGGCTTCAAAGACATACTCCTGACATCAAAGCTCCATCACCCACCGCCCACCTGTCTCCCACACTCACCCGCTCTGCTCTCTCCCTCTCATTTTCTCTGTCTCTTGAATCAAGATCAGTAAAGCATCAAGAGCGTGACATGGTAAACTTCTTTTAACACTATAGCTAAAAATATGTCTCACGTTGCATTAATAAAAGACAAAAAAACCGATATATTCATTTTTATTTGTATAGAATAATATCACAAATCACAAAATAATCTGTGCAGCATATGATAGCCCCCATCCGTTAGGCCCTCGACTCAGAGAAGGAAAAAATCTAGAATGGCACCAAGTAGAGCGTCTACTGCCGCCAAGTCTCAACAGTCTCCTTTAATTCAATCAACCAAGTCTAATCCACTGTCCAACTCGGTAGACCTTCATCACCTTAAACTAGCCATACACCTTAACCATGGTGTAAGCTTCTGTATCGATATCCATGGATTATTCCCTGAGAAATTAGCTAAAGATGTAGAAAAAACGCCATATTTCACAATGTTAAAGACAGTAAGAAATAATTCAGTGTTCGTCCCTTTATCTGCATCAAAAGTTAATGGGGTCTATTTTGGGCTGATGCTCATCCTCCATCCAGAAGAGGGAGAAAAGTTCTTATTTCAATTGGGCTATATATTAGTAAAATTTACTTGACATGACTGTTAAGCATCAATCCTAAGGATGATGGCAACAGTTACAAGTCCTGAAGTGATCAAATAAAAAGCTACTAACTAACAGGTAAGGTGAAAAGATGAGTTTTAAATTTGGATTTTAAGGCCTCGGCAGAGTCTGGCTGTCTGATATCAGCAGCGAAGAAGAGGGCACGATAGGAAAAGGCCCTGCAGCTTGTTGACTTCATTCCAACTCTGACAGGAGCCATGTATTCTTGGCATATTTATAAGGTTTGAGGAGATCAGACAGGTGTAAAGGTGTGTGCCTATTCACAACTTATGAAGTCATCGTAAAGTCTGTTCTGACATCGATGGGGAGCCAATGAACCTAACCCTAACCCTAGCTGAGGCCTTATTCACCATTGGGTAAGACCTTTTTGAAATATGAATAGTAGGTCATTTTCCTAAGTGTGTTGAAATTCAGTTCAAATTGGGTATGATTGTATTCAGCTGTTGCAGAGAGTTACCAGCTGTCTCGACAAATACAGATGAGTGACAAAGTCTAAGATTTAAATACAACCCTTACATTTTCTTTAGTTAAGTTTGCCCTCCGTATGATAATCTGTTTTTGAGTTTTGTACAAAAAGGACAGAACAATCTCCGTGAAATGGCGAAATGCTTGCAGAGTATAAGGCCACTCTTCGTTCCAGCTTTAGACATCCGTTAACAAGGAAACCTTGAACAGACACTCAGTGATAAATGCTGTTTTACTCAGATGTATGAGGGTCATGACATATGAGAGTGGGTTGGATTTATTGCTAGTGCAACAATTTTGCATACTGAGCTCCAGGCACGTTGTTATATATTTCAAAAGCATTTAACCTTAAAAGAATGATGCAAAAAACAACAACATTTTACTAATTTAGATTACTTTTGACTTTTTATATTTCTATATCTGTCTGCCTTTTGGAAGGGAGACTATGAGAGAGAGCTGCTCAGAGGAGAAACAGAAAAGAAATAGTTAGAAACAGTAAAATGTCAGATCAGAGTTCAGCTTTATGACATCTCTTCCTCAATTATCCGATCTCTAATTGTGGATATGCAGTTGTCTTTTCTCTGGATCTCTGTTAATTATTCAATCTTTCTTCATCTTTTTCTGGCCAATTGTATCTGCAATTTATCTGCAAGTCACTGACTCAAGTATTTGGGGTATTTCTTTATTGAATAGGCAGTTTTTGGTGACAACTAGTTGCTAAAATATGGTGCTGGGATTTGATGCCTTTGCCCCAGATAAAGGGTTAAGTGATTTTATGCCGCATAGGATTCAATGATTTTGCTCTGACAGAGGCACAATATTTTTAGCATCATTCCACTCTGAAACGCCACAAAATTGTATGGCATAGTGTCAAAATAGTTTTAAAAATGTAATAAAGCCTGTTAATGGTACAAATGTCAGTACAGAACAGGGCTCAGAGATTGATATTAGTCTTTAGTCTGTTACCATCAAGGTTCAGGATGATTTATTTGTCATTAACAGATGGATGTATGACAAAATAAAACTGTGTATTTTATATGTACATATACACATCAACACATTTTCATAATTTGCCTGGCAGTGAATGTAAACAGCAGTAACAAGATAGTGATCCTGAAATGGTCTGCATTTTCAATGGACACTTGACGCCATCATTTACATAAACACAGAGTCCCCCTCTCCTCGCCCTGCTGTTGTCCAGCGCTCTGTTTGGAACATGGCCTTCAAAAAATCTTTATATGCATTTATCTCTATCATATATTCAGACTTTTGTCCAGCTGACATGCTGAAGTAATTGCATGATCCTTCATCCATTAATTATCATGTTTATTTAATCGTCCTTGAGAGAGCATAGATAAATAAAAGACTGGTGAAAGACTTTTGATCTAAATGAACGTAAAGAATCACACATATATTAATTTCTAAAGGCATATGATGTACAGGCTATACACAGCTTAAATGAAATAATCAAAGAGAAGATCCTTCTCAGGAGAACTGTAGATTACAGTCATTAATAAGTTTGGATCAGAAATGTTTCTTTGATTCCTTTTTTCACTCAACTGTGAAGAATGAGGGGGGGAGATACAAAATATTCCCTACCCGTGAGGTCATCATCCGAGACGTAACCCACTCTATTTGTATCTTGTTCCTTGATGTGTCAAACCACTGAAATGAGTTACTCCAACATCATTATTTTTGCATATGATCTTCAGATTTTGCTAATGCCCTCTTAAATGCGCTCAGGCTTTTGCAGCAGTAGAGGTGTTTGGAGAGTTTAGAGGTGACCCTGAATCATAAAACTTACATATGTACTGGACTTTTTGTTGGTCATCTAGAAGGAAAAATACTGTAAAAACCTTTTTTGTTTTATTATTTTGTATTCTTATTTTTTCCAACCTGGTCCAAAACTCCTGTGCTAGCAGTGTTCACTTTCTTGTTGATTCAAGCTCTGAGTCCGAACCACTAGCTGCATGGCTAACTGGGCTGACTAGCTAACTAAGTGCAGCTAGTTGTCAGCAGTTAGTGGTATGAATAAAACTGGCTTACATGTTATACCTTTAATTGCAGCCTTAAAGAAATTAAATGTACCAAACAAACCTACCGATCGGGATGCACTTCTACATGCTGTACTGTAATTGTCCATCCATCGAATACTTAAGTTTGTGTGATGTCCCAGAACTATACGATAAAAGTAGAGGAGATATGTTGTCAAAATACAGAGAAGATTGGCTTATTTGTGCATAAGCAAAGTGGATTCAAAGAGCAGAGAAGGGTATTTGCAAATTTAAACAACAATCCTTCAAATCAAAGCCACAGCTTATTTACTGCTCTACATTCACTCCTGAAACTAAAAACATCAAGTACATAATTCTGAAACACTGACGTTCGTCAAAAAGGGTTAGGGTTAGGATAAGGGTTAGGGTCATTTTCAAAGCAGGAAGAAACATAAAGGATGGGGGTTTTAGAGCATGTCAACACTCTGAAATCTGGAACAGTAAACTCACAACTAATCATATCAATTGAAAGACCATTAACATTAAGGATATTATTAATTGTAAAACAACAGATGTGGTCTATATGATACAGTGTCCATGTGTTTTCCTTGTGTGTCCTTAAAGGGACCATTACTTTGTTTTAAGAACGTAATAGTGCGGTGTATGTATATCATAGAGATAAGATAAAGTAATGTTGATCACGTATAAGGTGAGTCAGTCCTTTAAAAAGCCTGCTTTCATTTACAAACATAAGACACGATCTGTTAAATTCTGTTTTCACTATAAAGTCGAACAAACACCGTCACTATGACATTATGTGTCCTTGTAGAGATGCTTTAATGCAGTTTTTACAATGTGTGTGAATACATAAAGATATCATTATGAAGCAACATTAGTCTATGGGTGTCTCATTTTTTATTCATGAGCTAACAACATATTAAAAAGCAATAAGCAAAATATCAGTGCTATATTTGATATGCTACTTAACATCCATGCCCTTATTATGAAAACAAGTTAGGGTAAATTCCAGAGGAGAGAGTGGGATTCTTCTTCCATGGAAAGATGTTATTAATAAGGTCTTGAATTTATGTATGTATTTATGTTTGTCATTGATATACACGTGAACACACACAAACACACAAATTAAAGCCGATAAAAGGCCCAAACAAAATATATATATATTGTTATTGCATCACTTAAGTTTATTCACCCCGATAGTAGTCATCAACTTTTGTGTTTTCATGTGTGTGTGTGTGTGTGTGTGTGTGTGTGTGTGTGTGTGTGTGGATGTATTTGAGTGCAGGCTCAACAGGAGTCCAGCCTTGTCACAAAAAAAGTTGTATTAAAACACTCAGACGTGCAGCCTGTCTACACATAGTATGGGGTCGAGCTGACTGTCAGGGTTACATGACAGCAAACTGAGGGAATGGGTCTTTGTCTGCTATTAACTGCCTGACTGACCTAAGTTCAACTTCCCAGGTGGGCTGCCATGCACTAATAAGTCTAACCGATCCAAGTTCAGGCATTAAGTAGTCTGAGTCACAGACACCAGCTGGGTTAACAATCGTGGCCAACAGTGTCGCTGACCCCAGTTCAGCCGGAGTTACAGGTGCCAGACAGGTTAATCACACCACAAGCACAACAAAGAGACATAGTATTGACCTTACGCACACCTGGCCTGTCTGCTTTCACACTACAAAAGTCAGTGACAACAAAACTGAGTCGAGCTTGCTGTGGGAATGCGAGAATTTCTCGAAATAATATCACCATGAAATATGTCATATTGTCGTCTTGATTTGTGTCTCTTTGTCGACACATTGTTATTACTCAAAAACTATACAGCTCATGTTCGAACTGTTTTGATTTATGAGGTCACTGCTGCACATTTTTCCATATCAGCGAAGTAAAAGTGACTACCTTGAAATTACACTGTAGCTTTTTACTATTTTAAGCCTATAGTTTACATTGAAATTGCCAACATGTTGCTGAAACACAGGCATGTTCGCATATAAGCATTTGTTAATTGATGCATTAATTAGCTGAATTAATGATTAACCATTGCATAACCGGTAATGCTTTTTCTTTTTTTCCCCTTCAATTTGTTATATAGGTTCCCGTGCATGTAAAAGAAAACCCTGCTTCTGAAACTCCTCATCAGTCGTCCCACCTTTTATTCAGTGACTTTGTGACATCATACTGCGTCACCACATCACACATTTGCAAAGTGTATGCCTAGTTTGGCACTTAAGAAATGATTTAGTACTGGGTCAGGCGTGTGTGAGCTAACCAATCAGATGAGGGTGGGTCTTAAAGAGAGAGGCACTAAAACATGGTGTTTCAGATGGAGAGGGTATACATTGCAGCAGCATTGGAAAGTATTAGAAAAGTGATGTGTTATATGAACACTAAAGCATGTAAACCTACTCTAGTGGTGACCCAAAATAAGATTATAAGCCTGAAAATTAGCATCATATGTCTTCTTTAATGTAATGTTATGGTGATCATAGCAAAGTAAGGAGCTCAAGTTGTTTCCAGGGCTGAAACAGAGAGTAAAGCTGTTTACGCTTTGCTTACATAAACACAGTAGGTCAGCCAAGTTGTCTTATGCACTGCACCCTGTGTAATGTAATGTATCGCATATCTACTATTTTTAAACCAAAAAACATAATCCGCATATTCAAATGCAGAAGTACAGGACAGAGTTGACGGGAAAACCTGCTGGGTCCAGATGCTTAACTTCACTTAGCTTTCCAGTAAAGTGCAGCATCACTGGCAGTGCCCTCAAACTGCACAGCCACATGCATAATTCATAGGAATGGATCTGCAATATGTGTAAATACATTGCCACATACATGTACGCATACAGATATGAGGACTGGGAGCTTATGTAGGATAAATCCAATCCACGCCAGGGCTGAGTCGAAGTAACTCCTTAATTCCAGACTGGTGCGTTATCAGCTAAAGGTTAGAAGAGGAGACGGCACATTCTCACCTCAAGGTGGCAATACTTGCGTAGAAAATTCTAATGCGAGTTTTCTCGGGTAAAAAAAAGAGCTCCAGCACCTGACATGAAAATAAATATAACTCAAATACTCAACAGTCATCTTGGTATTCTTTGCAATTTGTTTAATGCCGATTAGGTTATACTTTTACATGATTATCCGGTTTATGATTGCCTCCTTTTTTTTTATTTAATTAACCCCTTTACAAACCATAAAGCCTCTTGATTGCAGAAGAATGGCTCCCCATGTTGTGTTGGTTGTTAAAATAATTGAGAAAAAGAAAATGACAATGAAAGTTATGAGGGGGTCATATTTACAGTTAACCATGACTTCTAATGAAGGTCAGTATGCATGATGTGGTTTTTACTTATACAGGCAGGATGTGGAGTCAATAAATTACCCACAAGCACAGTCGGTAGCATAAATTTTGGCATGTTAGCATAGTTCCCTTTTTACATTTAGAGAGATCTTTATAAAATACCCCTCTAACATTTCTACTGTATATTCTGAATGTGGAACATGGATTGACATAAATGCTACAGCAGTCTCCCGACCGCCAAGACTTTGATGGCTCAGCTGATAAACAAATCCAGCAGCCCCAGCAGGAGATTGGGGGATAAAAGCAGCAAGTTGAAGCATGTTAAGTCAGAAATGGAGAGCTGGGCAAATGAAATTAGACACATGCTGTGATGTTACTGCCCAAGTTTCAATCAGTCAGTAAAGCTCACTATGCACACAACGCGAGAAACACAGAATTTGCTGAATTAACATTGATGTCGATATTTAAACAGAACATGGGCTGGTATTATATATTATTTAATATATATCGCAAAGAGTTATACCTCCTACCTATGCGATTAGCAGAAAGTCTTAGCATATCTCAAGTGTGCAAATGAAGACCAAAAACTTTCAGCATGTTCAACCCATAAAACATCACAGTTCAGTTTCACTCTTAGAACTTAATAACCCTCAAAGACCAAGAACAACTTGGTTGGCGCCTGACTCTTTCCTGTATTCGTTCTGTTTTTCCTATCTTATACAAGCAGTCAGGATTGAGTTCTGTACAGCTTTGGATTAAGGAGAACTTTAAGTTTCAGTCTGGCTCAGTTTTTGTCCCAATTATATATTTGCCTTGTCTGAGAAAAGATGAAATGAAGAAAAAAAGATTTGTTTAAAAATATGCTAAATGTTTGTTTTACTTTGGATCTCCGAATTTTTGTTTTTTTGTTTTAGGTTTCTCTATGATTTCTTGTCATCATCATCATCATCTGACCTCTCAGTTACAGCCATTTACTATAACATTATCGTCATATATCCTATTACATTGATAGGATAGGCAGTTTGATCATTCAGTAAACATTTCAGAACAACCGCTATTTTTACCCACTGAGAATCCTTTGCCCAGACTTTATTTTTGTGTTATTTAGTGGAAATGGCATTTAGGCACTACGCTTACAAAACTACAAACAAACAAAATTCATTGCAACATCACAATGTTCTGTCTTGAAAACTTGTATGAAGTAAATATGTATGTTAGGTTTTGATCCTTCCCTCTCACTGAAGTAACATGATGCAGTAACATAGTAATAGGGCGGCGGAGCGGCTGAGACTGAGACACCATTCACCCTGTTAGAAGACAATGTACCACCAAAATGATTCTGAAGCTGTTTTTCTTTTATGGGAAAAAAGTTACATAATGTTGCTTTGATTTTAAAAACCTTAAAAAAAGCTTGAAATAAATCTGACATGCATAGTTCATTTATTCACTTTAGAGTCTGTAAAGTGGTGCTGTGTAATTCTGCTCACTGAATCTGTAAAGGTTTTTTTTTGTAGTTTTGAGTTTGTATATTTGTAACACTGCTTTTTGACAACTGCTCTACTCGCATAGAGAACTTTGGTCGACATATTCTCAGGATCTCACAATTGCCGTGCCGTGGAGTTATGGCCAAACACAGCCGCTCTGGTAATGCCAGTGTCTGAGTTGCAGACATTTTTACAAAGACAGTATACAAAGATAGGGGGGAAAAAAAGCATGTCTCACTTTATTTCGTAAGATAAGGAGTTGCAGCTCATAGATAGATGATGGACATCGTCATCTCACAAATAGGAGTTTAGAGTTTGGAGCACAGCTCCTTTTTCTGCTCTCTGAACTGCGGTCTTTTTGGTGCTCCGGCTAACATTACCATGCACCGATGAGATGTGTCAACAACTTGCAGGCCTGTATCTCAGTGTTTACAACCCAACAATATAAAGCACAATGCCAGCATTGCACTGGGTCGCCCCAATTCTACCCAAGGGTGAAATTGCCTTTTCATAATTTCCATTATACTTGGTCTTTGAAAAATGGCTCTCGCGATCTGCGGTGAGATAGAGGAAGTTATTTTTCTTTCGAAGTGTGTTTCGATGATGTGCTGTTTGATGGAGTGTCTCAGCCCTGCTCTCCAAATCGCTGGTAACAGTGCTTTGTTTTTGTGTTTCATTTCTATGTTAGGTGGAAGTGATGAATGGAAGATCTCATTGTAAAGAGGCCTTGCTCGGGGACACCTGAGCCCCACGATTTGCAAAAGAAGCGAAATGAAGAAACTATGCCTACTGACAAGCTTTTTGTGCAGTCGAGTGAAAAATAAAGCGTCTGAATGCCGTTCAAGGTATCAGCTCACCGTTTTTGATAATAAGAAAGGGTCTTTTTACTGAGTGAGGCTTCTTATTTATGCAGCTTTCTTTGTTGAAAAACGTACAAGAAACTATTGTGGCTACTTAATGAATTTTGGCAGTTGCACATAATTGATTTGAAAAGATTAAGTGCGTTCTCCTGTGAGATTGCATCTTCGAAAAAGCATTCCACAGCATACAAGTCCTGATATAATATCTTGATCTAAGCCCCAGCGACTATTCCAAGCCACACTAGGGAAACACTTATCGCCCAGATCTTATTTGTGTGCAGTAAAGAAAAGGTTTGCTCTTATCAAAGTACTTGCAGGGAAGACGGCAACTTTGATATTGATTAATCAGATCCCCCACTGAATACAAACACATTCATCTCTAAGTCAAGGAAAGTGTAAATCATCTGGTTAGGAATCTTACATGTAAGTGTGAGCAAGTCGTACAATTTTTGATTGATAAGCAGATGCAGGCAAGTGTGTCTGAGGATAGCGTCAGTTTCCTCGCAGAACCGTTGACACTGGAAAGCAATCTGATTATATGATTAATCCCAATACAGCGCATCCACGTGGCAATTAAATCCTTTCAAGCTGATTCCACCAGTTGAGTTTTCCCTGTGTTTCCATTGTTTGGAGAGTTAAAGGAGAGATTTTTGTTAGCAATCCAGTAGAAGTACACATTTAGACACAAAATCTGAAATGTTATCACATTAATTTCTGTTAAAGTCTTTTCACTCTAAGGCATCTTTGGAATTCTGTCTCTGAGCGTTTCCTTCGAGACACTAGATTCTCTCCCTGCCCTCTGGTATGAAGTCTCATATTAATTTAGCTGTCTGGTGGAACGTTTTTAAAAAAAAACATTTTATTGATGTTTCACAGATCATAAGATGGTTAAAAATCCTCTAACGCAGAGCTGAAAGCTTTTGGAATGTCAAGTGTACTGTATGTGTGTTGGTGTGTGCACTGTCGAGGCGTACAAGCCCCCGAAGCACTGAGCACTACGGCAGTTTAGAGGATAGTGGTGTCTGCACGTTGCGGTGCAGCCATATGTTCACATTTTGATTTGGAGCTCTGGCGGGAGTGAGCCAAATAAATGAGAAATACTTTGCTGTGGGTCTGTTGTCTGACAGAGCTGAATTTGTGTGTGTGCGAGAGAGTGATTGAGGTCATGGTGAAGTATGAGCTAATGTGGTGAAGAACTCTCTACGCCAAATACATTATGGTCCAGAGTAATATACTGAAATCAGAGAGCTTATATCTCATCCCACTCTAGCCTAGAGTTAGTCCAAGCATTTTCTCTGATTTTCTCTACTTCTGTCCTCATGCTAGCAAGGCCAGGCCTGTTCGTCTGGGAAATGCTGCAAACTGTCTGGGTAGTGGACAGAACCGAGGGTCAAGTGGTTGGTGGACCCCGGTTTCATGTTCCTGTTGGGAATCCTGCCGCAGTGTTCCAGGCAGACACAACTTCAGTGCGTCACACCACCAGAGGCTTGGTATGAACCCCATAAGCCTGCCTCATTTAAAGGGGAATGGGGACTCGTTCACTGGGAATAGTTTAATAATTTAGTATGGCCTTAAACTAATCTATTTCAAGCACCCAGATGGTATTTATATTGAGCAAATGCTCAGATAATTGAATGGAATAATTTACTCACTACTGTTGCTCAGTGTCAGAGAATCCCCACACTGCGCCAACCCTGGAAAAGACATAAAGCGAGCCACTAAACCGAATCACTGGGAACGTGTTTTCAGAAAAAATGCAAGTGCTGCCGTGAAATCAAAGCAATTGAAATATTGTGTCGAACAGCACAAAAATCTGGGCGCAATCAGTCTGAAGCTGCGGCTGTGTTTTTTTTTTTCTGCTTTAATGCATTTATTGTAACCGGATTGAAATTGTGTGATTTATTAGTGTCTGTATATTGCAGCAAGTCATGTGCATGTGCTGGAGGCTTATTAATGCTGCCTGTCTTATGGCTATGATAGGTGTCAGGGAGCGCTAAGGGCCATCTGTCCGGTGCTACTGCCTCCTCTGGGCACGACTAAGCAACCACCTGGGGAGCAGGAATGAGCTGGAGCATGGTGGAAAACAAGACGGCTGCTCTGACCCCTCGGTATGTATATGTTTGCATAAAAAACGAGATGGAGGAGAGACGAAAGCGGTAGTGGGAAGGTAGGGCAAATGAGAGAGGACGGGATATAAATCGAGGGGATAGACAGAGCAACAGAGGGGGAGAGAGAGGGATAGAGAAAGAGAGGAATACAAAGAGATAGAGGGGGAACGGGCGGCTGCTGATTTTTAACAGGCGTGTCCCTCCATCTCTGATCAAAGCGTTCTATCAGCCTTAGGGGCATCTCCACTGAGTGCCTCCCATAGCTGCTAAAAATTCTCCCTGCCTAGGAATCATTTTAGCACCTCTCCTTTCATAGCCCCCTCATATTTGTCCATTCATAGGCTATAGCACCCGCATCATACCTGCTGCACATGAAAGCGCCAGGATGTATTTTTTCATGTGGCCTCACTGGCAACAGTGTGCGATGGGGCTTTTGTTAATGAAAAAGAATGGAAGATGATTTGCAGTTGGCAGATCGGTCTGTCCGTCTCATTCGCCGCTAAAGGTAGAATTGGTGATTGACAGCTGCACATGAAAGCCAAAGTAGAGAATGAAATGCCAATCATATCAGACTTATTGTGCGATAGGGAAGTAGTAAAGGTGTTTCCACTGTATTTCTATCCCCCATGATACCTTGCACAAAATTATGGGCGCGACTTCTGGCATGTCCATTCACTTAGTACAGTACACTTAGTATAATATTTACTCGATAGAGTAAATATTACCAAACATCATCATAACTGAACAACTAGATATGTCGATTTGTAAGACCACGTGGTCACTAGCTGTTGCAGCTTAAAAGCGAAACATGGAACAGACTTGTATGCCTACAGTTTGGTTATCTTTTTTATCCAATAACAGTACTTGGTTAAACCTCCTGTTAGTAAAAAGTAATACTGATGCTTTGGGTTTCCCAACTCGTCAAATACTGGCGCTTTACTGGCGTAAGTTGGGTCTGCCGTCATCCTAAAGCGTTGCAAGTGCTGCCAGTGCGTCAGTTACTATGACACATTTTCGACTGATGATAGTTCCATCGAACTGTGGAAGTTTCGTTTCCCCAGAGATTTCTCCAGGAAACCTCACGTACCTCACACATTTAATAACAGTTTAGGGTTCTCAAACAAACGACAGGATTTACATCATTCATTTAAAAAAAAAGACTAAATTTGAATGGCACAATTGCAGCATTCCCTTGACCATTTAGTCACTTGCCATGTGCATTTCACAGGCTGTGGGACCTGCTGCTCCACATTGTTCAGCTGACCACTTTGCAGCTGGCTTTGTGATGTCTGAATATCACAAGGCTTTATGCCACTGCTATGCCGCTGGGGATATCCAGCTGCATTTTCTTTCCACTGTGTCTCCATCAAAGATGGGAAATCAAACAATAGTATTCTGTATTGCTCCAAGCCCAGAATTTCCCAGATCTCTGCCTGGGTCATTGTTCCAGAACTGTCAACGAGTCTTTGGATCCATCATCAACCTTTGAGGGCCTCGCCTCCTGTGTCAACCGTGAGCAATAGCACAGGATGCTGGGGCCAGGACATGGAAACCCCAGCAGCCACATAATCCAGAAGGAAAGGATGGGATCATATCCTTGCCCTTCATGAGAATCCAATTTTCCAAAAAAACACATCAGTCATATTCTTTTACAAGCTAGTCTAGCATGCGACATGATAACCTCTGTCTTGAGTGACTATTCAGACAAAGAGGAAGGTCCCTGGTGGCACAAAAAGAGAGAATAATTTAACTTTTTTTTTTTTAAGAAAGCTTTTTTTTTTTAAGATCGGTACTACACTCAGCGGGTTTACTTTTTACCCTTTGCACTTTTGCTCTCTTTCGTTTCTCAGTACAATTTGCATTAATGGGCTCGGAGTCAAGTGGAGACAGGAATGCAAACGGAAACCCAAACCACGGCCAAATCAGTTCACAGGGAGCGATGGAGAGAGAGAGAGAGAGAGAGAGAGAGAGAGAGAGAAAGTGAGACAAAAACAGAGAAACGGTGTGTTTGTGTGCGTATGTGTGAGAGAGAGAGAGAGAGAAAGAGAGAGAGAGAGGGGAACAGAGAGACAGAGGGAGTGAGATCCCTAATGACTTTAGTGTATGGGACATGCCTGGCATCCCAATGGGTAATGAGAGCATCATTATCAGAAGAGCACGATGACTGGGCCCCTTAGAATATGCTTACAGACGACTTAGAGCCATGCCGCCTGTCTCCCCTACTTTCTTTCACTTCGATCAGACCCAGGATGTGTGGCTGTTTACTACTCCCCGGGCTTGAGTTTATTTAAGTATTTTGGATTGCAGTAATGTGAGATGACATAATGAAGCACCCTCTACACCAGACAGTAGCAAGCCTAGATTGGAGTTTGGAAGATAGATGCTGTTTTTATTTTTTCCAGGAAATAAGGGCTCCCACTGCTCCCAACTCTTATAACTTGCTGACAGATTTTGATAAGTGCAGTCCTTGCGTTTGTGTTGGGCAGTTCCTGCTTTAACAATGGCTTCTCAAGAGAGGTGTTCTGAAACATGTGATTGGGAAGGATCGGTTTTGAGCTTGTACAAATGAGCTTGTAAGGTATCTATATACCGTAAGATCTAATTAATTCAATAGCCACTACTTCAAACTGACGTGAAAACCTTTGAGCTGACAACTTTGTCTTGAAATACAAATTTAAATTTAGACTCCCTGCTATTGAATGTGGTTCATATTTGGAGCAGGTCCGCCGCAAGGTACCCCCGAATCATTCAAAGGCAAACCAGAGCTGGAGAGGGTTCCTGTTCACCTGTTCTTGAACCCTTAAGTTTTACAAAACACTCAAAAATTAAGATTACAACTTGTTATTTGGCTAATGCTCGCTTTAGCAGCTTTAACAATGAGCAATATCCATCTTTGAAAACTCTGCCAAAGACATGATAAAAAAAAGAGTTCACTACTTAACAACCCTGGCAGACTGTCTGCGAATTTTGAATACTGCAGCAAAAAAACTTTGTATTAAGACACCTTTGGCAGTGTTTATAAACCTGTCCTTTTTTGCAGTGTTTACAAAAACCTTTCCAAAGAAATAATGCTGCCTCCCCAGTCCAGACTACTTACTGATTCTCCTGCTGCTAACAGGAAATTATACATTTACAGTCCTGGCGCCATTGGACATTAATCAAAATCTGACTTTGCAGAGCTATGGCACTGCCAGTCAAACTTTCCAAAGAGACAGAAAGCATTTTTAATACTTATCTTTTTATTTTCAATTTCTTTTTTCTGTCACACCTCCTTGTCCTTTTGCAATCATTGTGAGAAATCACACTAACAATTATTATACATCCATAAACAGCACCTTAAAAAAAATGTTAATTAGTGTCTTATGAAATTAAGCATACATATGGAGTGCAATTGCAATCCGTTGTACATGAAGTTCATTTTCTTTGTAACTGAATTAGCATGGGTGAGCTGCTAATGTCACTAATTACTTACACCTGTGCTTCATCTGCTTGGCTGTTTACTGCTGCACACTTTGACAGTGGGCTGTTTTCCATTCTGCTGCAGATAAAAGCAGGAGTTGTAGCCAAGTCTCTCATAATAGAGAGCAGAGAGGAACAGCATTTAACAAGCAGCCTGAGAGAGCAGCTGAGCAAGTGAGTCAAATAAATTTTATATTTATCCAACAGTGTCGTTTTTTGGGGTTCCTGTATGGTTGCTAAGCTTGCTAACCTAGCTTAGATAACGGCTAACAGTAATGTTAGCTAGCTTGCCAAACTAATGGAGAGGCACCCATCTGCAGTCAAGATGGCCGACAAGGGCGCAGCCATATATCCAATCCATACCGGAAGTCCCAACCGGAAGTTGCTTGATCACCAAAATAAAACCAAAATAAAAGCCGCTATTTGACCGATCCATACCGGAAGTCTCATGCGGAAGTTAGTTAATCACCAAAATAAAACCTAAATAAAAGCCCAAACAATCTCTCTCAGCGTGCCTATTTTTTTTAAAAAAATTGCATTGGCTATCGAGCTTGGCAACGTGCTGCAGTGTCGGGCGCCATCCTCGTTGCAAGACTCCAGACCAAGAGCGCGCGAGAGAGAGCTCTCGATAATCATGTAGCCTACTATGTAGGCTAAAAGGGAAAGAATGAATGTATGTCTTTATTACACTGCAGGGATCGAAATTAGCACCCGTGTCCTTGCGCCTGGTGGGTAATGATTAATAATACTTAATGATCTATATCTTGGTTAAGGCGTAACAGTGCGCTTTACACGACCCAAGAGTTTGGGTCAAATTATGTTTCTGATTCGACCAAAGTGACAGGTGGACTTGAGAAGGCCGGAAATCCACAACTAATTGAACGGCTGTAGCGTCATTTGGACCGCTAGATTTTAAACTCTATAATCTCTCATGTAAATACCCGATTGAGTGATGAATGCATTCATTATGTCATGATATATTTTTCTTTAACGAAATTACACCAAAATGTAGCATTTTAACAAGTTCAATTATGCATTTATTAATAACATAGTAAACCGTTATTTTTTTTTTTTGCATATTTACACAAGAATTTGATAGAGAAAAGTTAGAACAATTAAAGTAACTTATTTGATTATGAATGATTTTATATTAATATATAAGTTAAAACAATATATAATAACCGAAAAAGATGGAAACGAGCTGATCTCAAACAAACAAAGAGCCGTTTTGATCACTGGTCACAGTCTACAGATGACCTCCGCTCTCCTCACAGTTACACACGGGCTTGTGGCATTTCAAGTGTCCGAGGTTTGGTTCCGTTTGCAGCTCTTTCGGACCGGCACTGCCTCCGCGTCCGTGTCTGCTGCTGCTGCTGTGGTCGCTTCCGCTGCTGCCCACCTTGTGCCGACTGCCGCGGCCGCTTTTCCCTCCATGTATTCTGCCCTCAGCTCCTCTGCAGCTGCTGCAGGACTTTCCTCCGGGCTCTCCTGCTGCTGGTGCTCCCTGAATAAGATGCGGGCATTGATCCCAGCCACGTCGAGGATGTTATAGAAGACTGCCACTGGCCATCTTTCCGCCTTTGATGGAGTACGCCCTCGCGCCTGGTCCGGGACGTCCACGCCGTACTTGGTGTTGTTGTATGGTGTTGCCTTCGCCCCACTGAAGGTGTCCACACCTGTGTGCAGGTGCTCAGGATGCAGACATTCTTACTTGGCTGGTACACAGTCAGAGTCGGATCATTTCAGCACCTTCGTGTTGTGAACAGTTCCCCTCGCTGTTTTATGGAGGGAAGAACTCCCGTTTTTGTTTGCCCATGGTGCCAAACAAGCTATTTAATACAACTATATAATTATTAACTCACGAGTAAATTCACAAAGAGGCACAGCTGGAGACCGCTGACACAGTTAGAGACAAAAGAGACAATGAAAGCAGCAAACCACGCGAAAAATGGAACAATGAAACCCCGCAAAGTGCTGTGCGGTCAGTTTGACCGCTTATGGCCGAAACAGGTTAATATATCATATTTTGTGTAATTTATATAAAAAACTATTCCAAGTTAAAATACAGACACTTTTAGGAAAAGTCATGTAACAGCAGTAGCCTATTGCATTTTTTCATTCAATGTTATAAGTGTTGTATTGTCTCTATAGGCTAAGTGTTGATGTTTTCCTCAATTCCTAATATATGCAATTAATGAAAATAAATTAAATGTCAAGTAAACTTTATTTAACATGGTAGATCCCTTTGTATTGTTTTTCATATGCAATTACGGTGCAACATTTTGAATTGGGACATTGAGATTAATGGGTAATGGTGGTCAGGACTTGGTGTTTAATAGCTGAACAGTGGTAGTTGGCCCATATCATTTCCTGTTATAGACTGACACCGGCCGCCCACCACAGAAAGGAAAGTTGATGTGGCCCCCACCGAAAAAAATTTGGGGACCCCTGCTGTAAATCATTGGTGGTGATACAGTGCAAGGCCTGTATTGCCCAGATATTTTACAGGATCTTGTTTGCATGAAGCTAGCATGCTCTCTCTGTCTTTAAATGGCCGAGCCTGCTCACCAGAGGATGCTTTCATTAAGCACAGTACAGACTATCCACACATTGTTTGCTCAAAAGCATATAAAGAAACTAAGCTAAAAGACATCAGTCCAGCTAGTCGTTTCCTCACCCACCAGGGATCTTTAGGGATGAGGGGGGCATCATGAGCAACACAGTGGCCACAGACAAGTGTGATGCAACAGAACAGGGAGTTCCTGGGTCTGGAGATCTGTTCATTTTTATGTGTAATTAAATTACAGTGTTGGCCTTATTTTTCAGTTCTAGCGTGAATGATATGTGTGAGCAGCCCCCCACATACACATATATACTCACACACACACAAACATTGTATTTGTGTTTAATAACCGTAATATTAATATTTACAATCAATGTTAATTGTAAATCAATGAAACAGTAACATAAATTAACATTTACCATGTACTTATTTGATAGTAAGTATGACATTTGTTGTGACCGTTTTACCAATTCTCTATTTAATTTGAGAATTCAGTTTATTTATTCTTAGTTATTCTGCAGTCCTATTGTTTGTGTGTGTGTGTGTGTGTGTGTGTGTGTGTGTGTGTGTGTGTGTGTGTGTGTGTGTGCCCCCTATCACCACCACACAAGCACAATATTCACATTTTTATTCATAACGTTGATATTGAAGCTAAATCCATGAAATGTTAACATTCTAAGTTAGTGATTATTATAGGCTTCTAACTAACTTCTGAGTAAAGTCGTGGCGAGACAATTAACTAATCAATTATACCGTTACGATAAACATGTAAATGCAAAAAATGCATAGAATCATGTTATGTGTTAACCATACAGTCTATGGTGTAACCGTTAAGCTTTTATTTCGGTGATTAACTAACTTCCGCTTGAGACTTCCGGCATGGATTGGATAAATGGCGGCTTTTATTTTGGTGATTGACCAACTTCCGGTTGGGACTTCCGGTATGGATCGGTGAAATGGCGGCTTTTATTTTGGTGAGTAACCACAACTTCCGGTTGGGACTTCCGGTATGGATTGGATATATGGCGGCGCCCTTGTCGGCCATCTTGACTGCAGATGGGTACTCTTGAACTAATGGGTACACTGCTTGAGCTGACAGTTAGCCAACTATGCTAAAATGTACCTGTTGTTGTTGTTTGGTATTTGTGTAGTTTAACAGCGTATACAATATTTTATTTTCATGTCTCAGGGGAAGTGTTTTAACTGGAATACTAGCATGCTAACGTTAGTGGCTGATTAGCTAACTTAGTTAGCATGGTAACTTGCGAGCAGTGGACTGGAGAAAATAAAGCTTTACTACATGTAAAAAGGTATTTTCTTTGCTTATATCAGATGGAGACCATATAACCTTTGCACCTACTGTACACTTTTGGTTAAACTTCTGTCAGCCCGACTGTATTTATTGGTTATTTAAAAGTCAGCCCTTTTCAAATCAGCAATGAACAACGGGTTTGGACTTGGAACAAAATGTGTGTCCAGTTCAGTTTTTCTTTTACCATTAAGTGCCTTCTAAAAATGAACTAAATAAATATATAAATAAATGTAACATCTGCACTTACCTGTAACTAAACAAAAAAAGGAGCAGTTTATCCAGTCCTCTGTCATTTATTGATGGTAGCCATAGAAACAGTTGTGCTTCCAATGCAATTTTGAGGGGATCATTCTGTTAGTGCTGAACATCTGCTTTTCCACTGGTCTTTACAAAGCTTTGTGCCCTGTTAACAAGGAATACGGTGAAAAGGAAGAATAACACAACAACATAATTTTACTATTATGAAGATACATAAGAGATAAGACATAAGAGGATTTTTGAGCTGCTCAACAAGCATGCACCTTTTGAATTCATCCAAATTGGTTTAATGGGGTATTTAACCAGGATAATCAACTCAGCTGCTTCCCAGGGAGTCCTGGGCACATACTCCATATTAAAACAATATAAGCTCATTTGTCCTTGAACGTTTAAGGCTGTAGAGAAATATCATTATAAGTGATTCTGAAAGCTGCACTAACAATAATACAAAATCATTTCGAATATCAAAGTCAATACAAATAATCACCTGCTTCTCATGGCTGACAAAAATAACCAATTATTTCACATATTTAAGAAGTTCCCAACCTGTAGTTACCCTCACCACTCCCGAGGGTCAGAAAGGCTAATATGTTAGCCTGTATGAAACTGTAAAAAACAAAGAACAAACAAAATCAAACACAGCCAAGTGAATTATGTTCATATTCAACAATTCTGCCGCATTTAATTTACATTCCATGGTAACATTTATAATAGAGGTGATTATAACATATATGAAACAAATCTATGACACACATTTAGACTGATTTGACTGATCTGTTGTCTCCGAACGCATCAGTAGCTTTTAGCAGTGGAGCTCCCCTCACTGGTATAACTAAGAGCACCAGTGTTAACTCAGCTGTGATTACCTGTATTAATAACATTTTTAAAAGCTCGATTAAAAGACTGCTAAAGCTACAGAAGTGATAACTCATAGGTTTTCATTGGTGGCTGCTGAGCTATGAACCTTGAACATGCCTGAACTAAAAGTAAAAGTTTGGACAAGCACTTGACTGGATGCATTATAACTCAATAAACATTGACAACTATGCCTATGCAGTGATCATATTCAGTGCCTACTTATCTCTGAACTGAGCTTAAGGACATGCTTTGAATTGGCAAAGTGATTCATAATTTCCAACTCTAATTTAATAGCAGTCCAACAGTGTTGGGCAAGTTACTTTAAAATGCAATATTTTTGAAAGTAATTAAAAACTAGTGCGGTAAGTAAGTAATATATTACTTTAAGGCTAAGCAGACAGTGATATTGTAAAGTAATATGTTGCTTTAAAATAAAGTACCCAAATAACCTATATAGAACAATTAAATAGCCAAGATCTTTCTTAATAAAAGAATGGCCTTGGACACAGTGATGAGCAGGCAGACAAAGGATCAGCGTCTGATATTTTTAATTGTAGGCTTAGTCATATGAAACACAACAGACTGATACCTTCTATAATGTAGCCAATAATGAAATGACAAGACAAACATATCTTTTTCCATGCCTTTTAATTTTAGTCCACAGAACAAGGAATGCATGGGCATGTGATTCAAGAGTGTAAAATTAAAGTGTGCTCGGAGAATTAGGCTTCATCATTAGGCCTGAGAAATACAGCTCATTTCAGCCACACGGGGAATTAACGAAGAACTCATAGGCTCGGCGGTGTTAAACAAACGCACAGTCTATATTAATATGGTCATGTGCGGTTGTGGATCGATTCTTAGTAAACAACAACAATAAACTCTTCATTTCGGTCAGTAATGCGGATTGTGACACTGCAGTACAAGGATAAGTGTGTCCTTTATGCCGCCAAAGGTATTTGTAAGCTTGTGGAAAACCGAACTGCTCCTGCTGTTGTTGCTCTCCACTGGGGAGCCTGCGGGAGGCCTTTAACGTCAAGCAGCTATAGAAGATGCTCACCGAGTTAGCAGAACTTAGCAGTTGGTAGTGCAATTCTTCTGTTTCAGTGGATTTGTTCGTGTTTGTTTTTTTAAAATTTGTTACAGGGGGAAAAAGACAAGCACAAACAGCCATGGCAAGCTGATAGCTGAAGAGATGCAGACTGAGGACTGCACTGTGGCGTGTGAACCAGCACATATTCAACACATCATCAGGGTAAACAACACCTTTTACATACTTTCCTGTATGAACCACTTGCACTGTGCAAGCACGGCTGGAGCAGTTGCTGCTGCTGCTCATGGGCTCATTTTTAAACCACGACAACCCTTCTTAATCTTACTTTATCCCTACATTATCATTTGCAATTACCATCAATGATGGATAATTTGTTTCACTGTTTAGGGAGGAAAATAAAACAAAACAAATTCTGAAGAGCCATTCCTGAAGGGAACAGAAAATACTTATTTGATAAATTTATGGAAAAGAAACAGTAATGACAGTAAAGATGAATTATTTTAGGGTTGTAACAGCATGTTAAAGGACATGGCTGCTAAGTACCAAAATTGCAGCCATGTTGACGCACAAGAACTAACCGCAAGGTAATGGACAGAGATAAATGCAGTCTGGTAATAACTGTAAATGTGCTTTATTCTATTGAATGGTAGAAGTAAATAAACAATGTCAGACACATCTTTGTTTTATGTTAACTTTTGCAAAGTAGCTACTTACTGGAGGTCAGCAACTACAACCAACACACTCCCACAGACTGCTCCACAGACACTCTTGAAGATCACTAATATGTGTGTGTGGATGAGTGTCCTAGTATAGTGGAACAAACCACTCAGGGGTGTATGAAGGAGGGATCCGATCTTTAAACTTGAAACTGCATTGCATCTTCAATTACCTAAGGTGTTTTAAAAGCACATTAATATATGAACATAGAATTATATGTTTAAGATGATATGGGCTACACTTGTAAAAAAGACTTTGAGGGTAACTCCACTAATTTTACGCATCCAATCATGTTTTCAGGTCTTCCTGTATGTGGTAGTAGTAGTAGTATAACATTTCCTGAGGAATCTTTTTAATTGCCTTCAGTGATGTCACTTAGTGGGTAAGTTGCATTTTGGGTAATGTAGGCACCATTTATTGAAAAGGAAGAAGAATGCGGGGAATGAAAAAGGCGATAGCTCTGGTTCTGCTGTACCGATTTTGATCATCATCATCACAACTGTCTAACATTACTCAGCTGACATTACTCCAGATTTTAGTTAGCCACTGAGTGACTGGTGGCAATTTAACAAATTACACGCAGCCACAAAAGGCTTTATCTCCCCCACATATGCAGTATTATAATCCAGGGCCGGTAAACACACTGACATGTACGATTGGTGGAGTATAAATACTGTAGCAATTATTCAGTTGAAATAAATAATTATGTAATTTGGGATGTCACAGAATTGCCAAGGGTCAAGGTCTGACTTGTGAAAGACACACACACACACACACACACACACACACACACACACACACACACACACACACACAGAGGCAGAGAGAGAGACCCGCTAATCACAGCCTTTAACAGGACAAAAATCATAGCTATGTCACAGAGCCCATCAGAAACAAAAACGACTGTGGATAGGAGTGTTGGAGCTCATCTTTGGGACTGAGGGGCTGGAATGAGAGAGGTGGTAAAATGCCTGGATGTCACACAGAGGAAATTGGCTGAGCAGCCGCCCACTAATGCAGAGTCATACTCTTTTTGATAGGATTAGAGCCCATTGGCTCACTGAGCAGATATTGAGACCGGTCTGCCAATCAAAGACAGTGGAATATAAAGGTCATTAGTAGCTCAAAAGGCCAAAACGATGGGGCAACCTCCGTATTATTCTGAGGTTCTGTATAGGGAAAGGTTTGATGTAGCCAAGAGACACAGTTCAGGCGCACAGGCTGCTAATAGTAAGAGGCAGTATTGAACAACATAATACTCGAATGTGGCCTTGTCAACCCTTTTAGCCTGAAAACAATTTTTTGTTAAAGGAAGCTCCATTCAAAGAGAGCTACATTCAGTTACTGAGAGGCATCAGGATTCACACTGAAAATCCTTTTGAACCAACCTTTTTGTTGAACTTTTTCTTTTGATGAATTTCCTATTTTACAGTCCCTGTTTCGAAATACAATTTTGATTTTGTTGAAAAAGGTATTCTGAGCATTCAGTGAGCTCATCTAGTAAAAGCCAGTGAAGTTAAATCCAGCAACATGAATTGCATGAAAAAAGGCTGTTTAACATTTGAGGACTTGGTCATAATAATAATCAAAGCATGACATTAGATATGAAAGCTACATCTACTTCTACACTTAAATATATTTGAAAATGAGTCCATCAGTACTTTGATGGTACTTCATCATATGGCATTATCACACAAGGACAAGCTTAAGAATCCATCAACGTGATGAGCTGCTGTTTTGTGATGTGTCTCTCTAAGGTATTAAGTCACTTGTCTTGGAGTGATGAACATGGTGGAGGGATAAGGATTAGAGGACGCTTTGGCTAAATGTTTATTCACTTGTGCTGATCACTGTAAACCTACTGCACATGTGACATGAGTCTACATCTCACCTAGTATGTTTTTTAAATCAGGATAATGGAAAGCAAGTTCTCGGCTTTCAGTGCCATTAGCAAACTGACCAAATATAATAATGTACATATCAGATGTTGGAGCTACATGGTTGTAAAGCGGTGTTTGGAAGTTTAACGGGCTAATGGTTGATGACTTTTCCATGAATTTGCGCACAGAGACTCGAATTATGGTTCACCGACCCCTTTCATTTGCAACCATAAAAACTGGGCAGCCCGTCACATCGCCGTACTGGAGGGTTTTAAAATATCGGGGTCCTCGGGTAGAGACGTCAGAGGTGTGGTTGTTTGATCCCAAAGCTTCCAACGAGTGTTTCTTTAAGTGCGTGTGTGGAGTTTTCCTGCACCGGGTGATAGGAGGGGTTGGAGAGTGACGCTGGCTGCGCCTTGGTGCTGAGCGGAGCGCTCACCTGCAGATGAGAGAGCCGGGGAAACTCGGGACAGAGCTGCAGCACACCCGCGGAGAGCGAGGAGGGACGTAACGAACAGTCTGAGCAAGAAAGGGGGATTTACACAATCACTGGGAGAAGATTTTACGAATCGACCTTCTTTCTGGTTCCTTCGTCCAGGCAGCCCCTGGCTCGCTTGCTCGCCACGATGAGAACTGACTTCGCTCTGGTCCTGACAGCAGCCCTTCTTCTTGACACAGTCTGGGTGAGATTTTCTTCATTTGTTTTGCCTGCACCGCTCGGAGTTGTGAGAGTACGAGGGTGGGTTTGAAAAGCAAGGGCACATAAGCTCGAATAAAGTCTTGCAGTCGGATGGAGTCCAGTGTCAGCCCAGTGTGCGGCTGTTGCAGCAGCATAGCTCCGGTCGTTATTTCCCTACAAGTACGCTAATTGGTTCCCTACTGAATTTTACTGTCTTAGAGCAAAAATAAAAGAGAAAGTGAGAGTTATAACAATCCAGTGTTTTTCAGCTCTGATCTTCTTCGGGGGGTTCTCTGGATCGCTGCGAGTCCACACAAGTTAAAACGACTGCACGTTTTAATCGCCAAGGCTGATAATCAAACTATTATACTCATCTCGCTGATTTAAGAGCGGCTCCTTCTTCCACAAAGCTCCCCTGACCTAAAAAGCAATAGCCTACACGAAGTTAAAGTGTAGTTAGATTACAGTTATAAAATGCTCTTCAACCCTTTCTCGTCATTTAATCAATAAAAGCTGAATTAAGTCGGCGCCTGTGGGCTCCTCTGAACGGCGCACAGCTCTGCTAAATCTTTCTCTCTGCGCGGTTGTGACTTAAGCCATTGCTGGCAGTGTTGGAAAATTACGCAAAGATGTTTTTTACTCTTGCTGTATTCGCTTCCTGGAGGAGAGAACCGCGTGCGTTATAGCTCCTCTTCAATCACACTCCAGCCGGCGTTGACACCGGTGTGTGTGCGCGTGTACTTGTGTCTGTGCGCGGGCACTTGTGCTTGTCGTGGGTCGGATCGTTCAATTTTAACCAACAGTGTGCACTAAAGATTGGGTGCAAAGTTTTCTGCAGACCATTTGGGTAGCGTACATACACACACTCACACACTCACACACATGCCCTGTGCAGTTTCTCCTCCATTCTCGGGAAGTGTCGGAGCCACAGTCAATGAGAGAATTCTGCTGCATTCATGCAGTTGCCTTGTTGTGTGTTTCACTTGACCCTGAACACAGTACAATAAAACGCTCCCCATTTAATCATGTGCCGGCTTCTCTATGGAGCGAGCTACATGGGCACATTTTATCACACATTGCTGGACAGCTATTAAACAGTATTTAATTAGCAATGTGCCAGGAGCGTGTGGTTGCTAAACTTGTTGAATATATTTATTTTAACTGCCACACCGTATGCATACTGCTTTCATCCAAGGCTCATGGTAAAAGAAAGGCAAGAAATCAATGGAATCCATGTTTATTGATGCGTTACATTGTATTCTCTTCCTTTCAGAGGAATAATGGTGAGCATGCTTCCAAAGGTCCCTGTCGGGCTGGTTTCTCACAAAGCTTCTACTCTGTGCTGATTTCAAGGGATGTACTGCAAGACCGGGCCGTAGTTAAAGGTAAGACGTGTAACTGGCGAGTCAGTTCTGTTACACTTTTCTTTTGATCAGGTTTACAGTGTCAGTCAAAGAGCTCCTCTGTGTTAAGGCCTCTGAAGGGAAATGTATGTTGTAAAGGTTTTTTTTCTAATGCCAGTCCACGTAAGTATTTTTCAGATTATTAAAGTATGCATATGGAAAATTATATTTGAATTTGTAAAGGGATTCACATTTTTTTAAGCTGAGGATGAATGTAAAGAACTGCAGCTATGAATTGCATAAAAACTACCTATCAGAAGCAGCAACCTATCAGAAGTCCAGCCACTGATTTGCTGTTGTGATGTCAGTACTTGAGAGCTTCAGCCGAAGCACCGCACAAACATGTTTTGAACATTTTTTAAGTGAATATGTTCATGGATACGATATGTGTTTTTTATTACACTCAAATTGCTTGTCTGTTTCTGCTGGAATTAATTTATTTGTTTTGACATTGCTCGACCGCTCATCATTATTATAATCATCGCTATCTTTATCACCGTGACCTTATGCACTACTACCTTAACACCACAGTGTCTTACCCACTTGTATGTGTGTTGCTCCAATTACACTGTGAACCAACCAACTTTGAGGGCCCGATAGTGCAGGAAATGGAATCGACATCCTGTGTCTAATCTGGCACTGCTCCTGCCAATGTGGGCTAATTGCAATTCTCTATTGATCCCAATGGTTTTTTCCTCATAGCTCAGCTAAGCTGCATTGTTTTGCTGTGGGCGCACAATAGCTCTTTTGTGGGTCGACTGTGTCTTCGGCAGCTGCACAGTATATATTTCTCACTCTCCTTAGCAAGGAGAGACCTGGCAGGGATACAGCTGTCTAGACTCCTTCTCTCTTTTGAGTGTGCACATACACACAGACATATAGGCACACACACACGCACACACACATTTTTAAGCTAAGGATATACAGTACAATAGGGTTCAGTATATTATTTTTGGTTGTTTTCTCTCTTGTGTCTATGTTTGTGTTTGTCCTTTGCTCTGGAGAAAGGTACTAGGTTGATTTCAGAGTTTCATTACCTTCTGTATATTGCAGCCTGGCTGGCAGTGGGATTGGATATGGACATCGTCGCTGGTAGTGAGCTCGCTTCTCTGTGTGGTAGTGATGTCTTCAGCCCAGCAGGGGGTGTCAACACAATCACAAACAATCACAGAATGAGCCATCATGGCTGCACAGGAGCCATTTATTTCAGGGAGCATTATTTATCTGGTGTTAGTCTCGAAGAGATGAAATTGTCTCAGTTTCGTCTTTCAGACAGAAACTAATCTTCAGTGGTCTAACAGGGTTGTTTGTAGTGTTAGGAATTCAATTTAGCACAAACAATGGATGCTTTAGTGTGAGCTTACTGCATGCTTAGTATTTTAACAAAAGCCACACAAAAGTCAGCTCAGACATCGTTATCAGAATGAGTAAAAACTCATTACTCATAAAACATGTAGACTTTTAAGTCATTTACACTGTTTGCTTAAATCTTATTCAAAGCATATGCTCTAATTTAACACTTAGTTTGTTTCCTCTGCGTTGTTTGAGAGGATCTTGCTGAAGTAACATGTGCTCATCCTTGCCTTGACACACTCACAGCTGCAAAGTTGTCTTCATGTGCGTCTAAGAGCACAGCTGCACTGGCCAGGCACACACATATCCACACAAAGACACACACACACACACACACACACACACACACACACACACACACACACACACACACACACACACACACACACACACACACACATCGTTTGTGATTTACAGAGCTCAGGCAGTTGATTTATAGTTGCTAAGGGTGTCACTGGAGGGAGGCAGGAAGCTACTCTGGAAAGGCTTTAATAATAACATTGTTTAACCCAAAACCGTCAGATGGGGGCAGGAGTAATGACACCCACTCATGCACAGACCCGCTCACTCGCACATACACACATACACACAGAGACACAAACATATATATATATTCATGTTAGCCATCGTGGGAATAATGGGAAGGACAGAACTAGGACCTTGGCCATGATGGGGAGGATGCCTGGGTCTAGACAGGAGGTCAGAGAGGAGGAGGGTGTTACATTTGACATTTTATCATCTTTGTATTTTGATTGCAGTTTTTATGATACCATCTTAGATATATTGTCCAAATTATAGGAAATAGCATTTAACTATTGCTTTGCATAATTTTGTCAAAAATCACACACACAATTTTCATTTTTATAAATTCCTTTAATGATCAGCATTCAGATCACTTCCTAAAAGTTCTGGGTACTCTGGCCAACCAAGGGTTTTCATTGAAAAACAGGGTCTGTCCAGTACACATTTATAAGTATAAATTATACACCCTACACTGTTTCGCTGAGAGAATTGACTCACTCTGTATTTATCTGTAAAAACCCCTGCCAGTAAGCAAAGTTAATGGCTGAAACACATAAAAAACAGGAAACTGCTTATTTTGTGCTGGTAGATCATTAAGTTGAATTGTAAAGTGGACATTTAATGGTTATTTTAAAATTTGACTTACATATTTCATTGATCATTTTGGATTAGATGGTGGTTGTATTTACATTTTAGCAGCCACTTGATTACTGTTTTACATTCCCTCAAAAAGCTGTTTCAAGAACAGCAGATAAATGGCAGGGCTTTGGGAGGTGAGAAAATTAGTTAAAGGGGTAAGACGTCTGTGTACACGTAGTGTACGTACGGCACAGTTACGGACGCCCGCTGTCTTTAATGTCTGGTTTTCATTATAGCTATGACAGCTTCTTTACCACTCACATGCCCTGGGCATCATTAGAGGTAGAGCTCTGCCAGGCCTGGTAAACATCACACATTGAATGACTGAACACACACACAGACACACAAACACACACACACACACACACACACACACACACACACACACACACACACACACACACACACACACACACACACACACATACACACACACAGACACGCATACACACACACTGCTCTCATTTTCCTCAGCTGTAATATTTGCATCAAAAATTGTGTTTTGCCAGAGTCCATATCAGCGATGGGATTAAAGTACTCGGTCATTAAAATAATATGAAGGTTTGATATTTGGATTAACAATAGATATTGTCACGATCTTTGGAGTGTTTTGTATCCCACAGTCGAGAGTATGAGTTGGGCCCCGGCCAGACTCGCTCAGATAAACAGAGCCAGCTAACGTAACCTCATCCCATGTGTCCCTGCATCCCTCTGCTGATTTTGTTCCTGGTAATGAAAGCCAGGGTTGGTGGTTTCAGCTCAGTGAGCCCGCTCTGCTGACCTTGGAATTTGTTTGGGTTACTGGTGGTTTTGGGTAGCCCTCACTTTCTGAATGTGTGACTGTGGTTGTGTTTGTCGAAGTGTGTGTGTGTGTGTGCGCGTGTGTGTGTGTGTCTGAGAGAGTGAGAAAGAGAGCAAAGTAAAGGGGATTTGGAAAATTCAGATGTGTGTGTTTGCTTTTTTTGGACATGGCAGTACCTGAGCTGTAAGGATGCTGAGGTCCACTGTGCAGCTTCTCAGTGCAAACCAGAGATTTTCTCTGCAGTCATCACTTTGTTTTTAAGACAGTGCACTGACGCCTGGCTCTATTTTAAAAATTCTCTAGTAACTCGTATGCCAAAATGAATGGGCTGAACGTCTGTATTAAGGTGACTATATGTGTTCTTAACCCCCCTGGCCGGGCTCAGGATTGCTATTGTACTCATAAATACATTTTCTGATGCACTGTAAGCACCTGTTTCCTCTTTCACACATACATACACACTCTATAACTGTTATATATCCACGCACTCAGTCTACTGAAATGTCTTCATATGGTGTCATTCATTTGTGCAGTAAATGGTATTTAAATCTATGCCTTGCCTGTCTGACCCAGATCCCCTCTCTCTCTGTTCAGTGCCACCTTGTTTCTATCATTTTCATAGCATATTTTGGCTGTGACCCACAAGAAGGATAAGCAGAAACCAGGAGAGAAGGATGGGACAGCTTTGCATCCTGAATAAAACAAATTGTTCAGAGATGTAATTTTTCACCAGGATAATATTTCCCAAAATCTCCTCCAGCGGGCACGCAAAGGGCCCCTGGGCGATGAGTCGCACTTTCCTCGGTTTGTGAAGCTTTCCTGTGAGGAATTTTTCAAAATCCAATAGCCAGGCTGTTGCTTTGCTTTAGGCTTTGTATTCTGAACATCATTTTCAACCTGAAGTGCAGAAGTTGGTATACAGTAGGCATCAATTTCACCCCCAGTTTAATGCAAAACTATTTCCAAAGGAAAACTGAAAACAAAATCAAATAACCTAACAGGATCCTATGCTATAGGTATGAATACACCAAGAATTAGAGTAAACTGACCTTTCTCTCTACCACAAAATCGGAGCTGACGTACACTTCAGCGGTTCACAGTGCTGTTGCAGTAGGGACAGAACAGTGACTCAGCCAAGGTTGAAAAAAGGATGCTATTTCTTTTCACATGCGACATAGGAATGGACAGTACATCAATGTTCTCTTCCCATTTAAACTCAAACAGAATTAGATAGTTTTGATTTCCTGTTTACCTTTTGCCCCAAATCTCATGGTACACAGCCTGCAGTGTTATCTGGGTCGATAGCAGACAGGCATCCTCATGGTGATTAGACATTGTTGGAATACAGCCTCCTTTGTTTTTTTCCACTTCTTAATCACACACATTGTTTTCCTTCATTATAAGTTTTGGATCATGGTGTCTTACTTTATTCTAATCTTTTGCAAAGTCCTCTCTCTCATGTCTCCTTCATTTTCTTTTTTTGGCATTCTGAATCATTCATGTTTTGTCTTTGTAAACCCATCCTGTATAACCATCTAATCTGTTATAATGCAAAATAACAACACAAATCCTTATTCTCTCTCCGCCATCTGTTTGAAATATTACATGGTTTATTGCTAATTTTTGTTAGGATATTCAGTCACGGAGACAGGCGCAGACATATCCCTCAATGGTTATTAATTACAGAAACTCATGAGGTTGACTTTTGCTCGATGCCTTGTAAAGACACTACAGACACACTGAGGTGCTGGTTTATGATGTTCAGGCCAAAGGCTAATCTGACCTGAGGGAGCTGTAACACATAGCCAGTTGACACATACGTATGTAACTTGTAACCGCAAGCCTGATGTATGTGTTAAATAGTTTTAAAGAATTGTGTGAGTATTTTCCAGAGAGGCTCATACAGATGATTTACCCACATGGTTGAGCATTTCTTCCCCTGTTAAGGTCCAGACATGAGTGGTTTATGATATAAGCAAAAAGGGGGCAAGCATTACACCTGCAGGAGTTCCCTTTGATTAATACTGTTAGGCATGGGAACCCATGCTGTAGAAACAATTTTGTGCATTTATGTGTGCGTTTTGTGGTTGAATGTACTGTGTGCTCTGAGGTAGCTGTGCAGCGCTCTGTTCATATTGAGTAGCCACCATGTTTTTCCAAGCTGGTCATTAGAAAGGCAAGCGGGAGAGAATGAGAGAAGAAAGAAAGCAGGTGGAGGCCATTATTTTTTAATGAGATTTTTGACATCTTCTCCCTTTGTTTTGAGAGCAGGGACAAAGGAGACGGGGAGGGAGGGAAGAGGAGAGTGGATGAACAAATGTGGGAGACTTCCTGCAGATTGAGTTACTCTGCGGTGTGTGTGAACTCTGCATCCTTGTCATCTGTTTGGTACATTAAGAGACCTCCTGCCTTGGTATGATGGGCCTTCTGGGTTCCTACAGGACCAAGGTTATGGCCCTCCTGAAGATATTAAACCCGTTTAAATACTTTGCTCGGACTCCAGCTCTTTAATGCACAGATGGTCTGTATGGGCTGTGAAGGCTGTAAGATGACAAGGGGACACTGCCAGCTCTCTCTCTCTCTCTCTCTCTCTCTCTCTCTCTCTCTCTCTCTCTCTCTCTCTCTCTCTCTCTCTCTCTCTCTCTCTCTCAGGTTAGGATGTGTTTTTTTTGTGTGTCAGATTAAGACTCCACAGCGGCTGTTGTAAGGTGTCCCTGCTGTCTTTGGTAAAATGGTTTGTCATGAGGAGCAAGAGCAATGGAAGGCGCTCCCAGGGCTGTTCTTTTACCGGGATGTGGTGGACAGGGATTACACCAGCAGGATAACGATAAGGCTACAAGGCCGTTTTCTCTTTGCTCAAGAGTCACAGTGACCATGTCCTTCAGCCAGGCTACTGTCAGAGGGAGGGTGAAATAGAGGGTGGAGTGGAGGGAGAGAGACACTTTGCTCTCAACAGAGTTGTAGAGGAAATATAAGATAAGTCTCTGCACCCTAAAGCAGCTAGCACAATATAATATGCTGCTGCAGGCTGTTATTTTATATTCATGCAAACACACACAAATAAACAAAGAAACACAAAAACCCATTATGGCACTCTAAAACAAATTGGATCTAGATTCCCCTCCCAGACCGCCCACTACTCCAGTATAGCTTTGGCCTCAGCCCAAACACTGTGGTGGCCTCTTTCAGCCCACTCACGCCTAACTCCTCCACTGCCTCTGATTGTCTATGGTAACATTTTAATTACAGCCTAATTGAATAAGTTAGAAATGAAGTCGCAGTGAAGGCAACCGATAAAGTGACGATTCAGCTATCACGGCACCATCACTTTATATTTTGTTGGCGTGCTGTGATAAAGATAGTGGAGGAGACATGGGTGACACCATTTTGGATTTTTTTGTGTCTCACTATCTCTACTTTCAAATTCTATTTAAGTACTGAGCAAATTAAAAATGCATGAGTTCAGTCTGGATAATTCTCCTTGTTTCCTCAAAACTCCGAACTCCAGTTTCTTGAAACAAAACACAATTAAAGAGAAGTGGACTTTACACTAATTTACCACCATTGTTATGAAAACTCTGCATAACAATTTTATAAAAAAAGAAGAAGAAGAAGAAAAATGGCTCAGTTTTCCCACCTCCAACCTGGACCTCAATTATCTCTCCACCCTACGTACTTTCCCCAAACTGAGATCAGATTGTTATTGTTAATTAAAGAGACTTCTGACCATTTCTCACACTTTTTAATCAACTGGCAGAAGTGTATGATCTCTCTGAGAATGTGGGCAGGACAAATCCAAGAGCATTACAGCCTCATATGCTATTCCTTTTGCTTGAAGATCCCTCGTCTTTGTTAAGGGAGGATGAAACGAAGGATGGAAGCCCTCAGAAGACATGGCTGTCTGGTAATCACTAATTGTGTCCTGAACTCCCTGTGAATGTTCCCCATTAAGTTCTTAAGTTCAGCACACAGTCAAATCTTCGCCTCTGAACAAGGAAGCCGTGCAGAAACACAGGGGACAGAGGGAGAATAGAATAGAGGAGTTCAGGGTCGACAAACAGAGTGCCAGTAATGTTAATTAATCAGAAGACAATGATAAGTCCCGTGGTGTCTTGCCCTCCGTTATTCAGCAGACTAAAAGCTAGTGTGGGTCTAACAAAGATGCTTTCAGAGGAGCCGTGGTCTTTGCAAACAGTGTCTGATGATTCCTGTCAAGATAGATGTTGGCTTTTTTTTGACAGACTTTATTGATTTCCCCAAAGGGGGAATCCCTTTCTCCTCCCTGTGGCTCGAGGCGAGGTTAGCTCTCTCGTTAGGCCCTTTGAGGTTGTGGTTGAATGTTGAATTGTTGCTCAAGGACATTTTGTTACGGTTGGTTGGAGGTACATTTATGTGGAGGCCCTCAAAATAACAGCCTTTGATTCACTAGCCTAATCGGGCTGCAACTTTGTGTTCAAATTTGACAATGAATCTTGAATTTATAAAATTGGTGAGCCCACACTGGCGTCTTCAAATAACTAGAGACTAGATATATCAATGTATTAACAACGCTGATTAAAAAAGATGTTTGAAGCAATGAATATTTTGCTTAATATTTTGACTTAAAAGATATGTCAATGTTTTTGTTTGGAACTTTTTTTTTATTTTATTGATTGACTTATCTGTAACTTAATGGAGAAAGATGGTTGATGGTTGACTCGATAGTTGGAGTCTCATCCCACTATCGTCAAATACTGATGCTTTGGGTTGGCAGCTTGACGACCTGGGGATGGGACTCATTTACATTTTGTTGCTTTAACTGATAGATAAAGTAACCTTTATTGTAGTTTCACCACCACTGTGTTGATAGGACTGTTAAGAGTCATGACAGTGGAGGAATTAGTAATTGTTCAGAAGAGACAGCACAGTAGTATACAGGAGTATTACATATTAAAAATCTGAATTTTCAAAACAAGGATACAGTGAAAAAGGAACACCTTTTATAACTCCAAAAACAGCCTCACTGTCTGTGAGGCTGTTTTTGTGGTGTTATTCATCTGTTTTTGTTGGTTATTATCTGTGAAGCTGAATGTCACTGAGGATAGTGGCCAAATTTTTGTTCGTTGACTTTTTTTGGGGTTGTGAGAAACAGTGGGGGATGTTCAAAATACATCACATATTTTAAGAGTGAAAGTCAGTGCTGTACCTTTTTTTTTTTTTACCTCTTTAACAATACAATAAAATGTCATAGATGGATCATTGTAGCCGAGGCAATGGTTGTCATCGAGTGTTAATAATTTGCACATACTCATTTGCTCAGTTAACATTTGCACTCCATTGAACAATGAATACACGCTCTTATAAATTGATGATGACTGTCAACTTAAGGGTTGCAATGCAATCCAGAGTGCATTGAGTATTTTGAGTCTGTTTTGGATTTCAAATGCAGTGTAGTTATTTCAAATACAGTACTGAGCTGTAAAAAAGGCAAATTATTCCATGCCAAATGCTTAATTAGCAGGACTTTTTACATTCGGAGTGTGAGCAGTAATTTGTTGCTGCTTTAAACTACATGCCTTGTTGGAATTGCAGCTTCTTAGAACCCGAAGAATCAGAGGCAAGCAGAATATTCATAACACGATGTTCATTTTAATATAAGGCTTTATACTTGTCCTGAAATACAATGAATGACTGCGGTGGAAAACTATAATTATGCTTTTGCTGATATGTTACGCAACTATGAGCCAGGTGCTGAATGCTGAGGATTACTATGTGACACTGCAGCATTTCTCTGTCTGTGAGGCTTAAAAGGCCTTGTTGTACTATTGGTCAGACCATGACTAAATGTAGGCTAGAGAGCCAGCCGTTTCATGCCTTGGGACCAACACTTTTTAAAGCATACCGGCCAGAATCCCTTTCTTCTCCTGCTCCCTATCTGTCTATTGTCTTTTTCAGCACATCAGAGGAAGAGGCAAAGAGCAAGGGTAATAAAAGGCCCTGCTTTCCTCCTCTGGGCCTGGGAGAATGTAGAGAAGCAGATAAGTTGTCGAGCTCTGCATCTGAGAATGATCAAAAACAAGTGAATCCTGTGGCCGCTGAGGGAACAAGCTCCTGTGAGAGAGTGGGGGGAAGAATGAAAGGGGGGAGAGAGGAGAGAAGGAGGGATTGAGGTGGAGAATAGAAGAAGGGCTAGAGGAGAAGCCACACTCGGAGGAGAAGACAGTGTTTGCTCATCTCTGGGGTAGAAAGGGATGAGGAGCGGCAGACAGGTTGGCAAGCAGGCAGATGGGCTACTTTCTCTGCTCAAAGCTAGGATGTGCATGGACAGAAAGATTGGCTCACTGTGCACCATTCAGTGGTTTATGAACTATGTAGCAGACTTGGTGGTCTTGCGTGATGATTGGCATATTGTTGGCCTCAGTGTACAATGGAGATAATTAATGTTTTATTGCCTCGGCTTTAGAAAAGGTTACTCACACACAATTAAATATTGCCCATGCATGAGCTTTTATATGTGCACACACATGAACACACACATACATTGTTGAATGTCCCTGTAGGCAGGAGGTAAGGCCCTGGTCTTAGAGGGTGATTATCCTAAATGCAGAAATGCAAGGATTACAAAGCGATGGTGTAATCTTGCTTGTCAGTCACACCTCATTAACATGGATTCTAAAATCAGCAAAAGGTAGAAATAAGGAAGAGGGGCATGGAGAGGATCAGGGGTGATAGAAATAGTGGGAGGGGGAGAGAATCTAACTAAGGGAGAAATGACGAGGATATAAGAGTAGGAGGAATAGGAAACTAAAGAAAGGAGGGGAGAAGGAGTAGAGGTAGAGCGCTACTCTGCTCAGGGGGCTCTGCGGAGAGTTTGTATTAAGCTTTCATCTGCCTTTCCTCTCCTCCTTTACCTCTCTCTCTGCTTCTCTACCCCAGCAGCACCAACAAAAGCAGATGCAGGGAGCGCTAGCCATGTCAGTCACGTCTCAAACCCGCAGTTCTGCTTGTAATTCCCCGATTAATTAAGAACAGTGATTTGTTAATTTAATTGTAGGTGTTGGGTCGCTTTTTTCTTTTTTCATTTCCCTCTCTCTTGCTTTCTTCTGCTGCTTGCTCCCTCTCATCCTCTTGGCAGGCTAATTTGCCCCGCAGCTTTGAGGAGGGGAAATGAAAGGTATCGCAGAGGAAGCCTTCAGATGGTTTATTAAGAATTGATTCTCCACGGTGGCAGAGAGACAGACCGTAGGGAGACACACGCTGATGTGCCTCCCAGGCAGACACCCCCGGGCTGTGGGGAAGAAGGGGAGAGGGCGTGAGAGAAATAAGCTTGTGAGATGGTATGGGTGTTATCACTTGGTGCATTTCAGAATCATTCTTGACCAGTCCCCTACAAAGTCTGGACCTTGGTCCCTATCGAACAGCCAGTCCACCCAAACCCACAGAGACTACATGTTGTATTGAAGTGAACTTCTTTAGCTCAGAGATCAATGCTGAAATTGTCAGAAAGGCTGTTTGAAACAGAGAAGTTAAGATACTTTTTCTAAATTTCCTCTGTTGAAATATGCAGGCCTACACCTGTCATTACCCGCCCAGCTGCCCATGTTAGCTGTTAAAACAAGGGATACATCCAAGGCTGACATTTGTACCAAACTTCCCAATATGCTGATTACATGACTCAACATCCAGAGGTGGAGGGATAATGGTGGCGTTTTACAAGCCACAAGACTCCTGAGCAGGTGACCACAGTTGTGGGGACATTTCCAGCTGTTTTTGTGGCGACCACAACAGGTAGGATATTTTAAGCCAAGCTGTTGTGTCTTCCTGATGCTAACCAAGTGTTTTTTGTGCCTAAACCTAAGCTGACCATAAGTATAGTGTTGTGATGAGAGGGAACTGGAAAATTGAACCCATCAAACATAAAGTAGCAACATAAAGAAATGTTAATTTTAACTTATCTGTGGTTCTGCAAAAATGCACATAATTAGATAAGATGATAACAAAATCTCATTTGTTTTTTCATAGGCAGATATTAAGAATCCTGTTTGAAAAATCACAACAAAACTGTTATCAGCAAATCAACCATTTTCCTCAAGAAGCCTATCATGGATCTGTTTCAATATGTTTTACTCCAGCATTTTTAATAGTTTAATACTGAAAATGTGAGATGTAAAATATGTGGGTTTAATTAAGTGTGTAAATATTGTTTTGTTATCACCAATCATTCCTGACCCCTGATCTTGAACAAAAAATAGATATGGACTTTTAAGTAATGTGTTTGAGAGCCCCTGACCTATGCCATTGTACAAACTTCTCAAGCTTGTGGCCATCTTACACCTGAAAAAGTAGTCAGCAGCCCATTTGCAGTGCCCATTGCTGAATTAACTTCAGCATGCCCCGCTGTGAAGCATTTGACTTTGTTGTTTGTAAATGCATATGCTTGCGATGGCAGTGGCATGGGCAATCTGGACAAAATGGCAAACCCCGCACAGCAGCCAGCTAATATTTCACTGTTGCTTCAGAACCAAATTCTTTAATGAATATACATTAACATAGTCTGCCTTTTTCCAAAAGGCAGGCCTGGCCACCTTTCAAACTGTGTGTTGGCTGCAGTGCTGTCACACCGTCCTGCTCATGAACAGGCGTGAACTGGACAGCATGGGAGGTAAGAGATAGATAACAGATCAGAGGCATTAGAGCTTCAAAGCTCGGAAGAGAACAGAGAAACAGACCCCCCCCCAGCTTGGAGAGACGGCTAAGGAGGCAGTGCATCTTATCTGTAGCGCCACATCTCCCCATGTCCACACAGAAGCTCTTGCCCCTCTGTTTACAGCTGGTCTGACAACAGAGCCATGAAAGCTTATTGACAATCCAGTCAGGTTTTTCATCCCTGCATGTTTCTTATGTCAGGTGAGGTTGTTGATTCTATTTCCAATCTTCATGAGTTGATTGGCCACTGCTGCGTTCCATTTCCTCTCATCACAGAAGCGTGGCATTTCTCATTATCCCCTCACTTAATTTATGCACAAATTATTCATAGTTTGGTAAATCACAAAGTTTAGTGACAGCAATTTGACAGTTCCTGTTGTGTTTTAAGAAAATAGGTTTGGATCGGGATACGTGTTCTTTGTTTGTTTCTTTACACATCACTGTGTGTGTGTATGTCTGTTTGTGCAAACGGGTGCAGGTGCACGAGTGTGTAAAATCGGAGGTGCTGGTTGGTGAAGATTGAACTTGAGAAAGTTTTTGTCTTCCGCTGAATGAGATGAACAGAAGAAAATGAAATAGAAAAGCAGAATAAAGACACTCGGTGGAACGGGGATAAAAGACTTGGTACGGCACCTCACAACAACAACATTGTCGGTATCTATGATGAAAAGGATTCACGGAACAGAAGCGGAAGGTAATAATACCATCTCAGCCATGTGACAGGCAACATGTATGAGCTGCAATTTGCTGTCAGTCAGAGAGGCTTAATATAGCTTCATACATTCTCATTACTGATGATCACCTTCTTATGTATGTAACAGTGTAAACACTACATGTACACTCATTGCAGCCACAGCAAAAGCAGGTTAAGACCATGATTGAGTCGACTGGGCTGGTAAAGATGTAAGCTATTCAAATTAAAGCGTTTCTCAGTAGCTTCTTGCTGGCTGATGCTGGCTTTTACTATAAACTGCTTGTGGTTGACGTGCTGCAGTATAATGACTCTATTAAGTAAATAAGTATCGTAGTGGTTTGGTTGCTACCCAGCGACTGGCAATGATTTGCTCCAGAAATTTGAATAGCTGTGGTATTCTACCTTAACTGTAATCTCTTCTCTGGGCAGAAAAGCCCCAGAGGAGGGCTTGTCTTCTTAGTGGAGGGTGTGTGGAAATGCTGAGTAGGATGTGATAACCACTGGACAGAGAAAATGGAGACAAATGATACTGCATTGAAGGGCACAACTCTCTCCTGTTATAGCTAAGATGGTAAAATATTCCTCATATAGGCTTGCTGAAGAAGTGGAAACATCTTTCATCCATTTGATCTATATTTCTACTCAAGCAGGGAAGAGGCTAAATGCAGCTGTGCCATAGAGGAAAAAGCCATTTTTCTTTGAAGTACACACACATTTGAATACACTTGACTGGCGCAGTGTGCATTGCAGTACCACTTTTCCATGTAGAGATTTATGGTGCAAGCCACTGCACAGGAAACAATTCAGATACTTTAATATGATGTCACATCGAATTCATCAAATCAAATATTTTCAGCGTTGTTTATCGCATGTCGATAGGCTGCTGCAAGCTTTACAAGGGATGATCTTGCTTGCGTGTGTGTTGCTTTTGTATGTCAGCATAGAAGTGATTTGTCCTGCAGATGCAGACTAATGAATCAGGCATCCTGCTCGTGGGCCTATATTAGCCTGGGTAGCAGTTCCTTTGATGTGATTAGCTCTATGCACTCTCTTGACAAATTGGGCTGTCCTTTCCTCACAGCTGAAACACTAATCTATGCCAAAAAACAAAGAAACCCCTTCTGCTTAACAGAACATGTCGCTCTGTGCGTGTGTGTGTGTGTGAACAGGTTGATAGGTAGGTAGACAGACAAACAGAAAGACAAAGGGATTGGTAAAATGTAGTTAATAGTCAAAACAAGGTTCTACAGCCACACTAGCTGCTCTGTAGCGGTGACGTTAAGCAGAATATAGGTTTCTGCCACATCTTCACCTAATTCCAAGGTGAACGGAGAAGGGAAAAGTCTGAAGAGGTCAACAAGCTCCAGCAACGTTTGTTGTGTGTATATATAACAACTTTATTCGATCGAGTCATTTAGGCTTGTTGCCTTCATCAGGGTCATCAAGAAACAAATTAGAATGTTTAAATAAGGTAGGTATGTAAGGAAACAAATAAGAAATGTGTGTGTGTGTGTATGTATGTATGTATGTATATATATATGTATATGTATATATGTATGTGTGTGTGTATGTATGTATGTATGCATATATATAAATATAAATATATATGTATGTATGTAATATATATACATATATATATATGTATATATATATTACATACATACATACATACATATACACACATACATATACACACACACACACAGTGTTGTAATCACATTACTTTTTTCAGTAACGAGTCGTGTAAGGCATTACTGTTCTGAATGTAGTAATCACATTACAGTTCGCCAAGCTCGTTACTTACGTTACATGGTCGCACGCATCACACACGGTGGGCTGGGGGCGGCCGCCAATTTGACGACTTTCTTGCTAGATTTAGCGACTTTTCAGACCCTCTTGCCGACTTTATTTCCAAAAAGCTACGAGCGACAAATTTAGCGACTCATTCAGATCATCGGGGGAAAGGCGAGAAATATATGATATTGTAATTTACATGCTGCTCAGAGTAATCGCAGACCACGGCTTCTCTGCAGTAGTGCTGGGCTGTTTCCCCTCCCGCGCGGCTGCACAGGCGAAAGGCCAGTGTGTGTATGGGGGCGCTGGCTGGGGCAGCTGGAGGGTTAGAGATACAAACATTACTTTGAATTTGATGAACGTAAGGAAAATAACTTGACTGTAAGGTGCACACTTCGCCCGTGTTGGAAACCTCTCCTCACCGCTGCTAACACTACCTCAAACTTAACAAAGCACCTACAGAGTCAGCACGCACACACAAATCTTGTTGCTAAGGAACCGTGGACTAACATGAATGAGACGCCAAGATAGAATGTAACGAGTAATGTAACTAATTACTTTCTCCAGGCAGTAATCTTGTAATGTAAGCATTACTATTTTTGAGAGTAATGTGTAATGTGTAATATATTACTTTTTTGAGTAACGAGCCCCAACACTGTACGTACGTACGTACATACATACATACATACATACATACATACATACATACATACATACATACATCCACACATATAAGCCAATAGAGCACCCACAGAGGGTGCTGACAGGTATAATGGTTCGTATTATACAACTCTTATCATGTTCACATGGTACAGCTGAGGCTGATGTAAATGTAATTAGTTTCAGAGGTATTTTCATTAACCAAAGTATTAAATAAACTGAAATTTTGACCTGAATGTGGCGCTGCTTAAACATTAGGTTCAGCAATTCACCTGCCATCCATCAAATATTTGTCAAGACATTCTGCTCAAAACTACAAATGTCCATCTCATGGTGATGCCAGAGAAAAAGTCAGGGGATCACCAAAGTCAGTAGCTTCTATAGAATCAGAATTTCTGCCAAATTTCATGACGATCCATCAAACATTTGGCAGACTGACATTGTCAACTGTGGAACCAGGCCTTAAACATTAAGGTTAATAAAGTTTGAATATTCATATAGCAGCAAACTACTATTTGCAAAATAATGGTATAGTGGAGTAATGGCACGTTCTGAACAGAGTGTGTGTGTGTGTGTGTGTGTGTGTGTGTGTGTCTCTCTCTCTGTATGGGCTGTGAAGGCTGTAAGATGACAAGGGGACACTGCCAGCTCTCTCTCTCTCTCTCTCTCTCTCTCTCTCTCTCTCTCTCTCTCTCTCTCTCTCTCTCTCTCTCTCTCTGTCTTAATCAACACCTCTCTGTTTCATGTGATAGCTGGGCTCATTCAGGTCATCAAATACCGACGTAACTATTTGACAACCAGGGAATTACACTCAGCAAACAACTATCCTTCTCTAGAATCGCTTTCTATGATGTCATGTTCTGACATATACAGTGTGCAACACACTGCAGTGTTTGTCTGGAAAGCTAATCAACACACTACAAAATGTATTAGAATCTCTCTACTTTGAATTTACACATATCTGTAAATGATCAGAGCTGTGGAGCAAGATCATGAAGCTCAGTGTGCAAAGAGAGAGATCTGAACAGCATAGACTCATCAGTCAAGATTAAATCATACAAGTATTTTTTTAAGATGAGACATTAGTCTGGAAAATGTCCACTGATAATTGATACAGCCTGGCAGCAGCAGCCAGGCTAATGTCCAAGCTTTCAGGAGTTGTTTAGATGATGACAACAATTATAACTGAGTGTTGATCCCCTCCAGCATGCTTATTGCAGTTGCTGATTTTTCCAGTTTGGAAGCTGAAGGAAAATCCAAGGACAGACCAGCAAGTTTTCTAGTCAGGCGCAGGAAGAATTCATGGAGCTGGGGTAAAGTCTGACCTTATTGCCAATGTGTAGACGAGTAATTTTCATCCACACATTGACAGTGCCCCCAAGCCATGCAACAGCCTGAGCCTGACAAGGCTCAATGAGCAATGCAAAATTTGTGTACTCACTGTGTGATGCTATCAACAACTTCCCAGCTGACTAAAGTAAGGAACTGAATGGCAATTAGCATTATTGATGGACTGGATCAATGAATTATCCCCATTAGTTTTACCAGCATCTTTTTTCACTCCCCTCCATGTTCAGAGGGTTTAGACTTTCACCAACTGGTTCAGCCAGAGTGATAAGCTGTTGAGGGATGTTCCTAACGACTAATTCCCCTGAAGTTTAAGCGGGAGTTAAAACTTAGACTAGCTAATACTTAGAAAACTGTTGAAATTGAACACAATTTAACCTATAAGGTTAAACACAAAAAAAGTAATATGTTACGTCTTAGATGCAACCGTTTACTGCCGCTGTTAACATTGGCAATGGATGGTCGTTTTTATTAGTAGTACATGATGTTTCAGTGCAAATTATGTCAGTATGCAAGTTAGATGTTTATATTGATAAAATGATGAAAATTCATTCCGCTGACTTGTATTTCTGGTGCTGATTAGCGAGAGTAGAGACATTTAATCAACCTGTCAACTTATTGGGCTGTAACTGACGATCCTTTTCACGTAGATCCATCCTTCAGTTATTTTGTTGATTAATTGAGTTGTTTGGTGTATTCTAAAGCAGACATTTGAAAAAAGTTTACCAATCAAAGCCGAAAATTACATCCTCAAATGCCTGGTTTTGTCCTCAGAAGATACTACATGTACTGTGAAAGGGGTGAAGAAAGTAGAAAATATGCATTTGAGAGGTTGAAATCAAACAACTTACAAGCAAAATAGTTGGTGATTAATCTAATAGTTGACAACTAAATGATGAATCGATTTCTCCTGAAATCTGACAGGAGTCTCTGTCCTGTTAAAAATGCACCATCTGGTCCTGATGTGTGTATGTCTGCCAGCTTTTGAATATGAACATGAACAAGCATGCTTTCTTTCCTAACCGCTGAATGTTTGGACAGAGAACACCACAGCGCTCAGGAAATTCAGAACAGACCCATGGCAAATTATTTTCTTCTTCATCTGTTTGCAGTCAGATTTATCTTGGAAATGAACACATAAAACATCTAGCCCTATCCCTCTAGCAGCTTTAGGGAGATTTCTAAATATTTAGATACCCGTGCCAGAGGTAATTGTATTGGAGGACTTTCTCTGGAACTTTTTGAATAATGGAAGTCCATCAATTCATCCACTTAAGATAGCGTTTAATTAATTAAGCAGGGCCTGGATGAGTGACCTGAGGTGGAAGACAAAGAGGTTGTATATATTGCACCTATCTGATGGGATGTCTGCATATTAAGCATGAAGTATCCTCATGTCATCATCAGGGGAAGGGATTTGCTTATCTTTGACTTGGAGAAACATGCTCCTTTTCTCTTTTTCACCTATTACAGGGCCTCAGATCACACTTGTCCTGGACTTACAAGGATTGAACATTAAGGAAAGTAAAGACATGTTTACAACTTTGGGCCTCATTCACTGACATTATTTCTTAGATTGTTAACAGTTGTGGCAGAGATGGAAAAAATGCTCTTACCCACACCAGGATGAACGCAAGCCAGACTCTCAGCATCACACCCCTCTCCCTGTTTGCTCCATCCCGTTTCATCTAGCCAAACTCAACCCTCCCCAACCTGTACCCCTCCAAACTTCAGTCCTTTACTGTTGCAAGTGGAGACTCTTATCATTGATTTTCTCTTTTCTCTCCTCTCCTCTGTTCACTCACTGCGGTGCCTCCCAACTTATCTGGCTCTGACAGAACAATGCTGCAGTAGGAGGGCACTCAAGGACAGATTAGATTGTTTTGGGATTCTCATTCCTCATTTTTTCATACTTCGTCTATGTGTTCCTATTCTGTAGAACATTCCCACCCCTGTGATATTGTTTATCCGCCTCTATCACTTGCAATTGCAACTACTTCTATTCTTTTTCTGCTTCCTGGACTGAAGAATAATCTCTGACTTGGTACTGTAGCTTTTCTTTGCACGCTTATGTGAATTAGTTAAAAATGTAGTTGGGGTTAACGTGTGTCAGCCCATTTTGTGTGTTTGTCTTTTGTGCTTTCACAGTGCTGAATGTTTGTGGTGGTAGCGCCTCCTCTGTCTGAGCAATGGTAATTACTGTGCTTCACTGCCTCTGTAGAAGTCAATGAAGCTGAACTCATTGTCTCTCTCTACATGGAAGTCAACAATTGTCTGAATTCCCTGGCGACATCGCAGCCATTGCTAAACTAGCTTCCTGCATTTTTCATCAGTCTCAATGTGTCTCAGTTTGTCCTTTGTCTCTCTTTTTATCTCTCTCTGCCTGTCTCTCTTTGTGTGTGTGTGTGTGTGTGTGTGCGTGTGTGTGTGTGTGTGTGTGTGTGTGTGTGTGTGTGTGTGTCAACTTGTTGTTTCCACATCCCATGAGTTCTACTAGGGGTAATTGAGCTTAAGAGTGTTGTTATTAATTTCTATGTATGTATTTCTGTATTTAATTCTGGCAGTCTATCAAAAGTTGGAAACAGCAGCTTAATCTAATTCACAGACAACAATAGCTAGAAGGCATCTCAGTGAAACTGGAAAGATTTTTTTCTTTCAAAATAGATTTTAAACATTTAAATTGATATTTCTTTGCAGACTCTGCTTATGTGTTTAAAAATGGCATCCCATGCCACACTCAACAGTAACCGTAATGTTATTGTTAACGATGCAAAAGCTAAAACCACTTTAGCCACACTGGTAACTTAATGGGAGATTGCCAGTTGTTCTCAAACCCATATTCCCTTTGATAATGTTTAACCTTCACACTGCATTGCAGAGCCCATTCGATGCTGAATAAACCCAGGCAGCCTCACTGGAGTGTGAGAGTAGAGTGTGAGGGGAGAGGGGATTGGATGTGTGTCATAAAACGGAGGCTAGTTGCATGGAATGTGTGTAATGGGATGGTGAACTAAAGCCAGAGATGCTGGATGTGATTTAGACCGTGGTGGCTTGGGCTAGCTAATTGCTGTTTGGGATAGGATGAGATAAGATGGAATGCGATGGATGGCCTCTAAGCACCAGGATGGAAGATGGCTCTAGCTGTTTTTGTCCTTTTTGAATTTGGAAGCAAATGATATATTACCATGGCAAAAACATGACCCTACACTAATCATTAACTTCTCCTACCCTTTCTTTTATTAACAGATTCTGTATCATGTAATATATGTATGAGATAAGGAGAGATGAGGAGGAGACTATTTAAGGTATGAAATGTAAAATAGAAGATGGGTGGTGCAATTATATTTAAAATGGAAAATGAGAGAGTGTTACAGTGAAGGGGAGCAGGATATGGATTGGTGCTGGGAGAACAATGCAGATGTCATTAACGCGTTTCTATTGTCCAACAAATTGGCTGGAGTATACTTCTGCCTGCGAAAACAGCACGCATGCAATTAGTGCAGAGACAGAGAGTAAGAGAGCAAGTGCTTTGCATGCCAGTCGCGTGCTGTGCAGGTCTTTTGGCACCAGTTAGCTTCTGTTGCCATGTTTAGAGTGTATAAATTGGTCTGCAGTTGTGTGTTGGCTCACAAACTGTCCTCCTCAGTGTCCATTTGTTTCCATCTTTATGGCTCCTTATTAGACCAACTGTGGAATCTGTCTTAAATAGCTTGCTTTGCAGAGGTTTACTTAAGGCTAAGTAAAAAGATTTTTTTCCCCCTTAAGCGGTCTATTAACCTCAAGTATGCATAATGCCTGGACAGCCTTTCACCAGTTAATAGTACTGAGAATAGAGCTTACAGGAAAAGTAATAGGAGGAGACTGAGAAGCTCAAGTCAACTCTTTAGTCTGGAAAATTGGCAAAAGCACGAAAAGGTTTCTTGGGCTACAAGAGGAGATGTGTAAGGGAGAATACGATGAGGTTATCGTTTCACTGAGGAAGGTAGAGAATGTTGTTGTTACTCCTTGTGGAGATGCTTTTGTTTGCAATGGCCTTTAACAGGAAATGTCACACCATGCGCTCAGGCATCAAGAGCCACTCAAGGGCAGGGCCCCAGGCAGCAGCTGCCGGGATGAGCCTAGTGGGCAAATACAAAATCAGCCACGCTAGCACATGCACCTATACATACCTGTACACATACACACAACACACACAGGACAGCAAGGACTGTGTGATGTAATATCTATCTCAAAGCTTCCTGCTCAGAAAAATCTTGTTTGATTTAAAATGGATTAAAAAGCCTGTGTCTTTTTCTCGTGTACACCTGCTGTCTTCGATCCATTGAAAAATAACATCTTAACAGCAATAATTTTTTTGCAAATCAAGCAGTGTTCTCCAAAAATGACAAATTTGCATGATCAGCAGCAGGGGATTAAATGAGACAAAGATTGTACTTCATTGTTACAGTCCCACATGACATTTGACTCATTTGTCCTCCTTCTGTTTGTATTTTTGCACTGTGGGTCTCAGAGGGGAGAGGGGAATAGCCTGCTGAACTAGGCCAGTGGAGACTCTGACATTTAGACTCAAAGGCTAATGGGATGCCTGAGTCTGCCCTGTGCTTGCTGGCTCTTTGTCGGGGTTCTCAGATCAGGACTGACTAGCCCACGCTCCTTTTTCAGACCGTCTGGAGCCTTAATGCGCTCTCCCTCTCTCTCCAGACGCAGCGTCTTTCAGATGTGCCAACTTTTTCATTCAGTCTCCGAGTCTGAATGGTAGTAGTTGAAGTCTGTATGGCTGTCTGTGCGTCCGTCTCGTGGCGGCAGTGGAAGACTCAACACATCTCACACAGAGAAATGGCCGTGGGGAGGCTACAAAAGCGAATCACAATGTCTCTAATGGAGGCCAGGGCCTCATGGAGCTCTGCCCTTACAGTGGTAAAGCAAGGCCTTTTTTTCAGACCAGTCATTTATTCTATCTAAAGGCTCATTTATTCTATCCCAAGGCTATGTTGTGAAAAACATCTCTAATGATGATAGTAATACCCAGTGGGTTAAGATGTTAGGGCGATCCTTCATCTCCCGTGAGATGTCTTCGTGTGACCTATTCTTTGACCCTCAGGGCCAATGCTGCCTATTGGAGCCAGAAGACTCATTTGACATAGCTCAAAGGCTGTCTTAACCCCTGTGGTAAACTCATATATCACCATTGCACATCCTCAGTATACTGTATTATTACACAGCACTTGAATATTCTCAAATTTCTGCAACAGACATTTTGACACTGTAGGGTATTGAATACTTTGTGGAAATGAAGCCTTTGAAAGCGCGACACAAATCAAGATTATTTACAACATTTTGGGATTAGTCATTGAATTATATGCTCATCCATGCTGTGCAAAAGTGTGAGGACTGCATATTTGCAAGCACACAGTTTCCTGTACCGCTGCTATGTTGAACTATGTATGTCATTGGGGAACATTTGCCAGTTCCATTAGATCAGTTTAAGTTTTACTGCTTTCCTTACTGCTTTCTATTCTTAAGAGAGTGGTGTGTTTTACTCATTCATTTCCAACACCTAGATTTTTCCAGTCCGGTCAGGGTCTTTGACTTGGTGACTCTGATCATCATGGACGGCTGCTCTAACCTTCAGGACATAAGTACCTCAGGATCTGAAAGGACACCTGTTAGAAGAGTGTTCTTAAATGTTAGATTTAAGTGTTCTCAGTGCAAATGGAATTATTCTTCAGTTAATTTTTAAATTTTTTTTTAAATAAGAAAGATAAAAGTTCCCAGAGATAGATGTAGAGAGGGAGGAGTATACAGCCAGTCAACGAGAGAGTTTTGTTTTGCCCTTGGAAATATCAGCGTAATTAGGAGTAGCATATCATTTACAAATTAGGCCTGACATTTAGGATTCTGGTGGGTAATAATGGAGAATTGCATTTCACTCGTGTGATGAGAGGAATGTCTTCCTGATTGGAGAGGGGCAACGTGTTCAGCACGGCCCTTTTCCCAGGTGTCACAATCACTCCTCTAGTACCAGATGTTACATTAGTCACTTCGTCCACTCTGTTCTTCCCAGCAGCACATCTAAGTTTTCATGTCCTGTTTGAGTCAGAATGGAAGTTGCAAACTAAACACCCAGACAGTCTTGTTGATCTGGGTGGAGATTTTTATAAGTAATGAGTATGATGAAGAGCAGTAGTGATTAGCCTACTACTAGCCTTGTATCACTAAAGACCAGAAGGGTATAAACAGAGATAATTAGCCTCAAAATCAAGTTAGTTGTGCATGATGTGTGTTTTCTGAAACGTGGCTGATGATATTTCAATGCTTAATGGGTAACTCCACTTTATAAAGCCTTTTGTGGCCTGAGAGGAAGCAGTGTAATCTGATAATTGCCATTCGGTGATGTCACTAAGTGGCAGTTGTATCAAGAGATGCATTGTTATGCAGGTGCTGGGTTTTTAAAAGGAAAGTATGTGGAAGAAAAAAGACAACATCCCTTTTTCTGCTGTATTGATTTTGATTATTTGTTTATGTGTCAATAGTGAGTCCAACAGATTTATGAGTACAATGTTAGATCTTTGTCACTTTCCAAAGATCCGTTATTGCAATGACTTTTTATTTTCCTTCATTTTCTTCTTCTTCTTTTCATTGCAATTTGTAAAAGCATTGTTAATTTAAGAGGATATTTGTCAATGGCAATTGGTAAGCAGAAAGCTTCTCCCAGTGTTCCCACTGATCAGAGAGGGCTTGCATAAGCCTTGAATATATGCCTGGTTGAACAACTGGCATTTCCACATTTCCATTATGACAATCACACCTCAGAAATTGTCACCTGTGTCATTTTTGATTCTCTAAGTCTATTTCAGGCTTTTACAGGAAAGCTGACTTGTAGTGAGTGAACCTAGAACCATCTGTTCCAATCATAGCACTTTGTCTGTGATCCAGTAAGGCTGTGGCATGTTACTAAGAGATGCGTCCCAGATAGAGCATAAAACATCAACGCAACACAGCAGCGCTACATCTCTCCCAGGCATACACAGAGACAGAGTAGAGCAGACAGACGTTTCTTATAAACACTTAGATAGGAGCGAGACTTTAGCCGCTGAACATCATGGAAATTGCTTTTGTGAACGAGGGGCCCCGAAAGGCCCAAGGTTCACAGGACAAAGACATTGGATGGATACGAAGATGGAGCTGTTTATCATTTGTATTTGCGGTTAAAAGTGTAGTGCTTGCTGGTGGTGGTCTTTAATTCAAGTAGACGGTATGCAGATAACTAGGATACATCCTCTGCAAACTCCCACAGAAATGCACCTCTCTTACATTGAGATAGTGAATAAAGCATAGCCCCGATGTAAGTAATAAATGCACAGTACACACAATTACTTATGTGCCTTATAACTGCAGATTTGGTAATACCAGTGTGCTGGGTCTTGCCATACTGTTTTATTGTAATTTATGATGGCCTCTCATATCACCACTGCAGAAAACTGTAGCAGTTATTTAGGATGTAGCTGAGGGAGACTACTGAACAGCCCCAGAGAGCAATCTTACCTCGATACAAATCTGGTCTGCTTTGCTGCTGGTGATGAATGTCCTCTGAATCGGGGGTTGTGAAGTTCCTCACTCTGGGTTAATCTCAGTCTAAAAAAAATGTTAATAAAAGCCGCAGAGTATAATTTGTTTCTCATTTTAGGTATGCTGGGTGCACTCTGATATCCATACACTTACAGTACTTGACTCATTTAAAAAAAGGACAGCTAAAATTGAGCTCATATTCTTACAGTTGAACTGGATTGACAAATTCAGCATTTCTCAGACAGCAGTGGTGAATACATTGGCAAGCTGTGATAGGTAATTTCTGAGGAAGCAGCCTTATCTGTCTCCCTTTCCCCTTCCTCACAGAAGAGGAGAGAAGTGGGTAAGTGTGGACAGGAGATGAGAGTAGTCGAGAGAGGAGGAAGATACATGTAGTGTGATCTGCTGTCTGTCTGCCAGGGTATGCTGCTTTGTCCTGCAGAGGCTGAAGCTGTAGACCCACACTGGAAACCCCTTACAGCTGCAACCATAAGTCCAGCTCAGTATATATCACACTCTGAGTTATATGCTAAATCTGCGTTAGACCCAATTACATATAATGAGCTATTATTTATATGCCATAGTCTTTAGGGGAAGATAGAAGAAATGAGGTGAAATGTTTTAATGTTTCCTCAAAATAATCGGAAAGTAAGTGGCATTGTGGGACATGCATTCAAAGAGCCTCAATTTTTCAATTTGTACGGTATGAACGTGTTTCATGTGTGTGTCATACCTGTATAGTATTCAGCTAAAATGTGTAGTCATTCATTTTGCTATAAGCTATACAAAAATGAAAAAAATAAACTAGCTGCCCACACAGCAGCTGAAGTGAACATCTGTCTCAGCTTGCTGCTAAAATGTTTGTGCAACTATTCCTACCTTGTTTATGGATCTATTTGGAGGGATGGTTTAGGGAAGGACGAGATGAAGCATCTCTGTTCAATTCAAATTTCTGAGTGTGTTTGAGTGAGAATGTTCTCTGTGACCCACTATGTAACGAGCTCTAAATAGATAATTTGCCCTTTTTGGTTTAAAAGTCGAACACACACTGCAACCGATTCACAGTTGAAAACTAAATGTAGACAGCTGTGGATGGCAAACCAATTTGTATTCTCACTTTCTTACTTAGCATTAACATGGGCTGACTCTAATCCATGGTCCATTTAAATGCCTTTCCTTACGGAATTTTGGCTTTGTTAAAGTTCATCAACCACAAGACCTGTCCGTCCTATACTGTATTAATACAGTGCTTAGCACCTGGCCACTCAGGCAAGTATAACTGGATTAGGTGTGTGAATGCTGGTTTGACAAAATCCACTAAATGAATAGTTTTTGCATTTTGAGTGTGTGACGTTCAAAAAGGAAGGCTTAAAGTGACCTTGTCCCTTTACACCCTTCTCTGCTGGAGTGAGAATGGGTTGTAGTATCAGCTGCAGGTGAAAAGCCTAGACAGTTCGACATTTTCCCTCTATTGGGAGGTCTTTGTGAATAAGATCCTCTGACTCCAGGAACTCTTTATTCAGCTTACGACAAAAAAATTATATAAATAGAAAATAGGGTCGTTGTTTTTTAAACCAACCCTTTTCATTGAAATTGAAGAATAATTCCATTCAGTTAGCATAGCATTTAATGCTGTGCAGTTTCATGTGCCTCATTATATGATTCTATCATTCTGTCTAGATCAGGGTGACTTCAAAAGCTACAGAAGACATCAGTATCAGATGGCTTATTTGCATGCCACTCTTGCTCTCGGCTGTACAGTTTAAACAAAATGGAAATTATGAAAATCTCCTTGAAATCTTGAACAAATGAATGCATGGAATGATCATGATCATGATCATCATCATCAATAATATAATAATATAATACATAATTAACTTGATCAAGAATAAGGAACTTTTGATACAACTTCATTTTATGAAAAGTGGATGTTGTATTGACCTTGCTTTCTTTACCAAATGTTTTTTTTTTAATTTATACCTTAGAATTAGTGTGTGAGCTGTGTTGGCTGAGCTGTAGATGCGATTTGTCGCTGGCTCTTTTTTGATCTGCCCACCTGGTTAAATGGTTGATGCATCCAGGGTGAAGAGTGCAAGGAGGATAGAGCAATAAACTCTGCAAGCTCTGCATGTGTGTGTGCTTCAGTGCATAGGTCATAGCTAATTGCATAAAATACATCAAGGATACCAATCATATTGGTGGCCTCGGAGGTATTAGATTACTATCTTTCACAGTGTAAACCTTTATTTGATGTGCAGAAATTGTACAGTTCCTTTCATATATTCTTGTTGTTGTTAACCTCTGTCTGGCATGGCTGACCATTCACCCACTCAATTTCTATGGGTCTGCCCTTTTGGGACAGTGTGTCTCATGAGAGAGAAGTTTTAAGCAAAAGTTGCAGTCTCTATCGCAGAGAATATCTCTCCAGAGGACAATTTGAGAGAGGCTATCTTGCTCTGGCCTGGTCCAAACACTTTCTTGATGGTTGTACACCACCCTGGTTGTGCCTTATATGGCTGTTTTCTGGATATCTGGACTCACTCACACCTGGCAGTCTGCTGGACCTTGCTCCTTACAATCCTGAGAATTTACAGGTTCCTTTGGTGTGGTGGCTTGTTTAACTCAACAAGGCCAGAGTGCTTGCCGTCAATGATGGATGTCATCTCAGACTTCTTGAATTAAAACCATCATTGGTTTTCAATGTCTTCTTTCGAGAGTTAACCAAAACTGCGCTGTCCATGCGGTCACACCAACCTTTCCACTTCTATGTGGCAGTATTTCTAGGTGGTAGGCTGCAAAGTTCTCTCTTCAAAAGTCTCAGCAAACTGCTCCAGGAGATCTGGTTGAAAAATCTTTTTGGTGTATATGGTGTTGATTATCTTCATTAAAAATCCCTTTCGTATATTCTTATCACTGTAGATAACATGAGATAAACGCTGTCTTAGCATGAAAAGTATAGGTTTTGTAATACACAATTGTCCCCACATATTAGCTTTATAGAGATTCACAGTAACACACATTGAAAAGACTTCTGTTGAGGTGCTTGAGAAGAAAAAAAAAACAAGAGGAAACAGATGATGCTGGCTGTTCCCTGTTGACTGAGGCGTTTCTGAGAAACTGATAATCTTTTTAGTTGCGAGGAGAGGATCAAAAGGAAGAAAAATGCCGTGAGGGCATTGGTATCTATCCATCTATTTATCTCTCTTTCTTCCCCGTTGCTAGATCCATTGCTGCATATCCCCCATGTTCTGCCTCATTCTCTTTTGGCCGTTCATCATATTCCTATGTCCAACTACATTCTGATTGCTTTCTTGCTCTTTTGTCTTCCTATCGCACTTATTTTTTTCTTTTCTGCACCACCTCCTGTCTCACCATCTTATCTAACAGGCCCCTGGGCTTCTTTGTCTATCAGTAGAATTTCTTACTCATAGTATACCTTCCACCTGCCATTCCTACTGGCTTTCTCCTTAGCTTGCTTGTATGGCATGAGGTATGTTTATATGCAATAGCATCAGATTCGTTGTGTAACACTCCAGTGTCTGTGGTGTTGACCATGTCAGCAAAGTTAAGGATTTGCCTTAAGTCCCAGAAAGAGAAACCATTCACAGACCAGTACCTGTCAATGCCGTACCTGTGGCCAAAATGTGAAGACCATTGCATCACCATAGAAAACCATTTGAGAGAGGTTCCCTCCACACAGCTAATTGCCATTCAGAGAAAATGTGTGAGATGAGTGAAACCAAAGAAGACAAGGTGATTATAATCAATAGGTGGAGGTAGTATGTGTGAGAGAGGCAGTGAGTGAGTGACATTGGCATAAGTAGCAAGTTTGATGTTACTGTCAACGTTCCACCTACAGTATTTCCTCAAGAGCTCCTTTCTCAGCTTCATGTCAGCCCTTACTCATCCTCTCTATGGTCTGACATATTGAAAGAGTCGGAGTAGAGAAAGACGTTGGCAAGAGGAAGACAGAGAAAAGAGAGCGGTCATTAATACTAAGGGAATTGATCCACTCAGGTCTCCACGGGTTTGCCTGTCTGCCAGTGATTGTAGTTTGCTCATTATCCATCTCTGCTCCAGGTAATTACTGGCTTGTTTTGATCGGAAAGCTTTTAATTAGTTGCTCATTAGCATTGTTTAATTAAACTCACCCCATGCCTTTTATAGTGCAGGAGTGTTTTGTCCCTACTTCATTAGATGTTGTTGGATGGGGTTATAGTAGGATTGAAAGATAATGGGTGGACAGAAGCCCTGTATGTTCATGCATGAGTAGCGTTTAGTAAAGTCAATAGTAGTAGACTTTTTTTTTTTAGCATATATTGCATAAAATCAGAATTAATCCTTCCTTGAAACCCAACTTTTAGAGAAGTGGATTCTAAAAAACCCAACTTTTGAAGTAGACTGAGGTGAATAGGTGAGGAAAAAGAGAAGGGAGGGAAGGAAGTGAAAGCACTTGCATTATGCAGAAACTTCCCCCTGTGCCAAAAGTGTTGTTGGACAGTCACACGCCGAGGAGCTTAGGTGGCAGCAGGGGGTTAAGAGACAGAGAACAGGGAGAGTAAGATGAAGTGGGAGGAAGTGGAAGAAAGTGTTGGAGCCCAGTCCGAAAGGCTATGTGAGAGGCTTTTGAATTGCTAGCTAGGCTGCACAGTTGAGTAGCTGGACAAGACACAGTTAGGACAGCGAGAAGAATGCCAAATGCAAAGACCGACGCTCTGCTTTTTTATCCATCGTTCCCTTTCTTCTTTTCCCCGTGTCTGTTGCTCTGTCTCTATTTCCAAGCTCTCACTCTATTTTCATTCTTTATATTCCTCCATGTCGCCGTGCAGCTTTCATGCTGCCTTCCTCGTGAATCCTCTCCTACATATTCAATTCTTTATCTGAGCTTATTTTCAGTCTCTGTCTATCCTTTTGCTTTCCTCTCCCACTGTGCAATAGCTGACACAGTATTCTTTCAGCTGAGTAGTTTACAGAAGGACCAGAAATGTATGTGTGTATGTGTGTGTGTGTGCATCTGCATGTGGGAGAGTGTATATATTCGTGCCTACATTTGTGTGTCTGTTTGTGCATTGGGTAAGCAGTGACTGAACGGTCTTAGTTTTGTTTTCTTAGCACGTCCTGGTGGAGTGTGACAGTGAACAAAGTGTCAGTGTGTGAGGGTGGAATGAAAGCCAGCCCCGAGTGTCATAGCATGCCCGAGATCTGACACTCTGGAGTCCATAGCTGGGGACAGTGGCTGGCTGTCTGGATGATGTGGATGAAACCAAACTCTGTAGCCGTAAGCCTCATGGGAGCGAGGGGAAAGCCAATCGAGATGTGCGGACAGTAGGTGGTCAGGGTAGACTTAGCCTGTTGGCTGTGAGCACTGTCTGGGCATGACATGGCAGACTGACTGGGCAAACAGACAGAGAGCCACAGAGCCACCATTCCTTGCCTGGGTGTCATCACTGCTGAGCTACTCCACAAGAAAAAAAAAGTTGTTTATGATCAAAACATCTTGGACCTTTGATATTTCACCTATAACAAATGAATAGACTTGTAAAAATAAGATTATTTTTGCTTGATTATGCCATTAAGGTCAAAGGAATTCAGCTGTTTTAAACACAGTATAAATTTAACCTTTTGGTTTCAGTCCTTAATCTGAAAGGACTTGGCCCGTGTGTTTGAAGTTTATGCAAAAGATGGTATGTGTCTTTTTATGTATTTGTTTTTTTTCTTTTTCTAAACAATAGCTCTGACAAAGAGTAAAAAGAATGGTTTAATGTTCATCTGCTTATCTCCCTTTGTCATAAGAAGTCAGCTCTTTATGACCCCCGGAGCATGGGCAGCAGCCGCAATAGCAAACAAACATCAAGCAAGCACCACTTAAGCTCTAGGGCTGTACATTTATACAAGGGTAGCAATATATTGAATTATCTTGTATCACGTCTCTACGCCTTAGCTTTGAGATAGCCATGATGATCGCCCATGCAGCAACTGCCTTTCTCCTTTCATTCCTCTGCTTATAGTGCATTTATATACATTAAGCTGCAATCTCCTAAGAGGTAAATTATATCTCCACACAATTCCACCGCTCTCCTCTGCTTTTTCCTCCTGCAGCTCAATTCCCAGCGGTTGTTACCACTTCCTCAACACAGTTTGTCTCTGTAGGGGAAAAGAGCAGAGAGCCGTCAACATTGTGAGTCCTAGAAAGCTAAGGGGGTGCTCTTTTTGGAACACATGGACTGTGTTGTGTGGGGATTTAGACAGCCAGAACTAGGAACTGGAAGACCCATCAAGCCATTAGAGAGTTTGGGAGAAGTGCAGGAATAAACCTACTAGACATTGTGGGTAAAGAAGCAGGCTGCCTTTACAGAACAGAGATTAAAACTGCAGCATGCCTCTTATGTGCAGGCAGACAAGTGTGTGCAGACATATCCATGCAAACATATATACAAATGCATGCACACATACCAACATTCTTCCACACACAGATTAACATGATCACTGGCACAATGAAGATGACCTGCTCATCTGCTGGCTTACTGAGTTTAATGGACAGGCAAAACACACTACCTCTTACACATGCAGCTGAGCAGCACAGAGAGATGGAGGAAGAGAGGTGGAGAGACAGAACAGAGGAATAAGTCTGCAGGGCAGGATACAGGAGAGGGAGGTGGGCAAAAAAGAATCAATGATTTTACTGCTATGTTTGAAAAAGGGAAGTACATGGTGAGCGCAGAGATGTGGTCCGACCTTCAGGTGCCCTGGTTCTTCCCTTTCATGTGCAGAGCAGATTACCAAGTGATTTTCAGTGGGAAAAATGAACTCACTGATGCATTGCGCTAATTTCATTTAACATTTAAAGAAATGAGAGGAACGGGAATCAGAGAGTTTGCCACGGGCGAGGTGGGAGAAGGGTGGGGGATGGTTCTGGGAGGGGAGAGGAGCTGGGGGAAACATGGCGCAGTCAGCAGTTTGTGTTGAATGGAGTGAGAATGAGAGATAAGCCGGGAGCCATCAATTCATTACTTCACATTCTGCTCATTTTCAACTATCCCTTTACATCTCTTGAGCTCTATATCCATCAATTCTTCCTTGATTACAAATCACACTGAGCGTTGTTTCCTGCTCTTCTCCCTGCTCTGAGAGACAACACGTGCTTGTGTGTGAGTTCAGAGGGCCACAGCTGAGTGTCATGGGGCAGGTCCAGGGTTTTTCTTGCACCATCAGCACAGCTGTATTGGCTATGGCAGAGATGCTTCTCAGCGATTTCTGCAACATAAAGGGTTAAGATGGCCGTGCTCTTGACTTCTACTAATCCTATTACTCGAGAGTGCTGCTCTTACAGGGCTCCAACCTCACTTTTATTGGAAATCCTTTGCCGTTATAAAGCCTTTTAGCCTTTGGCTGGGCTATTGCTCTCATAAATCTAGTTCGTGGCTTTTGGGCTATTCCCTCATATTTGTATTATTGCAATGTTACTTATAGATTTGTATACTGACACAATCCACCTCTCCTTAAATTGTTGTAATGCTTGAATCATTCACCTACAAGTTTTCAGCTGAGGTCAGCTTTCCATGTTTTTTTTTATAATCAGTTGCTTTATAGTTCCACAGATATATTAGTGCCATTCAGACCAAAACTACTAAAAGTCCAGCAGACGGAAAGCGCGGAAACAACACGGGATGGCTGTAATGCTTCTAATTTCCTCCTTAGCTGATCTCTAAATGTTTGTACTTTGTCACTGCCACTACACCACAGAATAAATTTACTCTTTCACCTCCTTGTGCCTCCTCCTTCCCGCTCTCTAATTCATCTCATTTCCGCCTTGTGGTTGGTTCAGTCCCCACCTCCTTTCAGTGCTGGCTCTTCCAGCTTCAGGGCTGCACTGCTGGCTGCTCCGTATTCTGGGGCCGTTGTGTCTCCGGTGGAGAGTGATTGTGCTGGTGGCAGGGAGGTCAATTGGAAGAAATTGCGTTGCAGCCACCGTGGAGCTGAAGCGAGAGGGAACAAACTGGATATTAGCCCAATCCATGTAGGCTGGCGTGTTTACACCATCTATCCACCCCACTACCCCGTTTCTCCACTGCCACCACCCTCAATGCACACATGCACACTCACACATTCATTCACTTTGGTCAGCAGGTCCCTGAAGAAATAGAACCAGGCCTAGGCACTATTAAACATTATCATAAATTGGTGCAAATCCAAATTTACATGTGTTGATAGACTTGTAGTGTTCGGTGCGACAAAATACGGCAGTATTTTTAAGAGGCATTTCTGCACTTTCTGACTCGTGACTTTCCAACATGTCCCTGCAGCCTTGTTAGCCAGGCCAGTAGAGTAAAGCCACACAGCTCAAGGTTCCTGTGTGATGGCACTTAGCTCAGGATTAAAGTGTGAACATTTCAGCTTCTGGGGGCAAACCTCTTCTTGCCTGATCACTTTGTTCTCTCCCTTGGTGGAAAACAATGTTTTTCAAAGGGTATCTGTCAGTACTCAGGAGTTATTCTGTGTTTCCCATCTGATGTTGCTGGATGGGGTAGAGGAAGAAATGCTTTTTCAACAGAAAGTTACCAAACATAGCCAATCAACCACTGCAAGATTTTGTCATTGTCAGTAGGCAGGTATAGATATTAAATGTTTGTTCATGTTGGTGTTAACAGTATGTATACATGTGAGGGTGCATTATGACAAAAGTATTTTAGTTCTGATTGGATATTTATGAGGCCACCAAACTAAGTCTTTTTGGTAGCAGGACTGACAGAAAGACACCAGTCAGGGCATTTGAGTGATTATTTGTAGCCGATAAAAAGACTCAATCGCCATTTTGTTTCACGTATATTAATTGATTCATTTCTATAGTATTGGGTTGGCATTTAATCCTTTGGATTTTCTCACTAACCCCTGTCACATGTAATTTCACGAACCAAACAATACATTTTTAGTAGTACTGCTTTCTGCCACATTGCCAATTTTGTGAAGTTGCCAGCAAACTGGCAAAACTGAAGTCAATATGAAAATATTGAACAATGCCCTTTAACTTTTCAGCATCCCAAAAAAAGTTCTCAAACCTTTCTCCCCTTCTTCCAAAATCGTTTTGACTGTTTGCTTGCCAAAAGTAAAGCCACACATGCCAAACACACCAGTTTAGCAATGTGCTCACCATTACTCTGTTCTGTATTCTGGGTCAACCAGGAAGGTGTGCATGAAAACCTCTCAACAACAAAGTCTGCCTTTGCCAGTTTAACAGTGTTATACTTCTTCATTTCAAATTCACATATACGAGGGAATGTTTAGAGATTTGCCCAAGGTGCACTGTGTGCACAAATCTACAAATCCCACAAAGTCTCTGCCAAGGAGGAGGAAGACGTGCCGCCACCCATCTGATCAGATAGTGCTATCTGAAAGCTTCATACACACACTAATGGAGGTTGGCATTGGCAATTTCCGGTTGAGACCTTTTGTTGTTGTGATGAGTAATTAACAATACCCTACAAAGATGTTGGTGTGAATATTTAATAGTGACAAAGCGGGGAGTGAGCAGACAGTGCTAAAACTACAACTCATGTATAATTCATAGTCACTGACAGTGATTGGACTCCCCCCCCCATATCCCAGGGTACACTGGGTTCTCCTTGTATAGAGGAGAATCCAATGTGGAGTAGCACTTCATATCTTGTTAGGAGATTTATTCATGGTAATGAAGGGTTTTAATGTACTGTACAGCACAGAGCTCCAGCTTTGGTTGTAACATACTCAGCAATGATCTCTTGGATGGATTATTTGAGCACTGGCTTTAATTTAGATTCAATTACAAGGTCGGTGTAGTAGGATGGGATGTGACCTCGAATATCTGTCTATGCTGTCTATGTCAGAGCCTTTACAACCAAGCACGGCAGAGCAACGCTGGTTCAAGCTTCACTACTGGTATACTCTATGTCAAGGCTAGACAGCCAGCTTCCTCTCAGAATTTCCCTAGTATTCTTGCCCACATCGTGACTCTCTGTCTCTCTCTCTTCAACCCCTCCTTTTTCCATTACTTGGACTGACTTGTTGTTTGCTGTGGCTCTCTTATCTCCTTGCCCTCGCCATCTCAGTCTTTCCCAATACAGGCTGCCCAATACAGTCCCTCATTTGTGCAACTCTTCACCTCTGCAGCCCACTTCTCCACACAGGTTTTTGAACACTCACTGTTAATCATATTCACACACATGGAAGCATATACATATTCATGTCCACGCAATTTTAGATGACGTCACTGCCCCTTTCATCTTCTCACTCTTTGGGCTCTGGGATAACGCTGGCATTTTGTCTGTAAAGCAGTGAATATCTGAGCAGCATCACCGAGGTCTAGAGACCATGTTTGGTTTCCACCTGGCTGTTCACACACAGCATACAGTATATTCAGCACACTGAGCAAGATGGATGGAGTGATTATAAAAGAACACATGGTTTGACATTTATTAGTTGCTTTTTAGTTCAGATATTTTCTCATTTCCTTGCAGCATTGGACTTCGGTTATTTTTTCTAGAACTGGAATTGATTGCCTTGTTACTCAGCATCTCTTTTTCACTCACACACATCTCTCTCTCTCTCTCTCTCTCTCTCTCTCTCTCTCTCTCTCTCTCTCTCTCTCTCTCTCTCTCCTCTCTCTCTCTCTCTCTCTCTCTCTCTCTCTCTCTCTCTCTCTCTCTCTCTCTCTCTCTCTCTCTCTCTCTCTCTCTCTCTCTCTCTCTCTCTCTCTCTCTCTCTCTCTTTCTTGTCCCCAGCCAGTTGGAGGGTGTAAATAACTATTGATTTGGGCCAACTGAAGCTTGCTAGCTCACATGCTATTGTGCTAACTGCTCCCTTTGTCCCTGTTGTCGGTTTGTAGGACTAAACCGCTCAAAGTTTAGTTTGCAGTTTTACAAAGTATTGAAATATTGATAGTCCTCTGCTGGTGTAGCAGACACCCACTTAGTACTTCTTCTCACAGTGCAAGGGAGAGTGAGTGAGTGTTGTGGTCCTTTTTTTGACCATTAAAATCTCTGATTTCTGTAAATTTTTGGCCTTGTATTTTAACATCCTAAAATGTAGGTTAACTTACATTAACTTACTCTCCATCTGAAAACATCGTTTTAAGTGTGGACAGGAAAAATAGATTTTCCAAAACCTCAACTCAGCCCTGATCTCTCTCAGAGATCCTGACCTTAAACTGACATCTCTTCATAGAGAAAAAAAGCCGGAATTAAATGCATTGGTTTCACTCACATCCAGTAAAAGGATTCTTTATACAGACAACGTGCAGATGTCTGTGCAGACGCTTTATGGTGAGTGTGCTGATGTGCTTAATGTGCTCATTAAATCAGCGACAGCGACACATGTGTTTCTGCTCATTCTGCCCACATGAGGCAGAGACGTAATTCAATCTGCAGCCTCCCTGGTTAGCCACATGTGCTAATGCCTGCACCAGGCCCTGATGCAGGCTGACACTGCTGTGCTGGAGATGCAATCTGTATGAAAGCTGTGGTTGCCAGAAGGCTCTGGTGAGATAGTGAGGTATTGGACTCTCTGGCAAGGGGAGTGTGTGTGTGTGTGAGTGGGATGTTGGGTGGGGGTGTAAGGAAGATTGGGGAATGGGCCTTATTTGGCCTTATTGGCACACTGGGGAAATTTTGGTGGCCAGAGAGATATCAGCTTCATTAGAGTTTTCATTTAATTTTTAATCAGGCAGTCCAGTGAGGTAAGAGAGCTAAAATAGCAGTTATTAATAGAGACACACACTGTCCACCAGGGTCTGGATGTCCTACAGCTGAGACAGAAAAAAATCACGAAAGAAAAAACAACAGGAGGCAATTATGTTTTTTTCCACAATGTTTTTTTTAATTTTTATTTCACCAGTCAAAATAAATTAACCTAAGGTTGGCAAATGCAAATGGCTGATGTTTTTATGCCCTGCTTGAAAGGGTGAGTCATCCTTGTTATGGTGTCATCCCTGTCACCTTTGCTTTGGCACGGGCACAAGACAAATCTGTGTGTGCATGACCTGGCACCAGGCTCAGTGACATACCAGTGATTGAGACAAGGAGACAATGGGATCAGCAGATCATCTGTGTGCTCCTAGTTGGAAGAGAGGGCATCGTTAGAAATTGTGTTTCATCATAATAAATTATGTCACCATTGAGTCACACACATTTACTCTTCGGGCAAAGGAATAACAACAGTAGTGCAACATTTTCAAACACACTACCTCCCTCACTTCCCCTCCCTTCATTTTTCCTTTCCTCCCTCTGCTCAGCAGATTCACCATAACACTGTAAACCAGACAGTTGGAGCCAGGAATAAATGGAAGTGACACCCCATGGAACATTTTGGATTCTTCCAAGTGACCTCAGGCCAAATTCCCCCCAGACTATCAGCACCTCTGCTGCTCTGTTGCCTGTTACAGCAGGCAAACTGCTGAATTGAGAGCTTTCTAAATCCCATTTGTTGTTTAAAAGACCACAACAATGCTATGATATGCTGACACAAGTCACCATATATCAATGTGATTCTAGTGTGTGTGTTTAGGGAAAGTATTTGACTGTTATGTCTTTAAACAAGGAGGACTCTTTAGAGTTCCCTACAAACATGTATTTATGGATTTGACCAAAATACATAATTTTAACTTGATTGGCATGGAGTGCACACTTCCGCCAGTGTCCAACAGTCCCCTGTAATGCAATCGAGCCTAATCCAATATGAAACTTCCATCTCACCACCCATAACTGCTTCACCATAATTTAAGATCAACAGTTTTAAGATCTAGGAAGCAAACTGTTAAACTACAGAATGTTTGCACTGCAAATATTAATATGAAAAATAATCAAACATATTTTTGGATAGTAAATATTTCTGTGTCATAAATATCAGAGGTAAAAATCATTAGATAGATTTATACTTACAAAAAATCCTGTAGATTACAGGAATACCCAGAATGATTTAATAGTTGACAGTGAGGGTTCATTTCTTCACAAAGCCATCTAAAAGCGAGAGGAAGCAGACATAAAGACAGAATGATGCAGCGTATAAACAAACTAAATTGTAAATTGCTTTAATTTTGTTTTTCCTTCTCTGTCAGTGAGCATCTGGTTGTGCATGCCTGTGTGACGCTACATGCACATGCACACATACAAAACGAGCAATGAAGGGTTGAGGATAGATTGCTGTTTAGCGTGTACAAGCGGATCTGCGGGGTTCAGCTGCCCGGCGTATGGTTGAGTGATGCTCTCTGCCTGGCCGGCACTGCACTTCCAATACACAAACACCAGTGTATTTCACAAACAAGCATTGGCTGGTGTGCTTGGCCTCAGCACCACCTCAGATCAACAATATTAATGCACTCCAAATATTAGTTTTCTCCCTCATTACCAAGCTGGGTGCTCTACGCCTGAACCCACAGCAGTCCTTGAGGATGGAGACAGCAGGATGTGTGTGTTTGTGTGTGTGCATCAAGCCAATTACACTGTAATGCCTTTGGTGTCTTTTACTTGGAGAGATTCTTTTGCGCCACTGTGTTTGGCGTTATTTATTCTTATAGACACAAGTAACCATATATTGCGCCTGACGAATTCATATCACCGCACTGAATTGTGTTGCACTTGTTTGTGCAGCAGAATATGAATGTATTTAGACAAGAGCCATGACAGTCTCACTAAAGAGTTGCTTCTTGCTAAGCCTAAGTGGGAGAATAGTAAATAGAAAACGAGAGGAGAGCTGTGCATCGTGAAATCCCCATCTGCTGTAAAGTGGGGCGCTGACACTTTCAATCTGTTCGGCTTCGCGTTCGTCCCTCTCTCTCAGCTCTCTCTCCCCTCTCCATTATTGCTCTGATCCTTGATCTTCCCTCTGTGTCTGCTTTTGAGTCTTGTGGGCAAAGCCTCCTTGGTCTGCTTTATACAGTAATCACAGATCTATCTCAGTGACAAGGCCTTGGCTCGAGTCCCGAGGTGTAGGTACTAACTGTTAAAAGCAACCTGATATATTGAATACATTCTTCACGTTTCATAGTCCCCGGCCAACGTAATGCATCCCTGGTGACATTCAGCTAACATGGCAAGTAAACATTTGTTTTTTGACCATGCTTTCACCCCATTGTAATTACTTTGTGGGTGTTCAGGTTTCTTAGAGACCATGGGAAATGTTTTGCTCTGTGTGGATGTGAAACAGAGGCCAACATGACCACTTTCTCCTGGGGCAAAGGGACAAGTGGTAGGACTATTTTCTGCATCTTTAGCTTCTTCCCATGGTTGGAAGCACTGGGAAAGTTGCGGGTACAAACCACTTAAAGTTTTCACATTTCAGCACCATGTGAAGTGGCTTTTTTTTTTTTTAGCTACATTTAGGGCTTATGGTAAGTGTGGATGTCTGAAACAAATGTTTCCACTGTGGGAACACAATGCATTATCTGTCTTTTTTTGAAAATACTTCCTTTTGTCTCCTGTGCAGAGAGAACAGCGGGTAACTTCATTCAATTATCAGCCTTTTTCAAGCTCAGTTAGTTCAAGAAAACGGTTACATTGGATCCAATTGGTGTGAGATAGCAGGTGTATTTCTAGCCAATTTGCAGGTGTAAATGTGATTTCCACACATACATAGATACAGAACGCTCTCTGCTGAGATGTATTTCCTTTTTGGATTTACCCGAAAAAAAAATGTTTTTCCACGAAATTAAGTGTGGGATAGAAATATCAGCAGGCCATGACTACCTGTGATATATTACAAGAAAGTCACTTAATTTATTTTTCCAAATTACAAGATATTTTTTGGGCCATTATTGTATATGATGTATTTGTAATATGTTCTCTTAAACTCTGTCGCATGTTTCTATTACCAGTGTAATGCAGTGATCACATGACAAGCGGCTACTGAGTCAGCTGTGGTACTTTTTTTTATCCTCTGATCCAGCCGTGTTTGTAGCACACAAATATGAAGGAATGAGAAACTGAGGTACTGCAAGTGAAAGAGTGAGTGGAATGGTGCCAAAAGGGTCACAGACCAGATCTGCAATGCGCAATCACATATTAATTTTTTCCCCTGGTTTATATATATACTTGTGAATGCACCTGCTGCTTTTTATCAGGGCAGTGGAGAATTCAGAGTTTCCACATTGGAAGTGAACTTTTGCAGCTGTATTTGCAAATTCATGCTCATCCTCTTCTTTCAATGTGTGCACTTTTATATTATTTTTTGCAGGTGAATACTTTAAATATTTTGTTTTATTTCAGGTTAAACCTAAAGTATAGCAAATGGCTTTACCCTCTTTTGGAGGTAGAATGCCTGGGTTGAAGTGGTTGAGGTGTCAGCACACAGACACACACACTCACACTTTCCCCTTTGTTGGACATCCCTAAGGGAGAGCTAATTCCCCACGAGACTGTGGCAATAAATGAGGTCGGGATGACTGTGGACTGGGAGGGGATGGAGAAAAAGCAGGGTAGGGAGCAAACAGGAGACACTAATGAAGTATGAAGGGCTGAGCATAGCAGCATGGTTCCTGCCAAGTACCACCAGCTCCCCCCTCTCCTGAGCTCCACCTGCCCCAGGGACACAGAGAGGGAGGTGGGTCACTCTAGAGTGAGTGGGCCGTAAAGCTCATGCTGAATTCAAAAGAGCAAAAACTGTTTTAACAATTACTCTTCATCTTCTGAGCATTTTTAGTATAATTATTCTGTAGTTTCCGTGCAAGTTTCCTCCTCTCTCTTCTCAGCTTCTCACCTCTTTGTACCTGGCACTTTAAAGAACACCATAAAAATGGCGTTGCAAAAATGTCAAAGCCATTACTGTATCACTCGGACAGCTGGCTCGCAACTGTGTTCTTTTCCTGTTATTTAAACACGCCTGTCTTCCTAAGTGCCGACTCACTTGTGCATGTCCACCCATGTCTGTGTGGCACGACCATGCTGCCAACCATGTCTTTTACCAACCAACCAAGCACAATTGTTTTGTGAATCCAGCCTCCACCCTGTCAACCACCTTTCTTACCCTGTTTCTGCTCTATTATTTAAGTTCATCAGTTAAGCAAGAAGTGAGCCTCTTTAGCTGACAGCATATCATCTGTGACTGTGCCACTAATGTATGAGTCAGAAATCAATCATTAAGAATATTACAATTCCCTTATTTAGGCCTGAGCAGGAAAATACAAGAGCATCCTGTGAGGTGGTGGACAGTCGTTCTCCATCAGTAAATCAGAACTGTCCACAAAAAAGCATCAACTTAGGTGTGTATAATTTCCTTGTCTTTACACTTCTTTGGCATTCTGATTTCCCAGATACTTAGAAGCATTTAAAAAGTGCCGATGTGAATGATCAGAACTATGAAAATCATTTTCATACTTCTGGTCCACACTTGTAATTTCTGGACGGCTTCCTCTTTGCATGTGGGGAGGACATGACTGATGGTACAAACCATGCATCACATTTATCTGCAAATACCAACTCACTGACAGCTGATCCAGCTGCGCATCGTCATCAGTCACTGACATAGTTTAAGAGCAAGCTTGAGTGGAACGTGTGTGTGTGTGTGTGTGTGTTGATTCCTTCCTACACACATCTCTTCCTCACATCCTACTTGGCAGCGGTAGAAGGCAGTGTAGGAAGTATAGAAACTAAATGTGTGAAAACACTCATGGAAGGGAGACAGAAGATGTTTTCACTGTGTGTCTGTCAGCTGTATGACAAGTCATGTCCAGAAAGGAAAAAACTGCCAGCATTTGCATTCAAGATTTTCACTGTTGGTGGTGCCAGGTGTGTGTGCATTTGTGCATGCACTTCAGCGTGCATGTGTCTCATCTTGTGTTGCATTACAGTACAGTATTTACCTGTCAGTGCATATTCTTGATATGCATCAGTGAATCCACATCTGTTGTCATGCCTTTGTTTTGACATGCCCCTAACATGTCAGGAGTGTGGTCCTTGCCTGTCACTGGTCTGTCAGCTATAGGTGGCTGATATGATGTTGATGTGTCCCTTTTTTGAACCTTGACTTCCCCAGTTGAAGAAAAAAAAAAATCAAATACAACAGAATTCTGTATTCAGTCATATTTAGTGTTTGTTCCAAAACACAATATGGAGTTTTACTACACAATTTTTTATTAAGATGAGATTCAATTTAGTTAATGTGAGATTCAAAGTAGATATGAAACACAAAATGCAGTAATCAAAACCCAAATGTGTTTTTGCAGCTTTGCTGTTTATGGTGTGCCTTCCAAGCTTGACAGTGATGGTAGTTTGGAGCTTTAAGAAAAGAAGCCTGCAGCTTCAGCTTGGCTCCATGCCAGACAGCGGGACAAATAAATCTCTAATGGGGACAAACATCCCACTGAGGATATGGTACTAACATCAAACAGCCCAGCACACTTTGAATTGAATCCAGGTCTTTCTAAACTGGTCGACTAAGCTGATGACAGAAGTGAAAAAATTCAATTTGCTTACAGTGCTGGCTGTGATGGGTAATCAACTGCTGTAACCAAATGTCTTCTTCAAAGATGAAAACATTGAGAGAAATATCATTTATGAAACAGTAGCATTTAATATTATTAAAGTCAGAATTGTAGTATTGTGACAGCATCAGTCCACAAGCAGAAATAAATGATGCATGATAAACATGTCGTTGCCAGATGTTTTTTTGCAGGTTTAGAGGACTAAAACACCATTGTAATTCTCAGTACATGTGCCACAAGGGTTTTGAGAAGAGGGGAAAAGTCTAGAAGAGTTTTGCCACAACAAATCTTATTTGGAGCCAGGTAATATTAAATCATCCATTTTTGCTAAATACATCTCAGCCTTTCTTACCCTCAGGTGAGCATAAACTACAGGTTAGGAAGTTTTTGGATGCAAAAATGTGAAATTATTGATTATCTTATAGGTATTGGCCAAGAGAACAGGTAATTATAGGTTATCGGTATCAGTTGAAAAATATTCATATTGTGCATCCCTACAGAAAATGCTACTTTTATGCCATCCAGGTGTATGTGTCCACCTTCCGGTAAGGACTCTAGACGCATGTTGTGTTGTGGGTGTGTATGTGTGAGATGTATGAAAAATGGTCTGATAAATGGGATAGTAGTAAACGGTGGAACAACTGTTTCCCTTGCAGTTTCAGTGCTAACTTGTAATAAGTGCTCTGTGGCCTGTTTTTCTTATCCCACTCATTAAAATGCCCTTAATCTGCATTCTCTTCTTCTCTGCTTCTCCTCCTCTCTCTATCTTTCCTGTGTGTGTGTGTGTGTGTGTGTGTGTGTGTGTGTGTGTGTGTGTGTGTGTGTATCTGTACATATGTATATGTGTGCGTGTTTGTGCATGTATGTGTGTGCCTGTATGCCAGCTCAGGACTAGGCCCAGGAGGAGATAATGAAATAATAAGTCTTATCAAACCACTGCAGACTGGAGTGGAGCGCTCTCTCTTTTTTTTGCTCTTTCTCTCTTCTCTACTTCTCCTTGTCTTCACTGCTCCTCTCTCTGCCTCAGCACTCGTCTCTCACGCTGATTCCCTGACTGATTCTTCCTGCCACTCAGACGCTGCTGCCAGTACTCATGATGCCGCTGCTGAAGCATACAGTGCTAATCCAGCTGTGGTACACCATGTAGCGCCCGCTGCTGATTCTCATCCCAGTGCTTAGTTGCACTGTGGAGTCTCTATCAGCGTTTGTGTATGTGGAGATACAATATATAGAGAGACAGTTAAAGTTACACTGAAGCTTTTATTTTTGGATTTTAATGCCAGGATATGGGGTCTCCAGACTGTGGAAGATGAAAGTCTTCCAAACACTGGCCTCCGCCTCATTATGGATCCAGAGCTGCTCCTCATCCCAGGGATAAATTATTCACAACATGGACCAAATGAATAATATTCTCCTTACCCTATCCCTTTATCTCTCTGTCCGTCCAAGCTGGCTAACCCACTGTGGTGAGGGTGTACGATGGGAACTGTGGCGAGGTTCTGGTGTCGGAACCTTGAATAAAGGACAGTTTGGTGTCAGCCCACTAATGAACAGTGAGTCTTTTTTTTTATCAAAGGTTTAAAAGGCTTCCTCTGGTTTTTGCACATCTAATTTGGCTGGCACAATAAAGATTTGGTCCACCCCCACCTACTATTTCCTTTCTCTCTCTTTTTTATTTTTCTCTATCTGCCAATAAAGTTCACAACAAACTAGTTAACTTTTTTGCACGTCTTTTGACTTCTCCCTCTGTCTCTGTGTCTCTCGCGTCCTTCTGTCTCCTGCTCTTTCCATTCTTTCAAAATTTTTCTATTGTTCTAGCTCATTCACTGCCCATTTCTCAACTCTCTGTCTCTTCCTGTCTGGAATAGCCTAACCACTTAAAGAGAACGTTAAAAAGAGATGGGAGGGATGAGGTGAGAGGGGTTGGAGAAAGGAATAAAAAGGTGAGAGAGAGAGAGTGAGGAAGATGAAGGTGTGAAGGTGAGGGAGAAGGGAGGGGGAGGCCCGGAGGTGTGTGGCAGAGAGCAGAGGAAGCACTAAGCGATGCTGACAGGGACACATTTGCTCCAGAGCTGTGGAATTGTGTTGTGTGAAATTGAAACGGCGGAGCATCAGGAGCAGTTATTTGCAATAAATTTCAAGTGCTTCAACACTTTGAAGGCGCCCCCCTACCACTGCCATCCCCACCATTCCTTCTTCCTCGCATTTACCAGAAACCTCCTTATGTTCTTCCTCCTTTGTCCCTCTTCAGTCCTCTTTGTCTCTCTTGTATTTTAGTCTTTCTTTATCGCTTTTGTCTTCTCCTTCCTCGTCAGTCTCCCTTCTTCAACTGTCTTTGCGCTGCTGGTATCCCTTAGGCCTGCTGAGCGTCATGTCCAGGCTTGACAGTTGCCGTCCAGGCTTGGCTTCTCCTCCACAGGCCTCTCTCATCCTCATCCCCTCACCGATATCACACTAAGCACCAGTGACAGGCATCAAAGTCAAAGAGCAGAATCAATTTGTTTAATTTCATACCTTTTAATTAAGCCACCAACCCAGTGAAGACACAGGATGTCATCACATTCCATAAAATTTGCATGCACGCTATATTTTGGAGACTCTAGTGAGAAGAGGGTTTGGAGGGCGGGTCGGACGGATGCCAACCAAGAGAGCAGGATGACGGGAACCATTAGCACCTTTCATACTGTACAGTTAATGTATTTATATCAGGATTTAATGGAGTGTTGCTAATAATAAAAGGCAATTTCCAAAATCATTTTTGCCAGCTGATTATCCAAGTCCATTTGAGCTGTAGAGGTCTTGTGATAATATTGCCCACAAACCATTTACACTAGAAATGGGAAGTGACATGAAGTTCAACAGCATGACCTCATTTCAGCCTGTCAGGTTTTAAAGGAGCTCAGATACTGTGATAAAAATATTAATCTCTCTCACACATACAAATGCATACACACACTCACACTTTATTGACACAGACACACTTGTAACTCAGAACAAATAAGAAGAAACATATGTGCAACTCTAATCAATCCACTCCACCACAAATGGCCCCCTCGCCACTCCAGAGAGCCATTTTGTAAGCAATATCCAATCTAGCCTGTGAATTTATGCACCACTTCAAGCAGCACAGGCAGTATAGCTTCTGTTGCCCATTGGCCATAATGACACATTTGAATAAGATGTAATAAATGAGATCTATATTTACTCAGGGGACCTCGTCTCACTTGACCGTGACAAAGGGATGATTTTCACCAGTGACACTGTTTCCTTCTCGGGGCCTCAGTGCTGAGGCACGGTGCTGCAGTGTGCATTTCATGCAATGATTCCTTTTGATTCAAGTGCCTGGCTCACTGTAGGCATGTTTGACTGGCAGGGAAATAGGGGGTGTTGAGAAAGTTCACCTCCAGCGAAGAATTATTAGAATTATTAGAATGAGTGTTCAATGACACTAGGACTGGGTGATGTGGACAAAAACGAAAGCTCTTTTTTTTTTCAGGCTTGGGGATGATTTAATATTTTTGTTTGCAGAATACAGACTGACTAAAACATGACTGAAACATCACATTTTTAGCACATTGTGTGCAAGACAGTTGAACAATAATGATAAAAGACATATATATATATATATATATATATATATATATATATATATATATATATATATATATATATATATATATAGGGGTTATCCCATAACCCCTATATATATATATATATATATATATATATATAGGGGTTATCCCATAACCCCTTCACACTAACCCTGTTAACTTGACCCCTGCGGCTTCACCTCTCGAAACCAGATAGTGTTGCATCATCAAAACATGATGGGATCCATGATTCTTAAGAGTTTCTTAAGTCTGTTTGTGTCGTCCTCCTACATTAGATGTGATTGTTAAAATCCCAGAATTGTTGAGACCATTGTAGCAGCTGAAGTCACTTTTCACTGTTTATCTTTTTAAAGAAATACATTAATTGAATAATGTTTATATATCGCCATAACCAATTTTTACTTAAATTAAGCTGGGAGCTTCCCACTGCTACAATCTTCACAGTTGGCTACTGATTGGCTACACTAGAGCAGATAGAGGTTTGTTTTTGGTTTGGGTGATTGACATTTGCTTACTCTGTGGTTTTTCTCGTGCTTTAATAATATCACATTAGAGAATAGTTCATTTTAAAAAAATCCACTTTAGTGTTGGAGCTACGTGTAAATGCATACAGACAGCTCTTGTGTCCTGTTTGGATTCATGTAAATGTAACGTGGGGGAAATCTAAACCTTTATTGGGAGTGTGTATCTGTCAGTCCGAGTGTTTAGACTTAATTACACCACTTTAGCCCTGTGAACTAGCAACTGACTCCGTGACTCACACACACTCCTAAGAGGACGGTTAATATTCAATATAAAGTACAGTCCTTTTCCATTAATTATAGCAGGCCACACAATTACTTGAATCAGCAAGCATTAAAGTTGTGTTAATCCATGCTTCTGTTTTTGTATTAATATTGATGTGTTCATAAAAAGCTGGGCTATGATTAGTTAGACCTCCAGGCCTTTGATAGAGGGCTGTAGGGATTTCTGAAAAATGCATGAAACATAAAAATAATATGAAAAGTTTATTAACTCTAAATATCCCAGTGCCAAGCACACATGTGATTACACAGTGCTAATTAAAAAACAATTTTACATCCCTGTGGAATGTGCTGTTTTTATTTTACAAGCTTTTATTTTTTCTTCCTGTATTCTTTGTTTACCTTTTTACAGTACATTTGGTGCCGCAGTTCCTAGGTGCCCTGTGACAGCTGAAAACATGCAAGAAATGTATTATTTTTTTTTATGTTATTCTTTTATTAAGGTGAAGTAAACTGAGACACCAATTTAAATTTTTTCATGAGCATGCTCCCAAGAGCTCTGTCACATTGTCCTGAGAGACGCTGAGAAGAAGGCAGAGGTGACGCATGCCTGACAGGATAGCACTAGCGGTTCTCCAAAAGCATTGCGTTCACTCTATGCAGGGAGCTAATGTGTTTGACCCCGCTTTCCCAAAGGACGTGCTTCCTGGCGATTGCAGATGAATGAATCAGCATGTTTATAAGTGCTCCTCATCAGTCACACCATTTTCTTACTTCCACTCTTTTTTAATCTTTGCTTTCTATTTTCACGGTGTCCTGACACTGATACTAAACAGTCATTAGCTGAACTTAATATATTGTCAGGGGGATTTAAGTTGAGGCGATACCCTGCTTTTGATTCTAAAATAAGAAACGGATACATAGTCTGCATATGGAAATGGTAAAATAAGAAACAGCAAAAGTCCCTAGTGGTCTCAGATGCGTGTTCAGTAAACCACTTGGCCTTTTGGATGTATTCAGTATCAGTTCTTAACCTCTTTTAAAGGCAGATAAGGGTTTGTCACTTTTTCCTCCCATCTGTCTTCTGTCTCTTTTATAGTGGGCACCGGAGGCAGCTGTTTTAATATTTCTCCCATATGGATCTTTCTTAAGATATTCACAAAAGCCCATTTTTTTTCTTAGCATCTGCTCAAATAGTGACAATAAGAGTTCATGAAATGTTAACTCTTCAGGCTAATTCTCTCATAGTACGCTGCCCCCTGATCTCTCCCTATCCTTTTCTTCAAGACTTTCTCCATTCCTTCTGTGTTCCTTTCTGTTTGTCTCATTTTCATGCATATTACATATTCACTGCTCTTATTCATTTCCTCCCTCAGCTACACAGTCGCTCTTTCCACTCTGCAGGGAATGGCTTTTATGGTATAGCAAATGGCATCTGCAAGTTTATGTCTGTGAGAAATATTTTGCATCAGTGCATCTCTGTTGTGTTTGCTTGAGCCTGTGTGTGTGTTTGTGATAGCTTGTGGTACAGTCATGAAAAATTATGCCACCTTGTAACAAGGCGGCCCTTGTGTCGAATCCCTGTGTGGTTTCGTTTTATGTTTGAGGCTCTCAAACTTTCCGCCGTCGTTGCATTGGTTTCTGCTTTTTATCGTGAAAAGACACTCAGTTTAAGATAAGCTGAAACTGTGTGTCAGTCCGACTGTGACTATGTTTGTATCGTCGATAGACTGGTAATGTCTCCTTGGTGAACTGACAACTTGACCTTGATGATATATCGGGTGATATTATGTTGCCTCTGCTACATCAGAATCTGTGTCAGCAGAGAGCAAGAAAACAAAATTGCAAGAAATTGCATCACAGAATTGGCAAATCTGTTCGAGATAATTCCGAAACATAACTCCTATCACATAGTTTGACTTCCAAATTCCAGACTTTAAAATTAAGTTGCAACGGTGCTCTCACACTTTGACCTTTTGGCAATCAGCTGATATCAGAAAGATGCAGTTTTTTAGATTGTAGACTGTTGTAGGATGATTATTGAAAGGACTTTCTAAATGAAAGGATCATTTAAATGATGAAAAAGTAGCTCTGTGCAGTAATATAGAAAATTCAGGATGCAATACTGCACATTGGAATGCATCAGGATGCATTGAGAATGAACAGCTGAATTGTACTAACATCGTGGCCAGTGAAGTTCACACCTCTAATATTTTGATGTTTATAATGGGCATTATGCACCTTGATATTTTGTTCTTGTTTGTAACCATAGAACTTGAAGTGAACAGCGACTGAAAAGCTCAGACGAGGGTGTTTTTGAAGGGTGTAGACAAGGTCATTAATAAAGTGACCGGCTCAAATGTCTGAGACGACAAGGACACAGCCATGTTTGTGTAAGCAGAATTCTCTCAGAATTACTTCTTTATCATTACTTGTACTGTTCTTATGTGCGGTGCCCTTAAGTGCTTTGAGAGGCGCCTTTAAATAAAATGCATTATTATTATTATTATTATTATTGTTATTGTTATTGTTATTACTATTATTACTCTGTCTGTGCTTGTATTTATTAAATGTGTACACATAAACAAACACAAACACATATGCACATCTATTTGCTAGGCATGCAGGCCAAGCTGTGCCCTGAACCTTGCGCGATTCTAAGGTTTTGACTTCCTTGTCCACCCTGTCCCTCACTGGGGCAATGACCGATGAGGGTCAGTGCTCGGGTTAAATGACCAGGCTGAAAAGCCATTGTCCAAGCAGCTAGTCACCCGATAACGGCTGGAGCACCAGCACAGTCCAACAAATTCGCCCCTCTCACAAACGCATGTGCGTACATTAACACACACAGATGGAAAGATAGAAAACAATATTGCACACTCTAGCAGACATGGGCAGACCAGATAGAGACGTGCATGCACATACACACTCGGAGAGAGACACACATTCAGGCCAGGTAAGTGAGCTTTTCCCCCTGCGGCACTGGCTGAGAGGCTGCTCAGCGATCAGTGAAATGGAGTGTTGCTCAGCTCAGTCTGAGCTTTATTCTCTGGTCTCGCTCCCACTGAGACAGAGCTACGTCCACCACCAACACTACATAGATCCTCATTCTCATGTGTGAGCATGTCCAGTTGACTCAGGTAACTCTGTAGTAATCTTTGGGGCCGTAGTAATTGCATTGCAAGTGTAGCTTTTTATGTTTGACCTTAACCTTGATTGTGTTGTGATTGTCTGCATTAATAGACATACAGTGAGTGAGTGTTTAAATTGTTGGTGCCCATTGAAAGCCTTGTGTCAACATTTAAAATATACGTGTTTTTAAGCCATTCAAGTTGTATTGTTCAGTCTCTCTCTAAATTGGCTGGTTGGTCCACCACTTTTGCCCAGACTGAACGATTTCAACAAGCAGTGGAATTTTGCCAGTGGTGGTGCCCTGACATTTCATTTCTTTTTGCTACCATGAGGTCGATATTTCTCTTTTTAGTAAAATGCTGGGATCTGAACAACTACAGGATCAATTGTGCCTTGAGAATGAATCCTAAGGACTTCCCCTGATTTTTCCTCTACATCAACCTTGAGATGAAATTGGAATGAAATTTCAAGTATTGGACAGATTACCACTGAATGTGTTTCATACAGTACATTAATTTATCCCACGTGATAAAATGTAATAATCTTAGTGATCCCTGAAGTACTTCCTTAGCACCTGATGGTGGCACTAGAAGTAGTTTATGACCAACTGCCTGACATTCCCATCAGCCTTTGCTCAGCATTTTGTGTAGTGCTGACAAGGAAATGTTAGCATTCATAAACATTACACCTGCTAAACAGTATGCTAGCTTTGTCATCATTAGTATGCTGATGTCAGCATTAGCTTGAGGTACAGACTCACAGAGCTACTATGCTGCTGTTGGAGGAAGTTGAATGATTACGGGCTCTGTGCTGTGGTGTGAGAAAATTATCTGCTTTTCAGAAGTGTTAAAGTATGTCAAAAGGTCTAAAGGAGGTCCTTTATAGTTGACATTTCGGAGATGTAAAGTTTGCACCTGTCAACATTGCATGTCCAACTGGTCTGCATGCGTTTTTATCCTGTGTGTGTGTGTGTGTGTCTCTGTGTGTGTTGGTGTCAGTATGTATATCAGTTTGGTCTGTAGCAGAGGGCGGTGTCAGTTCTAATCTGGGACAAAGCACGGATGGAAAGGTCAACTCTGCAGTGAAACACAAAGATAGACACACACACACAGACACGCACACTATATGGACAATGATAAGCACACATATAGACACATCGAAAACCAAGCACACAAAAGAAGATATTTATGGGAAACATGACTCATGTGAAAAGGTCAAGATTCATACAGGGGATTTGCAGGTGTAGCCACCGACCTGTACGTCTGTATATGGAGGTGCACGCGTCTGTGCGTGTCTGTCTGTGTGTTGGCAGAAGCAAGAGTGGAAGCGATGAGAGTGCCTCTGTGTGCTTTTTGGGAGCCTTGTGATATTCCTCATGGGAGGCAAAAAGACAATGTAACAGTGAGGCGAGGAGCGAGAGGGAAGCAGAGTAGAGAGAGAATGAACAAGTAAGAGAGCCAAGAGAGTTGAGTGTGAATTTCCTTAAAGTGCTCCATTTGGTGAGTCATTATTTTCACTAAACCCGCAAAAAGCATTTTGTTCCCCAAAGGAGTCACTCCTACCCACTCCTTCCTGCCTGTACTTCCCCATTCTATTCTCCCAGATTGGCAGCTAGTGTCTATCATTTGTTTGTTTTTTTTCCAATCATTTTTCTTCACTTGGAACTAAAGGAATGTCTGTGATCAGTTATGATCCACCTCAAACATTTCTGTGTATCCCTCATAAATAAAAGATTTTAAAAGGGGCAAATTAACATTCCATATTCAGGACATGGTCCCCTCTTCGCTTATATTCATTTTTCTCAGTGAGTGCTGCTGATCCAAGCTGATAGATTATGTCTGCAAATTCATAGAGCTGTATTGCTTACTCGTGCATATCTGTCGTGGCGGTGATTGTGTCCTCTCTGTGGGATCTGGCCACAGCCATACAATCAGCTCAGTGTGATAAATAGGAACACAGAGAGAACAAACCTTGCTGTCACTACAAATAAACATCTGTGGGGGCGCCTCAAGGCCAGCAGAGGCTTTCTCTTACACATAAACACAGTTGATAACACAGATGCAGAGACTCACACAGACACACACATTGACACACAATCCGCCTCCTCCCACCCATTCAGCTGCTCAGAAGGTTACTATCCTCTCCTGCGTATTATTTCGATCTGCCGAAACAAACGCCTTCGCTCCCTCTGGATTTGGAGATAAGCAGATTGGTTTGTCTTTTGGAGAAGACAAAAGGAGCTCAGTCCACACAAAGGTTTATAAAATGGCACCACCGCAGTGGTAGAGAAGAGACCAAGCTCGCAGGAGCCTCCAAAGCCTACCTCTAATGCCAGAGAATGTCACTTCCCATATCCACAATAAAGGCATGCAAATTCCAACCAGGTACTTTTGTCATGTTTTTTAACGTCTGGGTCTCCCGCTTCTCCTGCAACTTGCCATGTGACTGTTTCATTGGCTTGTATAATTGTTTATTGTTTGCTGGAGTTTCTTATTCATATTTAAAATCCCAGCGCTGTTGCCTCTACTTTTTCATCTGAGAGCACGACATGAGCGTCTCTCCACTTTGTTCAAACATTTCATTTTAGGTTTAACTCGGTGTCAGCTGTGTTTTGCTCGTCTGTCTCGTTCGCTCGCTCTGTCTCTGAGAACAAGGAAAAGTTCAGCAGACTGCGTGGCTCCACCAAGCGCTTGATATGCTAATCAGAATTGATCTGGATGGGGATATTAAAAAAAACTGGGGTGATTGCTGTCACAGTGCTCAGTGTGGGGCTGATTTAGAGCATCATAAATATTAATGGTGGATGCCCATCAGAGATGGCACGTCACTGACAGTACCATGATTGCCCGCTGAGTGCTGTTTCACTGCAAACAGTATAAGTGATTGGTTCACACAAATGCACACACACAGCATTTTGGCATGTGAGCAGCTTAAAGGGATATTCTGATGTAAGTTTAATCCATGGTCTAACACACCGTGACACCGAGTAAGACCCCCCCTTAAGAGATCAAGTTTGCAGACCGCTAGCTTACGTAGTTTTAGCAACCTCGGAAATGACCGCACGATAACAGTACATTGCAGTATATGCTTCCACCAACAAACGGACATCAAAAAGGCCCAAATAATGCTCAGAACAGCACCAAACTTCAGCAACAATACAAATAGGGTCGCAGCACAAACCCTAACCCTAAGCCTAACCCTCAAACATCTACTAGCTTAGCCGGATTTCTATTGTAAAGACAACACAAATCACCACTCTCCTGCCGCAGCTTCCTACTGTGGGGAGGCCCTGCCAGTCGATTACCGAATGCGATTAGAAATGCTCAATTCCGTTCTTTTCCCTGTCCACTCTCTATGATAACTGTTGTAAGCTGGTAGGCAAGACACATATGAACTTTGATTGCATTTCCATGGAGTAGTAATCATAAATTTTCATCCTTGAGCTGCGGAACTCTGCTGCACTTGGTAATCGACTCGCAGGGCTTCCCCACAACAGGAAGCTGTTGCAGGAGAGTGGTGAGTTGTGTTCACTTTACAATAGCAATCCGGCTAAGCCAGCCTCAAACTATGTTCTGCAACCCTATTTGTACTGTTGCTGAAGTTTGGTGCTGTTCTGAGCATTATTTGTGGCTTTTTGATGGTGGTTTGTTGGTGGAGGCATATACTGCAATGTATTGTTATTGTGCAGTCTTTTCTGAGGTTGCTAAAACTACGTAAGCTAGCGATCTGCAAACTTGATCTCTCAAGGGTGGGCCTTACTCGGTGTCACGGTGTGTTAGACCATGGATTAAATTTACACCGGAATATCCCTTTAATTGATAACAATGTTGGTGATATGTGTAGTGACAGGGTTGATAAGGCAGCATGCTCTTACCTGGTTGAGCTCTATTAGAGCTCTAATGGAAGATGTCCAGTCTCTCACAGCACAGATGGAGACACAGCCATCTAAACACACAAACACACACACATCAGCCTGTCTCTACACATTATTAACAGAACAATCTTCACACATTTTTGATAAATTCATGTTTACTGTTTCAGGCATTTGTTCTTCAAATCTACAATTCAATTCGACTTTTAATGTTATATTCACGATTCGATTTTGTCTTTGATTTAAAAAATATCAACACTGACATTTGTGCTAGTGTTTGACTTAGAGTTAGGCCCCTGACAACTGTGATTTACATTTTCAATTTTTTCTTTCAAAAGGGCTATTTTACAACAACAGCTTGACTTTATCCTGGTGCTGTTTGCAGGTTAAGGTTAGACAAGTCCAATATCCAACAAGAACAGAGATTCTGGATTCCAACAAAAAATATTAACCTTCAGTGACTCTCTCTGAGTAGATCTCTCTGTGGATCTCTGAAACGTCTTCAATGCTGTTGGAGTTACCTTCAATCCAGCCAGCTGTTTGTGTTCCTGTACACAGGATACCTACTGGAAGTGCAGCTGTAGGCTACCAGTAAGCTAGCTGTGTCCTCTGAAGTGTTTTTATTTCTATTGGACATGTGGTGGGTACGTGCATATTGGCGGGATTTAGAATGAATTTGTGACACCCCCATAAATTACAGATTCAATTTTGTGTACAGTACAATTAAAGAGAATGAGTTTTTGATTAAATCTGTATTTACAGTTAGATTTTACAAATCTTTGAAAACATCAAAGTGAAATAGCAATTCAGATTAAGTTAAACTAGATTTGTAATTTCTTTAGGCATTACGACTGTGAACCATCAGGCATAATTTTGAGGGACAATGCTTGCTAAGTAAAAAATTTGACTGACCAAGTGGTCATGGGATGAGATCATAAGAAGACCTTGGGAACAATGTTGGCAACTACTTTTTATACATCTGCATCTATAAAAAGTTATTTGTTTACTTCTCTGTGGTAGTCAAGAGCAACTTCTTGATAGTCTGTCCAACACAGATAAAAATGTTCTCTATCAAGTCTCACATTGCCTTTGCTCATGTTATCTCAGTATGTGTTTCTCACTTTTCTCAAATACACACACATCTACACACATTTGTCCTTATCAGCTTTAAGACAGAGTTTCTCATCGACTGCGAACCTGGGGCAAGTGACGTATAGGACGACCCCTGGACACAAACAGGCTCCCTTCTCCCCCTTTCTGCCGTTTGAAGGGTGGCATTGGCTAAGCCAGGCACGTCTGTATTGATGCACATAGTTGGCAGTCTGCAGACAAGATCCACGGAACATCCAGGGCCATGGAGAAAATCAATGGTTCCCATCTCTACTTGCTCCTGACAGATCTGAGGGCAGGGGATGGATCCACTTTTTGACTTCATTATTGGCTCTGTCCGAATTATTCATTGAGGTACACAATCATAATCCACTGCCTCCTCGGGTCAGGTCTTACTATGCATAGTTCACGTTACCATTAACTGCAAATTGTTAACACTCCCACAGTGTCTTTTGGTATCATTGAGCTAGATCCGAATCTTAACCAAGCTCAGGCGATGAAACTTTCTTCTCCCTAAAAGAATGTAACATTTTGATTTCTGTTGGAGAACGAGGAAAACAACTTTGAGATCTGACACCTGGGTTTGATCCTATGATTCAGCATCATGACTTGAGAGAAGTTTTACACAAATAAGTTGACATGCTGCACAGTGAGATAACTTTTAAGTGACTGTGCTGTATGACATATGTTTCAGATCTGTCAGTGCTTATATTCAGACGCAGAGAGACGCCTTCATTTTTTGTCAGAGAGTAATTCAATCAGTGATGCTGATGGTTGTAAACAAGCCTCAGTAGATGCTGTCTACAGTCTCCCACCTGATAATGCTGCGAGAGGCTGACATGTCACCTGCCACAGTAAAGAGAGGATGTATGTGCCTGTCGAGCTCCCCGCCTTCGCCTCCGACTGTCAGCCCTGGTTTGGTCTAACGAGGAGAGGCAAGGCTAATTGAATCCTAAACACTTTCTCCTTCTGCTTATCCCTGTCTTTCATTACTGGCCCCACTGCGGGGATGGGTTAAAACTCAGGCTTCCTGGGCAGCATGACATCATGCTTTAGAATTTAGTACTTTGTCACCCCCATTTTATGCCTCAACTCACCCCTTGTCCCCAAATGTTTCCTCCCCCACCTCTCATCACTTTTATCTCTTATGATTCCATATCCCCCATGGCCCAGGGCTTAATTGCAGTTATCCTATTACTGTTTTAATGGTCCGTTAGCACTGAATTTGGTTGATGAAAATGTATGAGCAGAACTGTTGTGTGTGTGCTCTCTCTCAAAGCTGAGACCGGCATAAACAGATGTCAGCGCAACTATTGCTCTGTGCTATTTTTCTCGCTTTTCTTCCTTTGTACATTTACAGAAAAGTGGGCTTTCAGCGATCTGCTCCAAAGCTGCTGGGGTTGCGATCTCAATCTTGGCACAGCTTGCTGCAGTTTGCCGGGCCTAAAGGCCAAAACGCTTACTGTAGTAAAATAATTTTCAATAAAATAAAGTACATTAATGAATAAAACAACCGCGGTAATTGCTCGCCAGCTCCCTCTCAGTGTGAGCAAAGTTAAAAGTCTTTGTACTTCTTTGTAGCCTTTTTTTCAGAAGTGGGCTTTAACCCCTGCTGCAACTGACAAACAAGAACTCCTACAAAGAAAAATCTATGAATATCAATCACGCTTGGGAGAGCTTGTGCTTTTTCAAGTCAAATACAGCTCCTCAGGCTTTGTAACACAATGGTGAAGGTGGACCAGATTACATTTGATTACAGTTCTGTGCTACACAGGTCTGATCATTTTATGAATAGCTAAGAGAATTAGGAGAGACCTTTAACTTGGGGAGAAATGACTGCATGCTAGAGGACAGGAGGGCTTTGGTAAAGAGGCAACGCTTTCGTCCCTCCGTCCTGAGGGTCAACTTTTAAGTAATGACAGATGAGCCAAGGCTCCAGTCTGTCCCCACTCATTGCGTTCCCTGATATTAATGGCCTCTGATGCTCTGATAGACGGAAACATGTCCACGGATAAATCATTCAGAGGTCATTGGTGAAGCTGTCACTCATGCGCTCTGACGACTGCCTGTCTGGTTCTTCTCCAATTCCCTGTGTCATTCCATCTCTGTCTTCTCTTTCTTTCTCCCCGTCTTCTTCAATCTCTGTTGTGCTCTTCATGTCTGGGCCTCTTCTCGTCCAGTCACAAACACTGCCCGCTGTGCTTGGTGTACGCTATGCTAAGTCAGGCACCAAGGGGCTATGATTTCAGATGTAATGGGAACATTTCATTTCATTAAACACACTCTCCACTTTGTCTATTGACAAAACTATTGTTGTTTTGATACATATGGATTAATTATTAAAACACAACATTATGCCTGTTGTAGGCTGACACGCTGATGAGTACAAGTACGCAAATCGACACACGCACAAGCGCCTGCACACACACATACATGCACAAATATACGCACTTACAAACTGCAATTCCCAGGACAAACACATCTTATGCAATAGATTTCCAGTAATTATAGCTGTCATCGCATATTCCTTTTCTCTTATTTTCTCCTGGCTGTTGTAGGTTTAAGTGGCTGTTCTGTGGAACAAGACAAGCAGTGCTCCATAATGAAGTGTTTAATATTTGATGCCATTGGATTTCACAGCTAATAAAAGCTGTGTGTGTGCCTCCATTAGCCCTCTGCCCAGGCTTGAGAATAGTGCCGCATGGCTGCACAATGTAAATCACAATCCGTCCACTGCCAGCTAATGGGGCAACCCAAAATCTGTCATGATAGAAAGTAACAATACGTACACTATGCTAGAGTTTTACAATCACAGATTATAAATTATTCACACCAGTACTTTATGCTGTTTTGGTGCATGGCTGTTTGTGCCAGGGGACATGGAGATATTTTGTTGGAGGAGAGCCACTGTGGAGTGTTATCATTTGAAGAATATTTGAGAGGTGTGAGACCATTCCAGTTTTTTGGGTGTGTGTGTGCAAGTATTTGCGTATGCGAGAGCAAGAGAGAAAGGAAAACAAAAGAAAGTGTAACAACAAGAGAAAAAAAAATCTTAAAAGACAGGGCTTGATCTTTTGCAGTATTGATGTTCCAATGTTCAGCTGCTACTGCAACTTTTATCAAAGAAAAGAAATGTAATAAAACTGAAACATACCTATATTTATAATTTAATTAAACTTGATGTATTTTGACCATGTGTATTTTTTAAGTGTATTCCTAACACAAACTCTTTCTGTTACATGTCTTTCCTCCACCGGTCTGATTTCTTGGAAAGCAGGTAAGATGAAAATGATTTATTTGTTTAAAATTTTTAGCTTCATATCCCATCCTGCCTGCCTATCCCCCTGTTGTTCTTCTTCTCGTGTGCTTCCCTACCCCTATATGAATGAGTGCATACAAATGTCATTACTAAGAGCAGTGGAAAGTCATGACAGCCATTGATTCTGGAACGATGATAGAACTAGTTGAGGGAAATAATAGCTTAGGTGGTTAGGTACACAGTGGCCTGAGTTAAGCTTATTGCAAGACCTTTGTTTTATTTTAATGAGCCATGTATGCATGTGCACTGTGACCACTAAAGAATGTCCAATGTTGTGCGTGTGTGTAACAAAGCAAATAGCAGGGGCTTCTCTTGATTTCGCAGCAAACCAGACTGCTGTAATTGAGAGGGTCTTCTTATCGATGGACGCCATAGAGATATACCAAACCTCAGCTTGCATTTCCTGTTTGGTATTCACCCAGCGCATTCCCATCGCCTTTATCTAGAGCCCCAGCATTCCACTGCTTACTGCCAGAGGATCTTAGCACCTGTTTCATAAGAGTCAGAGAGCAATTAACACACCAAGTGCTTTACATGGTTGCAACTGTGGGAGTATGACAACTTGCACTCGGATTCTTTATGCTAAAATAACAGGCTGTAGGTTGTGTTTTAGTAAAATCTAAACACTTCAAATGTGACTGACAACATTATAATTTAAACCCTTTGTAGTTGGACAATGCTTACATAGAATATCATGAAAACAAGTATCTGACTATTGAGCCCTCTACCATTTAACATCGTGATTTACAAGCCCCAACCCCATGTCCACATACACACATACAAAATAGTCGTGGTCGTCATATTGTTAATTTTGTTTTCTTATCATGCATTGCCCTGCACATTTAACTGACAATATTTCATGTTTAGAAAAAATATTATCAGTGAATTATTAAGGTTGTAATGACCGGAAACTCTTGCTGATTTAGTGTCTTATCCGAGCTGTTAAAATCCACATTTTCCACACCACAAGACAGGCTGGAAATTGTCCTGAAGTGTTTTTGAAAATATCTCATGGTATTACGCTTGAAAATGTTGAAAAGCAGTCGAATAACTGCGGTCACTAGCTTGGCAGCCTTCATGCCTATGACTCCACTACCATCCCCTCCACCTCTTGATATAACTGTTAGGTTACAATCACGTAATGTGAATGTGATATGACACATTTTGTAGGAATGTCAATATGGTAAGTAGGCCTATGACAATTAGAAATGTAAACAAATTGATGGTTAACAAAAATGTTAACTGCTAACATTTTTTCTCATCGGCCGTGCTGGTGGAAATTGTCATATCTAATTTTGAAGACATTACCCAACTCCCAACACAAGCTTGATGTCAGGAAACTTATTATTATTATAATTTGAGGTGCACTGTTGCACCAATTTCTATTTCATGAGGAAAAGAGAAATCTCAGTTCTTAGTGATAGCTGTGGATGTAATTCTGCTCACCAAGATTCTAGTAGTGCAGGCAAAAGTAAAATGCCTACTTCTATCCACAAACAGACTAAAGTGACGAGATCCCAGAGATACTATCACAGCCTTGTAAGCACAAGCTGCATTTGAAGCAATGCTGATCAGATATGCAGAGAGTTTAATTTGAAGATACAAACTTTATTCCTTGCTAAGGAAGTGGTGCTCCCCCTCCAATTATATTTAGATTAGAGTTGGAAGTATCTGGCGTTAGAGCTACTATTTAGCACAGAGGAAAGGTTGGAAAGACTCCCTGGAGTAACTGTATTCCTCATAGTCATTACTTGGAGAACTAGTGGCATTACAGTATACGTTTTATTTTCATTTTCCTGCTCTCAATCTTTTACATTCTCTACATATTTTGCACAAGGCAGCGCAGCACTTCGTGAGCACTGTGGAAATGAATATTGGAAAGTTAGTGATACAGTATTTTTTTATGTACAGAAATATACAACATTTCCATGCTGAAAGTCAACTATAAACCACCACATCTATTCAATGAATATCTTATACATTTAAAAGTCAACAACACTGCTGGCATGCTTTGATTTGGCATATGCTACTACATACGATTAGATGCATTATACATGAAGGCTGCCATTCTGCTGGTGATTGAGACCAAGATGTGCCAAGCCACAAACAAATGTAAATATTAGTTATCAGACTGAAGCTACCAGAGCACTACAAGAGAAATGTGAGAGCACAAGTACTGGAAAAAAAAAGAAATGTCAAATCTGAAGCAAAGACATTCTGATAAACAAACGGAGCTCTGCTCAAATAATCAACCCGCGGAAAACAATCAAGCTGGTGGAAGTATGGAAGGCATGTCAACAACCACTGCAATATTAAAAGAGATCAGAGATTTCAGAATGGAAACTTCAGTCAACCTTCTAACACTCAACAAATAAATGAATTAAGTATTGAAAGAGGTTGGGGAATTGGAAATAATGAAAGGATGCAACAGAATTTAGGATTGCAGAAAATGAAGATCATGAATGTGTTATTGCTGTTGATCCTAGCCCTGCAGTGGATTCGTCAAGTGGGAGTAGGAAGTAAAATGTTAAGATCTTAAAAGCAAAGGGGCTACTTGTGCTTGAACATTTTGAAGAAAATAAAGTCTGAATCATGGAGAGACTGATGGATAATTGAAAAGAAGAGGTGAGCTAAACATTGAACGAGCATTTGGGGCATTTTGGGCTTTAGACGGAACAGAACGGAAGTTACAACATAAAATGAAGGCTGGTTCATGCTACTTGTGCAAAGAAAAACATTCAGCTGAATGACAGCAGTATTTATTTGATGAAGATTTCAAGAGCCCGGTGTTAAAGAATGCGCAAAGTACAAGAAAGAACTGAAACAGCTTATGAAAGAAAGATCAAGACAAGCGTTCTTTTCACTGCCAGACTCAAAATATTTGTGGAGGATTGGAAAAGTGAGATGTCTGACCTCCCAAGATGGGAATCGACATGAAGATCCAATAAGGGAACCAGACTAGAAGTGAGTGCTGCAGACAGTAATGTACACATACACTTCACTACATACAATGAACTGTCCTTATTAATTAAACAAAATAAAATGTAACATAATTTTGATAAGAGGCATTGGATAAGGGGTTCGCAAAAATAGTTAATTTACACAGAAATTTCATCAAATATAGAACTAAGTCAGATAAAAAGAACTTGACAGTGATGATGAGATAAGAATTAATATTATCCAAAGGAATTGAAAGAACAAAAACATAAGGACTGCGTGGACAATTCTCAAGAATAATATAAAGAATAAATCCCTGTACACTACTTTTCAACATTAATTTTTTAATGAAAACTTTTTTTGTAAATGTTGGACATCTTATTTACTAAGTCCATTGAGGCACGATGTATGTAAATATGGGACCAGAGGGAGTGAAACAAACAATAAATGTATTTTGGACACGTACTAGAAAATGATAGTCTGACTATTGTCAAGGAAAACAAAAACAAAACATCAGCTGATTGTGATGTGGTTGATGTGGCAATAGTGAAAGATTATTGGCGACATCATTAAACCTCGAAACCCACATTTGTAATGTATCATTTCAAACTGAAGGTTTCCAGACAAGATAAAATAGCGAAAATCAGCCTGCTTTATAAAAGTCGAGATAAACAAGAGTGTTCTAATTATAGGTCTGTGTTTTAAAAATGTTAGGTTTTTAAAATATCACTTGAACTAAATATGATTTCAGAAAAGAGAAAGATACTAAGGGGGAATGAGTATGGATTTAGAAACAAAGACTTTCTAAACTAATTACACGTCACAAATGGTTAAGTAGTTGTTTAGAAAGCTGAAATGCATGGAGGTTAAATGTGAGTCCCACAGGTGTCGGTACTGGGGACCTAGAACCCTTTTAACTTGATTTATAAAGAAATAAATCTATCAAGTGTCTTTTTGCATATCAGCTTTTAAAAGTACAATGGGACAGTTCTGCTCATATTTATTTCCTTGTGTATTGACAATTCTTAATATGCAATAAGGGTGTCACGATTTTGATTTTAAATCAAAATAAACCAAAATTAAGTCACAATCTCTAAGTTCAAATTAAAAAATGGAATTGTCGATGCTGCCACACCCCCATGTCACGTACCCTCGGCTTGCCAAGCGGAAAATAAACACACACGTGTTGAAGTGCTGCAGTCAACCTCCTCTAACTTAGCTACTAGCTAAGCCAGTAGCTATTAGCTACAGCCAGCCAAACGATAGCATGGTGCTGAACCATTCCTGTTCAGCTCCCAGACCGTGGTTGGGAAGCACAGGGGAGAAGATTTCCTCCAGGGCCAAAGTTTGTGTTTACCTTCGGGATGAACCCCCTTTCACGTGTTAAGCTGGTCGGGAAATAATACCAGGGAGCTTTGCTGTATCTAGCCGTCGCCTTTATTCACAGCCAAACTGCAGCCTATATCGTACACTTTATTGCTGTCGCTACTCCTGCTACTCCTTTCGCTTCTCCTTCCTCTCCCATTCATTCACTGTCCGCACGTACGCACGCTCCCTCACTCTCGCTCGCCCACTCACAGCTTACATACCTTACGCACACACACCTCACGCACCGCCCTATTCCTGAAAGGGGCTACGCCACTCTTACAACAATGGCAACTGCAGATGCAGAGACCCATCGACAGAACTTGAACCCCTCCTCTTTCAATGAAGTCACCTGTGTGGAAGAATTTTGGATTTCCAGTGAGTTATGTTGACAACGTTAGCGATGTCGACAAAAAGGTTTCCAATTGACTGAAGATATAAGTTATTGTTACATTATGTTGTTAATAAATGTTTTAAATTTGACAATGTAGTGTGGTACATTGCGAACAAAGGTCAGATATTATATTGCATAAAAGTCTAGTCTAAAAATGGCATAGCAACCTGTGCTTTAAAAAATAAATAAATATAAAAATCGAGAATCGAATCGAACCGTGACCTTAGAATCGAAAATGTAATGAAATCAAGGATTTGGAGAATCGTGACACCCCTAATATGCAATATAAGGTAATTGTGGGTTGTGCCCGATCCTTGAGAGTGTGATAGCAGTGCGCATTATGTGAGCTGCAACTTGATTCCATTGAGTAGTTCAGAAAAAAAAACTATTCAGAAAGCCCTTCTCTCCTTGAATCACAGATGTCAGTGCATGTCCAAGAGAGATAAGCGACAGTCTCAAGGGTTCGGCTCAGGCCACCACTCAAAGTAAACAATTCAATGACAAGGCGTAGCATCAGCTGTCTTGCCAAATCGTCATTCAGTGAGAACTGAGGAACACCAGTGATAGTCACAGAAGCGTGAGTAACTCAGGATATCCAGTCAGACAAATTGACTAGATCATGTGACTTTAGAGAAGGCACGAAGGTTTGTCATTACGTGCTGCACTGCCCATCCGTCTGCTGGTGGTACAGTCACAACAGATGTCCTGAGCTTTCGACCAAATGCAGGGAGACACGAATCCAGCATATTTCTCACCAATGTTGTGACACAAGGACAACAGAGGGACTGGAGGATATGGCAAGAAACTCCCAGACATACTGTGGAGTGAAAAGATATTTACAGTATAACCTCGAGCTGACAACCTGACAGTATGTCCACATATTCTTTTTGTGCTAGAAAATTCTGCTGGTCAAGCCCCTATCCCACAGGCCTTTGCAAAGTATCCTTTAAAGGAAAACTGAGCATCCCTGCAAAATCAATAAATTGTGCCCATACCTTATAAAAAAAAAAGGTGTCATCATGTGTTATCAGTGTTGCTTTTGGTATCTTTAGAAGAGGCAGACATTTTGTCTCAAACAGCCTACCCACTATCAACTATAACCACCAGGGACCACCGCTCTGTCCAAACACATTACACACTCACTCATGCTCAGTCACACAAGGTTATTGTTGCCTCAGACATCAGCAGCTTCATCATCGGGGCTAGGCATATTTTACATCAACTGATGGCTTCAGACTGATGAATGAGATATGTCATCAATGGTAAACAGTATGATTTACGACGGTGATTTCACGCTCTGCTTTAGCTCACACCTCTTCTAACTGCCCTTTATTCCGGTCTAATATTCATATAGTTAAGATGCATAAAACGCCGCGCATGTAAAGATTTTTTTTCTTACAGCCATATCTACAGTTAGAAAGGTGACATATATTCTCTCCTTGGCACTTACGTTTAATATTTAATACCAGTGCTTGGCTCCTGCATAACAAAGCAGGTAAGCGGGCAATAGAATATGTTAATGTGGAAATAGTTATTCAGCAAAACAGCTCCCCAGGTAACAATGACTAGAGAGAGACGGAGTGAGGAAAAAGAAAGAGGAGAAAAAGGAGGGGGCTTGCTCTTCATGCACGAATAAGCATCAACATTTCCATTCCTCTGTTTCTACAAGTTGTGTTTTCTCAAATTCTTTTCATGATTTTCGTGGTGTCTGTGCTCAGGAAGAATCCTCAGAATAAAGGAAGAAGGAATCCTTGGATTGTGATATGATATTTTGAGAGTCGGAGCGCGTGTGTGAGATCTCAGGAAAGAATGACTTCACTGTGTGTCAGAATACGAGTATGAAGAGACAGCGGCTGTGGAAGTGGAAATATTAAGAGCTGGAATAAGGAGTGTCAGGTATTTATTGGACTTAGATTAAGGGCTTTTCAGCAGTGCATAAAACATACATATTTCAGACAGGCCTACATGAAACCATTTGTGTAGTCTGTATGATGAAGTGTTTGTGTTATATGTGTGTTTGTAGCCTCTGCAACAACAGCGTGATTATCGTCTCGGCAGCATTTATCTGCAGCTTCAAGGAGATGATGACTAATGCCCTTCAGTGTTACATTTGTCGCTGACGCATCACTATGCACATTATAGAATAATATAAGAAGTGTACAACACATGCACACATACAGCCATACTAAATTACACACAACAGACACAGGGGACAGGGACAGGAAATAAGGAAGAAAATGGGCAGGAAGGAGAAAAGGAAGGATGAGATATCTAATGCTTTTTAATGAAAGTATAAATCAGTATTTGCTCCAAGGGATGAGGAGGACCTAATAGTAATTAAGCAATTGTCAAATTCTGTTGTGTTCAACTATTGAACCCAGATTACGTGATAATGAGAAAATCAGTGAGTTGGGAGAAAAAGCAGAGGTTTTAGAGAGATTGCAAGTGAGGCAGATTGTCAGCTATATTATCTTGGTTTGATTGATCGGCACACATGCTGTTTAGAGGTGTAATAAGATTTGTGGATAACACAACGGCATGTGTGTTTGCACCAGCTCTTTTCTTTAATTGTTTATGTAAGGTATTATTGGGCATCTGTGTTTGTGTTCTCTCAGGTCGATTTACCAAAAGCGAACTTCAATTTACCTTGAGTCACAAACTTTTGTGTCACCCTGTGTTTTCAGTTTAGTGAGCTGTTTATGAACACTGAAGAGGTAAATGAGCACAGCCACAGTAGAGTTGTTATGAATGCACTATTGTTAATTAAGAGCTGGTGCTGGGCTACTTGAAGAAGAGAAAGTGCAGGCTTTCTTCCAATGAGCTTCTAATATTGAACATTGTGGTAACTGTGGGTTCTTTTTTCACAAGGAAAGTCTGTCTGGGAGGAAATGGCTGTAATTATTTTGAAAGTTGGCTCTTGGACACATTTAAATTTCTTGGAGCAGAATATCATATTTATGTTGTCCTGAAACAAAATAACCACAGTAACCAGTTACAATTGAATAAGCCAATCCAATCATAATGTTTAGGATTAGACTCACTGTAATCTTCTAAATGCTGCAAATATCACACATTCACATTGAAGGCATAGAGGCAAGATATTCATGTGAAAATTACTATATAATATCAATCACAAATCAACACAAGAAAGGTGACCATTGATGGTCTTAATGATGCTGACCATACATGTGCATCACATGCATGTATGTGTCATGTGTGTCAGAGTGTGTGTTGGTACTCTTGTCTAAATGCTAAAAAAGAAAGCAAAGGAGCTCAAAATATAATTAGTCAGAAAAGCCAAGACAGCAGCTGTGAATAATTTAAGATGGCAGTTTATGCAAATGGTCCAAATCTGGGACATGGTGCAGAAGGTGTTAGCGTTTTACTGCTGACGGGATGAAACAGAGCTGAGTAGTATATAAGGTGTACAGTCCGTGCATAGCCAAAATGCTGCCAGCATCACTCCATTAGTTTCACATTTGTTTGGGATGGAAAATGTATCTTTTGACAAGGATATAGCTCCTGTGTGGACAGAGTTATTGCGATGCCTCATGCTAATGATGCATTTAAACGCCAAAAAAAAAAACACTTTCTCAGGGACAGCTGCATGGCTGTGATCATCCCTGGCTTCTTTTGACTGAATGTGACAAATTTGAATAATTATATCTGTCATTAATGTTGAATTTATTTTGTAGTCTGCTTTTGATAGTCACGAAACACTGAAGTGAGGACAGATGGACAGCTCGCTGTTACCTGGGGTCATTCTACATCAGTTATTGCAAGGACTCTTGATGGCTACAGTCTCTTTTCATGAAATAGAACAAAGCTGGGAGTCTTCTTAAAACTGAGCGCTCACCTCTAGCACAGAAACATTCAAAGTAAAATTTGATCTAAGGTGAGCTGTTGTCACCACGGCAGCATAGTGAAAGCACCTTCTCTTCTAACTTCAAGCACCTCACGGGAGAAAAGTTTGACTTCTGCTTACTTTGCTCAGAGACGACTGCATTAGAGTTTTGAGTAGACTTTAATACCTCTCTAATTAGACTCCAATTATGGAATTTTAATATGCATTATTACATGCAGTACCCGACACACATCACCACCTACTGAATTCATTTGCTGGTGTTTAGCCATGCTCAGAGAGCTGACAGAATGGAATTTGAAATGGGAGTCAATGAGAGCGAAGGGAGTGTGTGTGCACAAGATGGAGCAAAGCTGCATTTTTTTTTTATATATTCCAGTATTATCGAGCCGCTGTCATTTAAAATACAGAGTTGACAGTTTTTGTAACCAGAGACACGGTGTATTGGCTGGATATGTTCAATAATTACTGCCCTGTAGCAATCAAGAAGAGCACTGAGCTTTAGCCAGCATAAAAGGACCATTGTGACCATGTCTTAGATGCTGACAACCACATTGATTTGCATGAATCAAGCTTATATATGCCTATGAAGCTCAGACACAGCAATGCTCCCTTAATCTACTCAATCTTTCTTTCTGTCTTTGTCTCCCTGTTTTCTCACTGCCTCCGTTTCTCAGTGTTTTACGCCGGCCTCTCCCCCAAGCTCCCTATCTACGCTTTTGTCTCTTGTGCTGTGCTAGTGGTTTTCGCCGTTTTGACATTCAAACAGTATCCATAAATTATGTCTCCGCATCACTGCTTTGCCATTACCCTGGAATGCTATTTTGAATTCTAACATGTCAGCAAGAATGAGGTTAAAAACATCAATACCCATAAATCCCCAATATTTGAATATGGATCCCAGTACAAAGAGACTGACCACAGTAATAACAGCAGCAGGGATAAACTGTACGCCGAAGCAGAAACCCCCTAACTCCACATTGCGGCTATTATCTGTGTGTTTCAAAGCAAGCTAGAGCTGAGTTATAGGGTTTTCTCAAGGATAAATGGATTCCAAAGCAAGATCCTTCCTCAGCAAACTGCTGTTGAATTCACTGTTAAATTAGGTATATTCAGCGATACTGAAATTCATTTCCACTGTCAAATGGGGGGATGTTTTCCTCTGAAAAGGCATGCAAATGAGGGCAAGAGGTAAAGGTAAAAGGGAGGGACTGTTGAGGTGTAGAGGAGAGAGGCACGGATAGATAGATGATGGAAGAGAGGGAGGAGAGAGTACACATTGTACCTGGCATCACTACTCTATTTGTCACACTTGTAGGCACCTCTCTCTCTCTCTCTCTCTCTCTCTCTCTCTCTCTCTCTCTCTCTCTCTCTCCATCTCTCCATCTCTCTCTCTCTCTCTCTCTCTCTCTCTCTCTCTCTCTCTCTCTCTCTCTCTCTCTCTCTCTCTCTTTCTCTCTCTCTCTCTCCCCTTTGTTTCTCACGTGGCCCTTTCTCTTTATGGCCACTTCACACTCACAACAGGGGGACTATTTGTTTCTCTGAGTGGATTTGCTTCTCTCAGTGGGCATCTAAGAGAACGGGAACCAGAATGACAGAATGAGTACACACTCGAGCACACATTCTCCCAGAAACACATTTATAGACAAGTAGCGACCAATAAACAGAGAGCGGGATTTACACACACAGTCGTGTGCACAAAAAACACACATAATCGTACTACATTAATCCAGCTCTGCCCTATTCAGCTGTGTGATTCTTGAGGAGACACAAATAAGAATGACACATCCTGTGTGCTAGACGAAAACGTCCAAAAAAACCCAGAGGTGATTCCTTGAAGTGGAGACATTTAAATGTATGAATTTTAACGATTGTTATACCATATGAAGCATGTGAATGCCAGACAGCCTGCCTGGCTGCCATTCATTCTTGAACAAATGATGTCAGTGTCCTTTTCCTGGAAAACATTAAAACCACCTTTGCTTTCAAGAAAAAGAACGAAATACATTTGTTTCCTGAAACTATTTGGGTCAGATGTAAATAAATATGACAATCTAGCTTTGTAGAAAACAGATTTTTCCTTTTTTTTGTTTTATTTTTTTTACTACATACTGTATACACCATGAAAGCAGCAGAATGTAACATTGAACCTCACAGAAGCCCACATATCAGCGCTATCTGAGAGAGGGTTAGACATATGCTTATTCTGTCCTTTATGCTCTTTAATAACGTAATGCCACAAAGCCAACAGAAAAGTTGATAAAAGCCAGCCCAAACAGCAACAAACATGCTGTGTGCAGTAACAGCCTCAAAATAAATGGTATCATTATATAAAACTGAACAGTATTAAAACACCACCTACTACACATATTAATTTGGATTTTCTTCCCCAAGCCATCTTGCAGCATACAGTATGCTGGCACCAGAATATAGGTATTCTTAAAATGTCTCTAAGTGTGTTTTGAGATTAGTCAAGTAAATTTTGTTTATATAACTCAGCATTGCAAAATCACTAATTTGCCTCGAGGGGCTGTACAAGTGTTTTGTGTGTCTTTACAACTTCTTTGTGTTTCTATTTTTATTGTAATAGTAAAACACCACCTATTGTGTTGAGTTGGTGTATGTGTTCTACTAGCAGGTTTAATGATATATTTCTGATATATTCTTAAATATTTTATCATTTTTCTCTGCTATTTGGATAATAGATTTTGCTTGTGTTCTCATTACATGAAAAGATAGATGGTGTCTCTCCCAGGGACTGCTCAAAAGCTGCTCTTGATGAAAAGATTGATTGTTGTAGCGCTCCTGTCCTAATTTATTACAAATTTCATTTAAATTTACAACACTTGAGACACATAATCTGTAATGGCGATGTAGGCACCTGCTATAGTCAGCCAGTTTGAGGCTGCTGTGAGGATTTATGGTTTAAGGATTTATGTAGAAAAATTCCTGAAACTCAATGCACTAAGACTTTCAGCACTGTAACTTTGTTGTAAATATCTACAAAACCTTACATTTCTATTCTCTCTCACACACACACTCACACACACACACACACACACACACACACATACACACACACACACACACACACACACAGACACACACACACACACACACACACACACACACACACACACACCACACCACACACCAAGCTTGTCAAGAGGTAGAGCTCTACCTCTTGACCCATGCTGCAGTAGGGAACAGAGGAGCACATGTTTGCTGCACTGGCTGAGTGGGTAATGGGAAACTGAGGATGAAATGTGCAGCTCTACGTCACAGGAGTTTGTTTGAGTCAGATTAGGAAGGAGGAACCTAGAGAGTACCCCCCAAGCCCTCATACACTGTGTTACAGTAGTGCAAAAAAAGGCAAGAACAACGCCCAGAGCTCTATGAAATATGAAATAATATCTTTATTCCTGCATCCAAAAGTATAGTTTCAGTTTTCTAACTCAGCAGAGGCTGTCTTAACCTGAGTGACAAGATATGGGTCAGAAAAAACAACTTGAAATAAACTGGCTTTTATCGCTCACTCACTACACTTTAATGCACATGCATTGCTTCAAAGGTTCCATGACAGGATTTGATAGATGTATTTTTTTTTTTTGATTGATGTATTTTTCGTTCTAATCATGTCATTTGAGACTGTAGCAGGCGCATACTGAGTCATACAGGCTTGGTTTGGCACTCTGGAGCAACACAGAGGTGAGATGAACCACTGAGGTGTAACTCATAGGCCATAATTGTATTTTCTCACTAAATTGCCCAGAGGAGAAGAACAGTGGCTGGTTGGGGATTAATTCAGTCTAAACTGATTTAAACCCAGTGCATTTCAGCAGTTGATTAATCATCACCTATGAGCTCTTGATTTCATGTATCCATTAGCTTTTAATATGATTGCACTGTTTTAGAGACGTAACCTTTTCCGAGATTACATTACTTATCTGAGGCAACATGTTTGGGAAAATGAGAAGGAGAGAGTGAATGTGAGCAGAGATGTGGGCGCCTCGCTTTGCCTCCACAGTCAAATAAAGGTGAGGCTCCAGGATCTGATGCTGTTATTAATATTATGTTTTATGTGCAACAGGGGTAGAATTTTAAGTAGTTTTCAGCAGTTCATGATCCTTCTAAACACTTGAATTCATCAGATGTTGTGTTGAGGTTGTTTGTGATGAAAAAGCAGTTTTATACTTATCATCATATGAGTTTTTGTTCGTGTCAGGGCTGGAAATGTGCTGTAACACATCCAGACAGTGATCTGGGAGTAGAAACTCAGAAAGGAACCGAGTTTGGTTCAGGCACTTTCTTCCTCCTAATTGTGTGTGTTAGGTGGCTCTTTTTCTTTCATAGAGCACACAATTATACCTAATAGAAAATTCCTAAAAGTTTATAAACTGCATCTGGAGCCAGAGCTGCATCACAATACATTTAGTGATGGGCACTAAACAGGAGAACAATCTCATATTATTGTGATTCTGAAACAAGTTTCTGTGCAATCCTTGAATGTTTTCCCCATGACGATGAACGTCCGTCTTACCTTAACAGTATTTGAACCCAAACCAAATGTACTCTACACATCTGAACCCAAACAGTGGTCTTTTCCTAACTCTAACCAAGAAATGTTTGTGCCTTAATCCCACCACACCTTGATCATAACACAAACTGGATTTATTTATAAATTTGAAGTGACATAGGACATTGTTTCGCCCAACTTGTTTTCAGATCTGAAAACATGAACATCTGTAAATCTGTGAACATTCATGGTTCAGTTACAACATATACATTATACACCAATAAAGCGAAATGTTATAGTGTGAAATTGTGATCAAAATACCCTTCAAATAGCCACATGGTGGTGCTATCTGGACCGATACTTAGTTACTTATTCTCATAGATTTTTCAGTTGAACCTACCGAGGAGAGTGCTGCTCAGTCTTGCTTCCAGTCCATCCCAGTATCCAGTTGTGATATTGCAGCAAAATATTCCACTGCGGGCAAGAGCGATTGTGATGTCATCACAATGTAAAGTTTATGGGCCCAGAGGAAACTAGCAGGCAGGCCAGTGGTGGAAACTCCCCTGTGCATAATCAATGGGCCACATAACCAGAAAGTTAACACGGAAGCCAGAAAACTTATTGGTGTATGCACTAGGCAAGAAATTCTTATTGGTTTGAATGGGTGCCATCATTGCATCTGGTATTTAGTTTTTCTAGGTAAATCTATGCTTTTTCCTGACTCTGTCTTTCCATGAAACTTATTTGAAATCTGACTGTTTTAACTCGTTTTACTGCTGGCAGCTGAGCTGGCTAGTCGGAGCAGGGTTACTGGGCCGTTTAAAGGGAAGATTAATAAACATGTGCACCAACTAACAAAAACGTATCAATATACTGTGCTATTAACATTAGTGTGTCTACCATCATATAGTGTCAAGTTGTATTTCCACTGTCATGAAAAAAGAAACATTTTCAACAAACCTTTAAGCTATGATATCTGAAGAGAGGTTATGAGAGTCAATGTAATTTTATTCATGCTGTCTCTTTTTGTTACCATATCGGTTCTGAATTGTAAAGCTTGGCAATGTAAGCTATTTCATAAGGTTTCCTATAGTAGATATCTTGTTCTTTGTAGAGAACTTACTTTTTTTGTTTAGATGTGGAAAGATCAAGGAGTTCACCCTACAAAGATAAAATGTAGATGAAACAGTAACAACTTATTTTCAACTGAAAGACCTTAGGGATTTATGTTGAAGAAAATAAAACATCAAATATACACATACAACTCATATGCATGTAAGTGTGATTGCATTTGTGTTTGTGTGTTTGCTATGCCCTCACCAAAGGGGTGGCTAGAGGCAGGGATGTAATGAATAATTGACAAAAGAGCTTGACTTATTAAGGTAGAATTATGCTACTCGGAGTTGCCCTTAATTAACTGACCCCCCCAGTTCACAAATTTACCCTCCATTAAGAGTTCACTGAACGACCTGACCTCTGACCTCCACTAACACTCAGCAGTATTCACACTCCTTGCATTCTCCGCTTCCATGTCCTATTCTCCGTCAGTCTGCATCTTTTATTCATCTTCCTTCCTCTTTCATTTTGCTTTTAAATTTCTCAAGTGAAAAACAATATGAATATTAGCTCTCACATCATAATGAAGCAGAAACACTATAACTCATTTTAATGGGATGCTAAATGTTGATTTCAGTCGGAAATTTCATGAATAACAGTAAGAATCTTTTTACTTTTAAATAAGCAATGTTGGTGGAACAGTTTTTAGACTTAATGAACAACATTTGCAACAGCAGTTTGTCAGTGAAAGTGACAGACTAATTTTTATATCATTAAATAATAGTTCATGATGAATCATGGTGGCAGTGGAAGGAGAGGTTTGTGTACAGTATGAGTAGAAAAACAGATTCTATGCGAGATTGAAGTGAAAACAGAAAGGACAGAGCCTATGGCAATATTGAACGGTAAGTAATGGAAAAAATATTGACAAACGCATGCAGAGCCAATGATGAAAGAATAAAGGCTTGCTGCAGAGTTGAGACTAACCTGATGTTGTCAAGGTGTAGTGTTTTAAAAGTATGGACATTCTCCTTCGGGTGAAAGACAATCGTTCATTTAGCATTATGTTTGCAATTTAAATGGGGGTCAAAGAGAATCCAGACACATCCTGCAAAGTTGCCAGAACTGATTCAAGGGAGATTTATGAATATTTTGCTAAATCAGATAACGCTGTGTTGGTGTTGTACCTGGAACATTATAATCAATGTTGCTCCAGGACCATCATGCATCTGACCAGTCACATTTTTGTAATGGCACAAGTTAGTGACAATTTTCGCAAGCTAGTAACTAACTGTGTTTTGCCTGCCATTTGGTGCCGAGTAAGTAGTGTGCAGTAGGATTCGCACTGAAAACGGCTGGCTGCTAAGGCCAAAAACTATGCTATGAGAACTGTCAGATTAACCCACAACAGTAAGGTTGGGCCCAGACAGTTAAACAATGAGCTGAAACTCACTTTAAAGTATATGGGAACTGTAGATTTAGATGATGTTTCATGCTGTTATTTGAAACATTGTTTTTTAATTTAAGAATATAGAGTTATAGCCACTTACTGAAATTAAATACAACAATTTGAGGGACATGCTCCAATTAGTCAAAACAGTTAGTGTACCACTGTTATAACATGAAAGGACAGTTTGTCTGTTCTGGGCTACTGTAGAAACATGGCGGTCCAACATAGCAAACTTTGTAAGCAGATCCATTCCCTCTGTAGATATATAAGGCCGCTCTAGGACAACAGATACACAAACATTTGCCATTTTAGGCGATTATACAATAATAAAAACATGATTATAAATATTTGATTCCTTTCCTGCCCCTAAACCCACCTGAATTCCACTCACTAGGCCTTTAACCAATCCTACAATGTCTACCCCTTGGCCCAGTGAAAAAGATGTAGATGTAGAAGATATACAAAGGTTTTACGCATAGATTTCAAAGATCTCAAGACAAATGGTTTTAGTTTGTGGTCAGAGAAATCTGGGTTTTCTGTTTGATTTTGTTGGATCAGTTCTTTGATGCTGGATTGGCAACCTAACCCTGTAATCAAACTGGTAAATACAGAAGTAGCATGGAAATATCATTGGTGAAGAAGTGCTGATCTCGATGAGCAGGTCAACACTTTACATGGCACCCCGTGTCATCAGTGCATGTGCGTGTGAATGATTGAATGTGTCATGTGTTTTAAAGCACTGCGAATGGTCGGTAGACCACAAAAAAACGCTACATAGAAGCATGTCCATTTACAAGTCCATTTAGCTGTCGCAATTTTTGATGTGTATAGTTACCATGGTTACATTTACTGTTCTTGTCTGTCATGAGGTTAGTGGAAGAGGAACATTGGCTGTTTGAAAAGAACCACTCTGCTGTTTTTGCTCACCTGTCATTGCCACAGCTACCTGTTTTCTTTACTGCTGAGCAGTAGCAGACGCTGACCTCACTTGCATGTTCACTATGATACTCTTTATTGTCAGGGTATAGGTTAATTTAAGAAAGCTAAAACATCACATAATGTTGTGATATTACCTTAGCAAATACATGTAAGAAGATTTACAGTAGATGGTAGACTGCCAACATTGACATCACATCTACATTTACAGTGATTCATAATAAGACAGTGGCTTCGACTCAAGTAATTTTATTTATATAGCCTATATCATGAATCACAATTTGCCTTAAGGGGCTTTACAATCTTTAGAGCATACAACAGTCTCAGACCTTAGATCCCTGATTCGAACGATAACTTCAACCAAAAAAAGCTTGAACGGCAGGAAAATGAAGAAACTTGACTGAGGAGGTATCCCCCTACAAGTACAGACAGAAACGCAATAGATGTTGTGTGTACAGAATAAATTCACAGAAAATTATAGTATACACAATTATAATGACAGAAAAATGTAGATTGTCAAACCAGGGGGAAATTGGAGAGGAGTAAGTGGGATTTGAGCCACACCACCTCCTCTCCGATATAGAGAGGAAGTGATGTGGAAAGAGGACAGACCACACAAACACTGAAAAGGACAAAACCATTCAACAAAGAGGAAAAACAAACAAACACACAGACTGAGAGAGAGATGTGACAACATGCAAACAAGGGACAGAAGGGGAGAGGCTGAATATCCTTGAGGACAAAGATCCGGATCAGCGACACGTTTTTTCCTGGCACCAAATGGTGGTGATTCACCAACATTTGAAAAACAGTTCACAGGATACAAATTAAGCCTAATCAAAATGCGGCCCCACTACAGGGTAGTTGCATTGTGTTAAAGATGGGTTTCATGAACACAGTTCACTGCCAGAGGCAGAATATTTCAGCCTCTTTCTAACCGTTGTGGGTCAAAACCACTGGCTCTGTGCCTCTTATTAATGTTTATCACAATGTATTATTATTATTATTATTATTATTATTATTATTATTATTATTATTATTATTGTTATTGTTATTATTATTAGTGTTATTATTGTTATTATTGTTATTATTATTGTTATTATTATTATTATTATTATTATTATTATTATTATTATTATTATTGTTATTGTTATTATTAGTATTAGTATTAGTATTAGTATTATTATTATTATAACTTGTTTCCGTAAAAGTTGATTCTTCTGGAGCTTTTAACCTGCATATATGACAATAATGATCGATAAAGCAGTAGGGTCTGTGAAAAGGTAAGACGGGCCGGTGTAAGTGAAAGCGGCTGACCGGCTCAACAATGCGGCAGCGGACGTGGACTTGCTCCACTGTGCCAGATGGCCAGTCCACCACTGCACCTGTTCAGATATCAGGACAAAACCTGACACCGAAAGCTCTTTGGACTGGAGGAAATTTCTTCAAGGAAATTCAAAGTCAATTTTCTTCCTTTGCTTCCATTCTGGCACGTTAGAAAACTGTGAAGACATGGAATGATTATATTGTGTTTCGCTGACATTGACCATTTTAAGTGGTGGCAGCATGGAAATTGGTTGTGGTGGTTGCCTCCAAAATTAATATGTAGTAAAAACCGTGAACAAGTGGAAACAGGAATTAATTGATTAAGGATTTTATTAATAACAATGCCATTATCGATCCTGCATATTGATCAGCTTCTTAACGATTCTCTTATTGATTCCTGAACAAACAACAAACAAAGAAGACAGAGGTATTCTTTGTCACTGAAGAGCATATTTGTACAGGTTCTGTTTGTCATTTTAGGTATCTTGAGTCAAAGAAAAAATATGCTAAGCCTGCCTATGTGGTTCAAATGTTAATAAAGCAAAGGATATTTACCCTCAATGGATGTGCTACTCAGTTGGGAGGCGTAATTAGGCCCGTATTAAGAAGTTCCAAAATATTGCTGGTGTCCTGACCCTTACTTGAAATTCATCATCATTTAACAGACACTATCTTTCTTCCTCTCCGCCATAACTTCTTGTCCCAAGTTTCAAGCAGTTTAGACACGAGTTGAACAGTCAGAAAGAATGCTGACATTGATGAAAGGAATTGATAAACTCTAAAGTATATAATGGAACAGATTTCGAATTTGGAACAAGTTTTCAAACGGAGCCGGCCCTGATTCCCAATCTTATCAAGGACTGTATGAGGCACTGACAACCAGTAAGGAGGGAAATCCCAGGATGGCTGAATGTCCAGCACAGAGAAGCCTTAGTGCAAGTGAGGAAACGGAAGGAAAAGGTCCATTCTATTATCTGTTGCCTTATTGTTAAGATTTAATTTATGATGAAAAACACAACAAAGTTTGTCATGCAGTTGTAGGTGAAGTGTCCGTATTGAATGTGTTGCCCTTGAAGGGAACAAGAATGTCAATCCACTGATCCTGCCAGTCCTTCCATGAGAATGGAGAGCTAGAATGAGGTATGCTTGTCATCACTGTCTCAATGTATCCTGCTTAGAGATACAGAATGACTTCATGCCAAGAGGCAGTCCCTTGCTTAAAATGGAGAAGGTGGACCCCATCTGGAGTCCAGTTGGGGCAAGTAGTAGATATGTTGTATGCTGCGGTTCTCGTACAGCCTGAGGACTAGACATCCGTGGGGGCTGGTGCAGTCACGATGCTGCCTTACGCTTTTCTCATTGTCTGTCACATCTGTTCTTCACTGACAAGAGATAGACTTGGGAAGCTGGGGATCACTTTGGTGCATCTGCTATGATTTAAAAGTAGCAGTGCATATCAAATTGAAAAAATCAGCATTGTGAACAAATGCCAGTATAATCACTTTGACAGAAGGTCTTATTGATTAATGATGTTAGATGTGCTGATATTCCTGAAATGTTATGATGTGCTGGGCCAGTGATTTATTATTTATTTACATTGTTAGTAATGTATATTATATAAGATAAATAGAGCTTCAGAGAGTGTGTTGTTAATGAAAGGGATTCCAGATTAGATTTCATGAAATGGGAGGGTAGAGGTACGGGTAGTCATCCTGGTTTTCCTTTCCATTTGCAGACACATTGTTCAGTGAAATATAGTGGTCTACACTACATCTTCATTCTCTTAAAGATACAAAAAAAGGAATATGATTGGGATGGCTGCATGCACTGTGACAGACTGTGACAAAGATAGTTTTGCTGCCAGCCTAAATAAGGTTTGCCTCAGTTTCCTCGTTTATTGATTGGCGGTTTTATCTGCTTCCATCGTCTGTCTGGGGTTTCTGTCAAATTGTACAGCTGCAATATCACACTCAGCGTGTCACTTCAGCTTTCATAGTTTACAGTTAGACAAGTAAAAACCAATTTCACTTTACATTTCTCTTTGTAAAACATGTTCAAATCACAAAAGATAGAAAATCCCCCAAATTGTGCTTTAGCCAGAATCTAAATGAGATTTTTATTATTTAGCAAAAGCAATGATGTGCAGTGTCATTCTACATTAAGTGTTTCTTCATCTTTTTACTGCTATATGAATCCAATGCAATTTTGATTCCCAAATTCTGTTAGTGTGTGGGGCAAGAAGACAAGGACATATGACAAAAAAATCAGCAATGATTGATATGCACAACTAGTTGCCTGTTTATTTTTTCATGATTAATTTTCATGAATAATTATAGTTTTAATTACTGCCAGAATGTCCGCATCAATATTCCCCTCTCAGTATTGCTTGTCAGTAAATATATATTCTACCGACTCTGTTGCAAGACCATTGGAAGTCATACCCACAACCGCTGTCATATATGCTTTATTTGAATCTTCCCATTATTTAAAAATTTGCTTCCACTGATCCCATCCTCCGGTATATAGAGGAGGCATGTCTATCATGTTTCTACACAGTGGCCCCAACAAACTCCAGGGTGTTTTGAGGGGATTAACTACAGATTGAGCTTTGCTTGCTTGAGGCTAACAGAAGTATGTCTTGTTGTGTTAGAGCGCAACAGAGCTCATGCTCATGTAGTTGCACATTCTGCAGTGGTGTGTCTGAATGTGTATGCATTTCTCAGTATGAGGTTTAGTGTGTATTTGTTGCATTTCCACCCCTGTCACTCATTCTCCCATGGTGGAATAAAAGCACAAAAGGCTCCATCCGAGACCAGTGTGTCAGATCCCTAGTCTCCATCACTGTAGAGAAAAGCAGAACGAGCTCACAAGTCTCCATGGCAAACAGAATAATTAATTTTCTATCAAAGGAGATCACGCCATCAAGGGTTAAGAGAGGCGAGCTCCGGAGGGAGCATGTGTTAATGTCGTTTATGACTTTACAAATTATGCATTATAGGCAGGAGCAGAATGGAGACTCGGAACATAATTGCATTGATTCCTCACTGATGGCTACAAATAATGACATTTCTCTTGATCCAGGGGAAGAACAGGATGGGTTGTAAGGCCCAAGGGCATGCACGAAGGCTCTTACATGCGCTTAGACTCTAGCTCATGATGCCTTTTAAAAACATTATATCACACAGGCGCGTACACACATACACGCACCAAAAACATTTGCCTACATACACATTCAGGCCATCATCTTCTCCCATCTAGCCCAGATGCAGACGAAACCCACACTGGCACCCGTGCAGAACACAGACACACAAATCTACACACACAGACTTATTGCTTCATCTCCTCCCTAGCTCTTAGTTTCCCCTGGAGGGTTCAGTTTAGATGAAATGTCAGTTTTAATGGAAATGGCAATGGAATAACAAAAAGCATGTTTTCATGTATTGCATTCCAGCGAAGAAGAAAAAGGTGTTTCTGCTGGATGGCACAACTTGGGCATTTACAAGTGGCTCATATGGTATGTGGTGTTAAATTCTGCCCAAAGCAAAGGACTCTGCTTTTATAGCTGTCATTTCAGAGCAGAGAGTGAAGTTAGACTGTTTGTCTGAGATGCACTACACTATGTAGAAATGGAGAGAGAGGTTTAAGTGTCACATGAATACACCAAAGTGTTGGCTTTGGCAGACAAATCCACCTGTAAAGGCCGTCCTGTTCACTTCTCAGCCATTGTTCCATATCTGTTCTTGCATTGGTGGCAAGGAACGCTACAGTGGTGCTTGGAAGTGAAAGATCAAGAATAGAGAGGATGTCACTGGACAGGTGTGTCAGTCTTCATAGATTCTATTGAGCAGATAGGTCTCATCACAGAGAAAGAGATGCTCATCGCTAACCCTTCAAACATGATAAGGGTACACCCATTATCGGCGTGCACATATCTCCACGCTCTCTTTGGACCACTGCTGTATCTCTGCATCTTCAGAAACACGTTTCTTTGAGAGAGCATATCTCAGGGGCTGATCATTATCGTTTCATCACTCATCATCACGGCTTCAAAAGCCCCATCACATGTTGAGGACATAAGGGGATGCACTCATGCCACCAGTTGGCTTTCAATATGTTCACTTTCAAAAGGCCTCTCTACTACAACTAAAATGTCTGATTTCTTGTCATTGTTCCCCAATTGTTCCATTTCCTTCTATGCTCAAGTGTTTCTTTCAACCTTCCTCCTCCCTTGGTTTCATCATTTTCATGACCCAAAGCAGCTATAGTGCATTCGTATGTGTGTGTGCACATTTCTGACTGGGTAACACCAACTCGCCTCTCTGGTTCTGCTCCATTAACTCCCTTTTCTAGTCTTTAGCTTTGTTTGGATTGGTGTCATGCCCCTAATCCCCACACTGCACATGAAAATGGACCCCCTTCTCCTCCGCACCAATTCCCCTCTGCTCTGCTATGCATTGCTCTTTTCTTCTGGTCCTTTTAGCCCAACTCGACCCAGTTAGTCACTTTCTTTTTATGCCACCTGCTTAGATAATCATAATTTTTTTTTACTTACTTAGTGTTAATACAACTCCACCTTTTTTTAATTAGGTATCATATTTTTTATATGTATTTGCCTTGGGATATTTACACTTGTTTTGTAGGAAAGAAATATTGAAATTAAGTGAAACCACACTGAAAACAGGTGGATCACAGCCCATCTGGCAGGAATTCTTCCGTCTTCTAAATTAAAATAGTAATTACAACACAAAAATGTATATGAGGCTAAATGACTCCTTAAGGTGGACATTTCTTGCAGTGCATTCCCCCTCTCTCCTCGCTTCCTCTGTTCATCTTTCTGCTCCACTAACCACTTTCACTCACAGCCCTGCTTCCCTGCTCTCACCGGACAGTATCTGCTGATGACGGTGAAAGTTGGAGACAGGGACAGAGAACCTTCAATCCCTCTGTCTGTCCACACTGCCTTCCTTATTCTTTTTTGTTACCTTCACTTTTTGTCCCCATGAAGCATTGCTACCATGTTCTCAATTAGACATGGAAAAAACATGTTACATTAAATCAAAAATATTGACAGCGTTGTTTAAAATGTGATATACTGTCCTTTCTGTCAGACAACCAGTAAATAAACTGTATCACCCCTCCTGTCTTCTTCTGAAATCCTCCTCTTCATCAGTGTCCTCCTCTACCTCTCTGGTTCTTCGTCTATCTATGCCCCCTCACTAGCTGCCGTTCTCTCTTCACTACTTCTTTTTTCCATCCTTGTCACTGAGAATGAACAGGAATCCCCCAGTTAACCGGTCAGGTTGTCCCAGTGCTCTGTGTTCAGTACCAGGACAGACACAGCCCAAGGTGACTGTATGTAGAACACTCCTCAGGAGACGGGGAACACCTGCTTGGACACACACACACACAGACATATACACACATGCATCAACAGGATATCGTTGACTTTGTTCCCCATCAAAAGTAGCAAACCTCTACAATGAAATTATAAATTGTCATTGCGGGCAAAGCCTTTGGGTTTTATACAAAGAGACAGATCAGACATGATTAACCCCGTCGTTTTCTTTGGTTGACGATGTTTTGAGTTTCTGATCTTTATCTCCATATACCTTTAAAAGGTCAGTATGGGCCATGATAACCGGTTTATGCAACATTGATCTGCAATTGAACCTGATTGTTGCCAGACGGCGCCCAGCAGGTGGCCTTGAGGCATAATCAATTTATCAGCAACTTTAATCGACAAGGACCTCTGCAATAAAGACAGACAGTGTGTCCTCAGGTAATCCAATAGAGCCAGCCTCTGACACACACGTCTATCTGTCTGTGTGTCTGTGTGTGTGTAAATGTTAACATTTGTGTGAGTCTGTGCCTGTACTCATTACGTGTCTATTTTCTCCTGCCTTTATGTCTCTATGAGACATAGTAGGTAAACTGTGCACCATATTTCATGCAAAAACCTTAACTTTGATAGTATTCAAGCGAGGGAGCCGATACTCCTGTTCTCCACTCTCCTTCCCTTTATTTTCCACTTTCTGCCCTCTCTCTCCACCTCCACATTCACCATCCATATCTTGTTGTGTAGGTGAAGATGAGTTATAGTGGTCACAGCGATGCTGCTGATAGATGAAGGTGAACTCAGCTCCGGCCTGCACCAGGAGACTTTAGAGGACACAGAGGCTGCCATCCATCCTCCCAGCCACCTACATACCCCTAAACTTTGACTGCACACTCTGTAGTGCATACTGGATTTTCTACTGTGCGCTGTGTAGTTTTATGAAGTGCCTTGGTACACAAACACACTGTAGCACCCTGCTATGCCGTACATTGAGAAATGTCTGAATAAACTGTAATTCAGTGTGTCAGCCTGTCAAGGCAATGCATCGCTGTGTCTCCTTCAAATACGATGTGTTGGCAGGAAAGATTATAAACCAGAGGTGCACACTATCTAAGGTATCATTCCCACGCTTCATGCATCAAAAAAAATATTTATGAGTTTACTGTATACAACATGCTTTTAAGCTCTGCTTTTCCAAAATCCTGTGTAGCAACACCTCCAGTTTATTACCCCATTCGCAGTCAGTGGCTGGTTGCTCTAATCAACCCGACTGTTAGCTCAACATATCTCAGCTTCAGTGTTCGGGCAGTTCATCTTGTCATGGTTTAAAGGACACCTGTTCTGCTCGCATTATCGGTATCCTACTTCAGTGCCACACCTGCTCCTTTATCAGCCACACGATAGCAAGGATGGTGAGCAGTGCCCCTGGGAGAGCCCTGAGTCCCACTTCCTTATCCTGTGCGCCCAGGTGTGGCCCTCCACCACATCCGCTATCGGCAGGAAATTACACGCACCTTAAGCCCATTACCACTTCAAAAGGAACAGGCACAGGGAAGTGGAGTTGGGTCTTCCCATTAGTGCCCTGCAGCATGCAGTTGTGCTGTACCTGTTTCCCCTCTCAAGAAATAATTAATAATGGCAAATTCATTAGGCTGGCAACAAATAGCATATAGGTCATCCAGGGGTCTGATGGTGAAGGTGAAGAAAGGTGCTACATGTAAATGTCAATAAGTCTTATAGCATACACTCTATTGAGCTATAAATCTATTTCAACAGAAAAGGTGTATGAGAAAAATCCCTCTCAGGATTTATTGCTTCTCTTGCAAAAGCTACAGATTAGAATTATTTATTGCTGTGCATGTTGCATTTTTTGACTCATGAGTAGACTCCATTTTCCTGTCACCTGCAGTTTTGATGGCACACCAGAAAGCCTGATTATACTCTCTCCGGTAACTAGATATTTTACCACTGGCTGACATGCACTGCAGTTCAGTATAAAAGATGCATATCCATCAGTGCTAGAAATGTTTACATGTAAATGAATGGATGTGTGAAATGAGAAAATGGTGGGTCGGGGGAGAGAGTTTGAGGCTCAGGGGGAGAAAGTTATCACTGCTGTCAGCAGAGTTGATCTGCGTGTCATCATGGCTGCTACGTTAGTTTAGGATCTATCACTGCAGAGGAAATGTTCTGTCGCAGTCACTATGGAAACAGAATCAGGAAGTACAGACAGTGCTGCCCCAAATTAGACAGAGCAGGATAGTGAGGACACACACAAAATTGAAATTTCTTCCAAGTGAAGAAAAGAAATAGCAAAAGAGATGCAGAGATATGCTTGGTTGGACAAGCAATGCGATGCTTGACTGAAATGATTAAATTGTAACTGGCGGCAGTGTGTGTGCATGTGTGTGTGCTTGTGTGTTTGTATGAGCACATATGCTTCCATGTGTGAGTGTTTATATTTTGTGTGAGTCAGTGCAGAGGAGATGAAAGCATCCTTGGGTGTCATAAAACATTAAGGTCTTGTACTAATCTGGCTCTCATCTCTCTCTCTGTCCTGGCTAAACTGACTTGCCCCTGGGAGAGCCCTAATGCAACACACATGCTCAACCTGCTAAATATTTCAGTTGGATACTCGGCCTCATGTTGGCACAAGATCCACTTCGGCAAAGGTGACATACTTGGCTTGTCATCATTAGGAAGTAAGAATTGAATTATGGTCCTTTTACATGAAGGATGGATATCAGGCCCAGATCACGCATATGGCTCTGGTTCCAGCAGTACATGTCAAAACAATCTTCTTTCTTTCTTTCACAAGGAATGTGAAATCCAAACTTGGATTAGGAAACTTTCCAGTACAGGGTGTTTAAAAAGGAAAAAAGGAAAAAGGAAACATTTCCTGTGCCTATAATTAGAGTGGTCAGTCATTCCATCGGCCCCTCGATCTTCCTTTATTGTTTGACATCCGTGAAGGCAAAAGATGGTAATGGGGCTACTGGTCTTGGCACCTTCTGCTATCAGCTGACAGACTGTACTGTGCTGCGCCATAATTGCAATATTTTTCATAAGCAATGACAGTGACAGAAAATGTCTTTGCCCTCAGACCAAGCTCTCTCAGTCAGGATTGTTGGCTTATTATCTGACTTCAGATAAGGTTCGTACCTGTGGGACAGCCACACGACATGAATGTTTGTGAGGAAGATTGTAGAAGCAAAATTCTCAGATTATCGATATTGTTATATTGTTAAAAAAATCTATATAATCTAGATCCATAACTGTCTATATACATTGAATATATTAACCATCAGCTTGTACAACTGAGGACATAAATCAGTTAATAGATTAGAAATGTGTTTTAGAAACTTGTTTTTTCATGTGTCAAAGAAAATCCACAGGCATTTTGATATTTAACTGTTAGTTATACCACATCAAAACTATTAAGTTTAAAGGTGCCGTAAATAGAGACACTCATCTGTCTTATGTTGGCAAAAGCAAGCTGGTCCTTATCTACCATCACAATTTGGAAAGTGTCAGGTTTAACATATGATTTAAAGTTTTGTTTAACATGTATGACAAACAGTAAGGGAGAAAATCAGCGACATTAATCAAGAAATGCAATCTTAGGCAAAAGGGTAAGGTCACGGTCATTTAGGCACAAAGAAGAGGGAATGCAAAATAAAGTCACGTGAGTAGACAAGACTGTAAACATTCATTCACTAGATCACTTTTAGCACAAAGTGAGAGAACATATGTTGATCTACTCAAATACTGTGTTTTTGTGCTTGATAGATGCAGGGAGTTCTGTCCTCACTTGAAATTGATCAATTATGTATGATATAATTCCCAGTACCATATTTAAATAGTATCATCCAAAGTACATGCAGTTTGGTCCATATATCACCAGCACATTACTCTTTTTACACTGAGTAAGCACAGATTCTCTGAGCATACAAATGTTGACCTTTTCATTATCAAGAAATACTTCCCCCACAAAAACCATAGTTACAGAATAATGTACATGCATCTCAAGACCAAGGACTACTCATTTGATTTTACCATATACCCCTCTTGTCAGCCTATTTTCTTCTATATCAAGTAAGCGATTCTAGAACTGCTGATATACATATCTTCCAGCAAGCCTCACATGGTTCCCAACCCATGTGCAATGGAAGGGCTTACTGTTAGTCTTTTACACTGATGTCTTTTTCTGCAGGACTTAAATCTTCATCTCTCACTAAGATTTTCATGAGTGTCTGGACCCTGAGTCTTTTCATAGTAGGATATCAGCACAAGGCTGAACAAAATAACATAGAAATGTGTTCCAACCATTTACAGTATTCAGAATTGCTTTGGGATTGTTATGTATGGTGCAGTTTGCACAAATGCAGATGCTCTCAGTACTCAGTATTCTATAAATCCACATGCAGTTAGTATTGAACGACTCTCAGTATGCACCATTCTACAAAGAAATTGTTAATGTGCCTCTTGCTGTTGCTGAAAGATGGTTGAACTTGAACCCTGTATCATATACATCCTTTTTCTTTGGGTGTTGGCCATTTACCCAAGCCTTTCATTATCAGTTACTACTTCTTCTATTTGCAGTCATATCATCATGCAGCATTTTAGCACCTAGTGCTCAACTCAAATTGTGCAAAACCTGGAGTCCCCATTCGTTTAATGGAACTGCCTCTCGTTTCCTCAATAAAGAGAAGCATCAGCATCTTTCAGCTGGTCTGCGGGGCTCATTTAAAGGGCCTCGGGCACAAGATGCTTTATCTCTCCACAGGCTATGCTTCCTGCTGATAATTATCCTACAGGCTTTCGCATGACAATCCAACATTTTCTGCTCAACAGTGAGTCGCCTGTGGATTCTCCATGATTCTTGTCTTTGGGGGGATTATGTGGGGGTGTTTCAGTATCTGCCTGCAGGAGTTGCTGGTGTAGAGGATGCATTATAATGGTCTGTAGAGAGGAGTAGATGATATTAACACATATCTACATCAGCATTAACCCCAACAGCCAACTGTGTCCATTGTTCATTTCCTGGAGACGAGATTGATCAACATTAGATGTAAATAGATGTCTCTTTTATCACATCAGCATTGTTTAAAGGTTTATAATTGAGAGACAGGTAAATCAATTAAAGTAATGCAGTAGGCTGATGTCCCCGTGTTTTTATTTGGCAGTAGATGCAGTCTATTGGGGATGATGAGATGATCTTGCTTTGTTGTCTTATGCTAATATCTGTGTAATTTATTGTTCCTGGCACACATTAGTGTAGATGTCTTGGCAGAGAATCTCTTTCATTGGGCAAATGTTTCTTGCTTTATCTCCAATTTGAGCGTATGTTTTTGCCTTTACTTCACTGATGGTCTGTGGTTGTGCCTGTCATTCCTACAAATTTCTGTCTTGAATCTAGTACTTAACTTTGCTACTTTGCTTAGGGATGATTGTTAAAATGTCTACAGCCACAACATTAAAGGAGTAACAAGTGAAGTACTGAACAGTGTTCTGCTGGGAAACCTTGGACGCTGGGATTCATGTGTATCAAGTACACCGCCAATGGCAACGGTACTCTCTGATGCCCCATCCCCAATGCACCCTGCCAAACCCCAAAGCTCAAGGTGAGTCCCTGGCCTCCAAATAGATAGATAGATAGAAAATTCCTGCAGTCCCGATCTGATGAGCATCCATGGGCGATCCATGGAGACTCAAAGGATCTGCAACACTGCCCAGGCATGTAAGCACACATCATATAGTGCTATTGCTATGATGAGGTGAACTTGGTCTGCAACAGTGTTTGAGTGGATAGTGTGTGTCAAATGGCATCCAGATGAAAACTAGGACCAAGCAAAACATAGCCTGCTTACAGAATGTTCAATGTAATTCACTTCATCTGTCGTTTTAATGTTGTGGCTGATTAGATTGGCTTGGTGTTCTGATGTTGTTTGAGACAGGCTTTTACTTTTCTGTGTAGATTTGTATCCAGGATGTCACTAGCTCTGTACCACTAGACCCCTGCCCAGGGCCTTTAGTGGCAGATCTTTAATAAAGAGTGAGCCTCCTGGAGTGTTAGTTATGTTTTAGAGAGGAGAGATTGGAGGTTTGAGGGTGTTGTAGAAAACAGTCGTCTCTCTCCTTGCTCTCAGTGGGAGCTAAGCAGTGTGATGGATTAGGCATGAGGAGTGTCCGTTGGTTTAATGGCAGGTCCAAGGCAGCCTGAGGAGATGGTTTTAATCATATTTGCCTCCTCATTACCCTCCCGTCTGCTGCCTTAGTGCTGCGCTGGGATATCAATGGCAGCCAACTGCCCCCCCCCCCCCCAGCTCATAGAAGAACAACACATATCCAAATACTGAAAGCTATCAACGCTCCTCATGAACTGGGGCCATCTTAGAAAGCTTTACTGTGTTTACAGACACTGGCAAGGAAAGTCAGCAACACAGACAAAAGCTGTATATACACAAAGTTCCCTTGATACGTTTAATACAGTGTAGATAGTACTGATGTAAACTTGTTAACAAGGACACCCACGAGATCTCCCTTGTTATTCTTGAAAATGGTGATTGTTATATCTAAAGACAACAGCCACATTTTTTTCTCTTTACAGCAAACAAGATTTCGAAATGTAAGATATTTTGATGCCTCAAAAAGAAAGTCATCATATATTAAATTACAAGAGGAGTTTTGTGGTTCTGAATTAGCATTGAGGAGCAGTGGCTTTTCCATAATAAGCAGAGAAGTGACCTTGACAACAGTGTATTGGGGATAGACAGCTGGTTCTTATCTCCAAGGAGACCTGCTGGAAGTCTGCTGTGTGACAGTGATGCCTATCATTCATTTAGCCACGACGACCTCATCCTCCTTCACCGACATCCCAACAAATACAGTCTAACAGCATTTAAAACTGGGTGAGAAAAGTGCCTTTCAATGCTTACATATATTTAAGCAACAGCAGAAGGTGTGCCTATTGCTGTGAAAGTCAGATAATATGCGTAGCGCTGTCTGTCTTCTTTCAGTATCCTTCTTACTTTAATTGCACTAGTAAGCCTTCAGCTGCTTCATTTTCTTTTTTGGGAGGTTGGTTCAAACAAAGCCCAAGACCTGGCTGTTTTTTGGTTTTGGCGCTAATCAAAGAGTTTGTTGGGCCTCTGCGATGAGGTTTTGGGGCATGGGGATTTAGCTCTAGCGCCACACAAGTAAAACAAACCAAAGAAAAAAGCTCAATAATGAAAAAACGGATAGCCATTTTAGCTTGCTATCTTCGCTGCCATATCACAGTTGTCAATTTGGATTTACTGTATATCCCCTAAATTTGTTCTGTCTCCCTCTTAACTCTTATTTTCAGGGAATGCGTCAGTCTTTCAGGCCCTTTCTGTCATTTTTCTGTGGCTTTTTGTATTTTTATTGAAACGTCTCCCTGTTTGTTGCCGTGAGCAGTGTGAGGGGGCTAATTGCATTTCGAGCAACCTTGTTAATGACAACGTTGTAATGGCTTTCAGCTATTATTGAATTGACTTTCAACATTGCCATTTTAGTTTACACAACTGCCATTTGCTTAAAAGCTTTGCCTCTGTACTTTTGGACAAGCTGGCATGGTTTAATATGTGCATGTGATAACAGGTTTAATGTTGTGAATAAAATGAGTTTCCAGAAGACTCCAAGGGGGCAGATTTTTCAAGTGTGTTTTGGCATTGGTGTAGTGCGTGTTATTTTATGAAGTGTGCAGGTGTCACTGCTGTTTGTCAATAGAAAATGTTCTTTAGGGGATAAAGACCTCACCTTGACCAGGCATAACAAGACTTCCCCAAGCTAGCACGTCTCCCCCCCCCCATATATACTGTACATGCACTACGTATGTTCGTATCGTTAGCACTTCAATGAAAGCACTTGCGCACTTAAAGTATCTTTGATAAATAGCAGTTACAATGCTCAGATGAGGGCTTGACAGTTGTTTCTATATTTCTTTTTACTCTATCCATGGTGATATGTTGGGGTTTCTATAATGGAAATAATGGATGAAATGTAAGATTCAACAGTACTGAAATCATTAAACATTTTGCGATGGCTTTCCACAGATTTTGTCCTTCGGCCTCAATTAAAAGAAATATGAATATACTGGACATGCACATTGAATTATTCTGTATTTCTGCACCCACCATCACGAACTTCAATTGCATCACACTCTGTTAAACTTATACACTGACGCATATTAATTCCACCTTTTTGCCCAACTGCTTCATTGTGCCAGTGTTTATATGCACACACTCATCCACAGGTACTCAAAACAACTTGTATTTTGAACTGCATGGCTAAACTTCAGTGCAATAAACCGTGAAAAGAAACGGGAGCTGAAATAATGATTACTTTTATCACTCGGTGACTCCTCCAAGACAATCGTTCTGAAAGACTCGGTTCATGTTCTCACCTCTCTCCCACGCTGCTCCTAATTCTGTTTCCTTCAGTAATTGATGAAAGAAGAGTTTTTACTGTTAAAACTAACTAAAATATATCTTTATATCACCTTTTTACTTAGATTTAGAAAAGATGTCCTTTCATACACAGAACTAGAGCACTTTTGAATCTGCATAAAAAAATCTTAAAACCTTGAAGGATGTCAATGTAGTATTTTAACTTATACTGGATTTGAGCACTTTATGTTTATGTACATTTTTATATGCAAGAACATTTGTGTGTCTGCGTGCATGTTTTTGTGAGGGCTTACTGTTGCTTATGGTGTTAAGTGTGTGTATGTGATTGACAGTGGTGCCTGTTGGGTGTGACAGTGTGACAGAGTGTGCCGATCCCTCGGCTGGCCCTGCGTCGCCACATTTCCCCCACTGCACTCCCTTCATCTTCAGCTCTGTATTTATCTTATTTTTCATTCCACTGGGCAAATATGTCTAGGTTGTCTTAACTTCCTGTCTTTTTGTTGTCCTCAAAGTGTCGCTATTATCGCTATTAGCCATCTCAGTCTAATCCTTCTCCCTCATTCCTTGTCACCATGGGAGTGCTTCAGTTGTCCCTGCAGAGGACAGCAGAGAAAGCACATAGTAGTAGATAGTTTTACCCTCTTCATCCTTGCAAACTGGTTCTGTTCATGAGTGAGGATGGATGGACAGAATTAGGGAGAGAAATATTTGATTGTCTGAGCCAAAAAACACCAGGAGGACCGCCAGTTTTCCAAGATCACAAATGTTGCATCAGAGCTTTAACAGGAGTCATTCACTTGATCTGCTCTTGTCGAGCGGTTGTCAGCTTGGCTCTTTCTTTCCAATTGACTAACCATTCTTTCCACATGCTGGACGATTTAAGGCTTCACTGATAAGATGATGGGCCTCAGGTGTGTCCAGGTCTAAAGCTGGATTTATTCTTCCACATCATGGTGTTGCAGAGGCTCCTGAAGGTGCTGTCAGATCCGATGTGCCCTGCCAAAAAAAAAAATACAATGACTCTACAGAGATACCACATGAAGAAAGGCTCGGTAATTAGTTTTCTTAGTTACGGTAGTCAAATTAATGTTTGGTGATTTAGCAAAGCTGTTTGAAGTTAGAACAGCAAAACATGATTACTTTGGGAATAAAATGTCCCAATCAAGTGTTTTTTTGGCTTTGATGCTTACCTGAGTCATGTAATATTCAGTAACTTACTGAGTCTAATCTGGTACTTTTATTGACCTAACATAACAGCTTCCAAATGTGCACTAAAGCTACATTCAACAAAACAATGTGACCACATCTTCACATCGTCAATGTAAAAACATACATGCACACACATGCCAACTATCATTCCAGTCTTTTACCAACATATCTAAAGAAGGATGTCTAAGTGTTTGGAAATATCATCCATTTTGCATTCTAATCTGTGTGTTAGATGTTCTGTTGGTTTGATCTCAAATATCTTTTTGTGCCAACTGCAAATTGTAGGTGGCAGCAAATGTAAGTATATCAAATAGTCTTATTTGATGACAGCCTTTAATATAATGACTGGGCAAATTGAGGTTCAGAGTTCAGCTTGACAACAAAACTCAGGTCAAGCCCACTGGCAGTTTTGCTCCAGTACTCTTTAATATGGATTTAGTCAAACCAAAACAAATGTGCCCAAAATTCTCAGTATATATAGTAAAAAGTTGTGTAGCAGCTAGTGTTGAATTTGTCAATACATATTGATTCCGAATATTTAAAACAGTGTCAAAGCCTTGTCTCCTGTAGGCTAACCCCCCTCAGAGCTATAAGGCATAAAGAATCTCAGACAGCTGAGTTAAAGTTCATAGAAAATGCTTTTGCTGAGGTCAGAAGTAAATTTAGATGCTGTTGTGCTTTATATTTCCATAAAATCAACAGAAGCTACCACGGTAGGACTGCTGGATCACTAAATAGGCGAACCAATTTTGGCTTTAACAGCACTCAGAGGGGATAGTATCTTCCTACAGCCTCCTCATCCTCCTCCGCCTGGAGCTGTCCTCGGTTCTGAATTAGACATTCTCTTAGCAGTCACTGTCGCTCTTTCACCAGCCCTGAGGCTGTTGTGTAGCTGTTCTGCTACACTGAATTCGCAAGTGGTTTGTAGAACCTGTGTCACAATGATGGCTAAAAGTTAATTTTTTTCTTTTTTATGTGGATGTTTTGAAGGACAATGGATTTAGAAAATGTCTCGTTGGACTTCACACTGACAGATCTTCCACTGGTGCTCACAGGCTGAGGGTTTGGTATTGGTGGTCATCCCTATGAGGGGATTGATGATGTTGGAGCTTCATGTAGAAAGCTGTGCCAGCGTTATTCATAAGAAGCAATTTTTCTAATGTGCATGATTTTGCACTGACCCACCTTACATGGGCAGGCAGTTTGGCACAGTTTGTATTCATTTTTAAGTATAAATAACAATCAACAGTGAATATTGGAAGCATGGCTCATGTTATATCTTATTCTAGCATTTTTCATTCCACTTAATTCTCCACTTTTTTTTAGTGTTTGCTCATAAATTACTTTGAACTGCTCACCTTATTTCCTTTCAGCCTCTTTGCACGTCTGGTCTCTGTATCACATGCACACTGGCCGGCTCAACTCGCCTCTCATATGTTTATTTCCCTCTCCCTGTCATGTGTCTGCTTTTTGGACTTACTTCGTCAGCAGTGTAACAATGTTTTATAAAGTTGCCCAAAAACTCACAAACTCACATCTGGAATTTTTCCCCTGTGATTCTGTTATCACAACTGCAGGTGAGCCTTGTGTGGAGGAGGCTTGTTGTTGACTCAGCCTGTTGAAATGATCCAAACCAACATGGTACCAAACCAGGAGGAGTTACATGCTTTTACAAAACAGTGGCATAAGTACAGTAGGCCTACATTAAACATGAGAGGTTGCATGGCAGTGTGGTCAATATGCACTAAGAGGAGAATGTTTCTCTATCTGTTGTTTAGTCAGAGTTATAAAAAAATAAGGGTAAGAAATGCTAAAATGGCTCGCAAAATATAGTTAGGCAGCTGTTTTTAGAACTGGGTGGCTTGACCAAGTTAAATGTGTGTGCTGGCAACATTATGTCATGCGAGACAGAGAGAGAGAGAGAGAGAGAGAGCACACAGCTCCAAAAATAGTTCTCTATTTGACAGCCGACATTGATATTTAGCCACAAAAAAATGTATGTATGGGAACCCTGTCCTTTTTACTATTAAACACCTTTTATAACATAATAACAGCTATTTCATTACAACCGATCTCTACCAAAACAAACAAACAAACAAACAAACAAAAAAGAGTATCTGAATCCCAAAATTGAAAATCAGACATCTACATAATGAACAAATCAATATTTATAATCAATACTTAAAATAAACGATTAAGATGAATTCGATAGAATAATCAAATACTCAGGTTCAGCTCTAAAACATTCACAAGTAACAAGTCTGATTTGTTTTGTTTCTTCACTTCATTGCATGTGAATTCAACTCAATGGCTTGTGAATCACACGCAGCTCCAGGAGGTATGACTCAGTTTTATTTCTCACACACACACACACACACACACGCACATTGGCTTGACTTCAACCATTGCACCCTCCAACATCCTGGAAGATGAAATTAAATAGACAAATGAATAGACATATCAACAAATCATTGCTTGTACAGTGGAAAGACCTTGAGTGTAAGGTCAAGCTGCTTTGTTACACACAATGTATCAAGTTAGCATTGTATACAAGTAAAGCTGAATTGCCACATAAAGAAAGAGAGTGGCTGAAGTGCAAAAGCACAGCACAATGTACTGCCACTTACTGTACATGTAATGTTAGGTAATGAATTAAATAAAGTTTTTTATAACAATTTAAGATTTGGGAAATCTGTGTATCCTCATGCCTAGAATAAATTTATATTTTAACTGACAACTGCAACAAAAACATATTCTGCTTCTAATTATTTACTTTTTCACTGTACTGAAGCTTTTTTCAATATTCATCCCCAATGAGTTTTCAGAAATATTCAAGTATGTTTTTATCACACGTCTGACTGTCACACTAAAAGCATTGACCTTTAGAACTCATTTACATGTAGTTTATTACGCTTTTGTAATATTTACAATAACATAAATGGGACACCATGTTTAACATTAGCATTATATTAAATTACAAAATCCTCCACAAAAGGGATAATCTCCTGATGTCTCACAGCTATACATCGTGTGCTCTGACTGAATAAATCGGTTGAGGATGCACAGTCTAGCCGGAGGCCTATGTAATTATTTGTCTCTTGCTTCTAGTCTTTATTATTAAGGTTTTGTAGAGAAGTGCACTGAAGGTGAAAATAGGAACATTTGTTATTAATATTTGTGTGTGTGTGTGTGTGTGTGAAATAGTAAGCAATAAGCAATTATTAAAAAAAGCAACGATCCACCAAACCAGTTTCTGAAAGCTGTTATAGTGGTACATTTGCTTCTGAAAGAGATTGTTGCATTTAATATTGCATCCTAGAATAATTTATTGCAACATGAACTCCAAAAACGTAGATTACATATGCTACATCTGTTAAACCTTCAGATAGTTCAGTCCTGCTTTGAAAAAGACTCCCCACCTTCCTATCTTTCTTCCTTTCACTCCAGCATATGTACAACTCACTAATTTAAGATTATCTATTGCCAAAGTAGCATCTGGCTTTACCTTATATCTTAATAAAATTGTGTCCTAGAAAAAAAAAAAAAATTAAAAACATGGACAAGTAAACAAGACTGAACGATGAAAAGAAAATGTTTAAAATTCCTTGATACACTTCTGATCATAGCTTGAACAGCTGGTTTATGAAAATAAGGCTAATCTTGTTGATGATACCGCTCGTTTGGTACAAAAACAGAAGTAAATGAAAACATTTTGTTGTCGCTGCTGTCTTTGTTGTAATATTGAAGCTGTCAGTTCCTGTGTGTGTGTGTGTATGTGTGTGTGTGTGTGTTTGTGTGTGTGTGTGTGTGTGTGTATGTGTGTGTGTGTGTGTGTGTGTGTGAGATAGAGAGAGAGAGCTTGTCTTTGTATGTCTTTGATCTGATTATGAAACACATGTCAATATTTTATGTCCTTCAGGATATTAAGCAGCGTTTTAAGAGAATGTCACTCGCAAAAATGAAGCTGAGTGGACACTCTTAATAACTGTTTGTCACACAAACAATATCTTTAATGGAGGACAGGCTGTTAGATAGATGAAAACAGCTGACAGGATGAGGAGTTTTAGGCTGCTGAGTGCATAAGCATGAGGGTTTGTACCTACATTATATATAGTGAGCACTTTTAACTAGTGTGTCTTTTTGAATACTGTAATCAGACTAGCCAAAGCCTGGCTGCTCATTACGGCTAAATCCCTGAAAGAAAGAAGATCCAGTGACACAGATTGTGGAAAATAATAAGTTAGCATTTTGCAGTGTAACATAATCAGTCATTAGGTGAGTTGCCATGACAAAATGGGTTGACTAGCGGACAAGGGAGGATGCCACATTCACAGCTCTGTAATCATCTAGTTCCTCTTCCCTCTTCCTCATCTTTCGTTTTCTCACTCCATGACATTTTGTTTGTAATTAAGGGTTTTATATTCAAAAACATGTACTTTTGCTCTAAAGACTCTAGCACTTATGACAGATAACTTGTAGCTGTCAAGGCTGTAACTCTTGCAGAGAGGAAACCATGGGAAAAGGTGATAAAGAGAAGGACATCAAGAAAATAGGGGCCAAACAAAGATAAGTCAAGGGTAGGATAAGGAGAGGGTTAAAATGAGGGACAGCAAAGTCAAAAAAGAAAGAAATCCCTCGTGGACAGCTGTGGGGGAGGTTAAAAAGAGAGAGTAGATGGGAAGGAGGATGAGACTTGCCGCTACCTCTCATCCACTGTCTGATCTGTGGGTGGCAGTGATGACTGATGGGGGACCACTCTAACTGAAGGTCATATCTGAGGCCCTGCCATTTTAGACTGCCACCGTTACAGGGGAAAGGATAAATAAAGCTAGGATTGTCGTGTTTATTCACCCAGCTTCCTCTGTGGCTTTGTCAATGAGAGACAGAAATGTGAGGAAGAAAATGGAAGATAGGAATGCCAATAGATGATTCAGAGGTGTCAAAGTAGGATTTATCTTATCATACATATTATTTTTTTCCCCCACAAAAGACATTCATACACTGACATGCTCAGATTAATTTTCAATTTAAATAACAAAGACTTGATCCTTCTTGTTAGTCTGTCTCCCATCTTTTAATACAACACAACTGATGCTTCAAATCACATAAAATGCCATCCTGTTATTTAATGATTTATCTCTCCTCCAGACACTGCCACAATAGGGTACTGAGTGATTGAAATGAAAGGATAGATCTTCTTTAAATCCAGCTAAGTAGGATTTTGGTTATCAGTATGATTATTTTTAAAGGAGAGAACAGTCAGCGGTAGCAATTACATTACCATTTGTCATCAAATGATGTACAGCTCAAATGGGGTGCAAACAAAATCCTGGAGGAACATGAACCACAACAGAAAGCATGTTTCTGCATTTGGGTTTGCCCAGATTGTCACAAGGCTTAAGGACAGCAGTCTGTCACTGCTCCAATGTCCCTGCAGTCTGGCTGGGACACAGAGCTATTCGTCTGGCGCTGGAACCAGAGCTGGAGCCGGAGGTTCAGACGGGGTTGTTTTCCCCTAGGCATGGCAGAATTCTCATGGCCAGACGACCTCACTGCCCAGACTCTAATATCTGATCAAGAACCATCTGCTGATGCTGTCCGAGCCGACACTCTCCTCATACCCCCGACCTCTCCAAGGAGAGCCCAATGGGAGATCAAGCTATTAACACGCTATTAGGATGATTCTGATCACCATTCGAAAGAAACTACGGCACAATAAAAATATATTATCACCACAGGATGCCATTTTTGCTGCTACATACATTTTAAGAAGATATGTGGGTCTGCTCACCCCTTCTTGCTCCCCTCCCGTGGGTCCTGTGTCACCCATTCCACTTAGCTTACATGGTGAGCATGTAACCTGCCATTTTCACATCTTTTAGATCTACACCTCTCTCCCAAAAAGCTGTTTGTGTTAAAACTGAATATTTGTCTCTGTTGTTATTTTCATTCCTATTATGGATGCAGTTTCCATGGAATCATTTTGTTTTTAGCAAAGTACAGCTTATGTGAAATTCATGTCCAGTGAAGAAGTGCTATCATTATGATCTAGCAAAGATTAAAGACTGTTTGTGTACCAGTGATGAGATGAATTTATGAATGGACATGTGGGCGGATAAGCATGTATGCATCACAGAAAGTATGTTGGTGTCAGGCGTGCAGCTCACATGAAGTTTTAATGGCCAATGCAAACAGTTTCTGTTCCTAGTGTGTCGTGCAGCACCACTCGCCAGGTCCTGATAACAGTTGGTTAATGGGTGATGTGCCACACAAGAGTGATGTTGCACTTTCTGTTTTCATTTTGTTGCTGTAGTGCAGTAATTAATCCAGCTGAACCCTTTGTGCTCACAAAATAAATGCTTTCCATTTTCATTAATAGACAACTCATTAGTACATAATGAGCAAGAAGGCAGCAGTCCCCATGCTCCCTGTGCAGTATGTAGCAGATGAGCATGCGCTACACTCAGCTAATTAAAACCTAGAATTGTGTTCTGTCTTCTTTTTTACATCTGTGGAAGTAGCTCAGGCATGTGCTTTTAAAAATATGAGTTTAATGACTCATGTCATCTTAGTGTTTTACATAGCAGTGCATCACTATATTTAGGTGTGTATGTACAGCAGGTCCCACAACAACCTGCTATTGCAAACTGTATAGTTAACGATATGACAGTTCGATTGCATGTTTTAAATTGAAGTCCAGTTCTAGTAGTGTCAGTCCTTCTTCTGTCAATGGTGAAACAGGTTTTTAAATATATTCCTCCCTCTTCTATGTCAACACACTTGCGGGACCCCTTTTCAGGAAAAATGCAATATTTTCATCAAATGGTGTAGAGTTGGTGAATAAGGCTGCACAAAGTATAGTTTCATTAAAAGTTTATTGTGTTGCACATTGGCTGTAATAACAACACCTCTTCATTCAGCAGCTTGGTCAGTGGCCATAAGCTTCAAACTATGGCGATCCCCTCTTGCGTCAGTTTTGCAGATAATTCACTCCAGGATGAAGTGTTAATAAATGTGAAACATCCAATTAGACTCTAAAAATAAATACAAACATTTTACATATTATGGCATGTTATGACTTTTGGACTGTTATGTATGTTGTGAAAGGATTGCAGTTTGATTAGGTTTAGGCTCATATTGTTTTTCAGTTGGGCAAGTTGTAATTATTTTTTCATGTCAGCTAGTTGGAATGGAAACAGCTTCTTCTTCTTGTCCCAGAGCAGCTGATCAGTGATGTGAATTAATTGTTCCTTGATTCCCATCACTTCTTTTTGAAATTAAGATGTTTGTGTTGGAATTTTGCTTTCCATCACTGGTTTCTAAGACAATCCTTAGAAATGCAAAAAAAAATACGGAAATAGAAACATGGCTACTGGTTGAATAAGGATTTTCTCTTAATTCTATCAATATCATGTATGATTTCAAATTATTTAATTTGAGATGAGCTGTACCATCACTAAGTCCTCCTTGAATCATTAACATCCGGGCCACAACTGACTCGTGTACCGTACCTATCTATCACATAGTAGTTCCTATAGTTCATAACTTCAACTGATGAGCTGTCACTGTCCAGCAGCAAGTGTGATTAAGAGACAAACAGCTACAGTGTTCGAATTCATCCTAATTACATTATCGAGATGATGCATCAATAGTGGTTAATCATCTGACGACGGCCACATTTGTTTCCAAGAGCAGTCTGCACACTTTACTGCTCACTTGATTCTACATACAGGAACATGCAGCTACATTTCTGAATATACTTGGTTGTGTTTAAACATACAGTCATACTCACACTGTAACGATATATTCATTCATGCACATTTGCAGCATCTTCCGGTAATGATCTGGTTTTCATTTGTCTTGATAAAGCGATGATTAGGATTCCTCACTTCATGATAGGGATAAAAATCGAAGGCAATTTCTGGCTGTAATTAAAACTATTCCCACAGCGGACTGCTGGAAGGCCACAACTTTGAGAGGTCAATAGAAGACAGGTTTCCAATAGCAGTCTAATTCAATCAGTCTGGGTTGCATTGTGTATGTTAAGGATTGCGTGGTGATTCCTTAACCCTCACATATGCTCAGCGTACATTTGCAGTACAAGAGAGCCAGCGTGCATCTACAGTCTCACCTGTGGTCCTGGTTATTCATCATCTGTAATAGACCATCTGCAAAATAGCATGCCAGTGACTGCTGTTGGTTGATTTAAACTAATAATGTCTCCAAAACTGTGGTTTAAGTGTGATGTTTTATGCTAATTACACAACGTTTTTGTCCTGTGTTCACATCTTATCTTCCATGTGCTTATACGAGTTATATGACCCGAGAGCATCTGATGAGCTCTGAAACACAACTTTATAACCTTTAGAAATGCAAAGCAGCAACCAGAAAATGAACTCTGTTTCCCTTAATAACATAGAATTTTAGAGATCTTACAGTTTCAAAAGCACAAATCATTTGTACCTTCAGAAGTGAGAGTCCATTTTCAAAGCCGCTCTGATAACTATCATCGTTAACTAAAGTTAAATCCATCACACAATGTTTATGGCTTCAATCCTGTCTTGTGCAGGTGTGCCAATTTTTCATCCAGACATGCAGTAAGAGCAGGAAGAACAAGCTCATTGGTCACAAAATAGAGAAAGCTTTTCAATCAAGTTGAAGCTTGCCTTGCATATAATGTCCTATATTGCGATGCTCGCTTTAGACAGATGGTACAAAATATGCCAGTGTGCAGAAAGCGCTGACAACAAATTGACAACGACAATCACGAATGGTAGAAGGTGTTTGTCAACTTTTTCAACACAGCACTTTTTGCATAGTTTTGCAACTTTTTTGTTATTTGTCATGTGAGGGTATATGAGTATAAAAACTAAACTTGTATGTGATAGAGAATCATGTTTTTTTTTTCTCTGAGAAGTGTATGGGTGTCATGAAAGTGACTGTAGACTAAGCAGAACTCTGTTGCTATAGAGTGACCATGTGGCAACATCTGACATCACAAAGTGGAGAACTAGTATGCAGTCACTGTTAATGATTCCTTCATTTATGATCTTTCTTCAGATCCAGAGCGTTGGTTAAACCCACTTTCAGTCAGTGTCAGTCAGTGGCATTGAAGGCCAGCCTTACTTAGAGCATTCAGTAATTCAATCAGAGAAGCCTCCTTATACGCTTCAGTTGAAATATTGTCAATATAGAGTGCCAATATACAGTTTTTATGATGTTTTTTTTTATATCAGCTTTCTATGCACTGGACAAAAAACGTAGTCTTTAGGTAAATAGATGTCCTTTTGATGGGTAATGACTGTTATGAACCTTAACACGAATATTCTGTAACCATGTCTGATTAGCTATTAGGGCCTCTAAAATGATTTTGTCTGTTTGCCTCTTGACTTGTTTTTACCTGCTGTTTAAGAGTAATGCATTCTGTTGCTGTTAGTCTTTCTCTCCACCTCACTCTTTCCATCTTTTATCTTGTGTCCTCTTAAGCAGTTAGAGGCTATACTTACAAAAAGTAAAGGAAACACTTTATTGATGTTTGTTTTGTAAATTCTTCTTAAAAATATAGCTTTTAGTGTCCTCAGGCATGCTTTTGGGCAGTCCTAACTTTACTAGGCTTGCACCTGTATTGATGTATGGCCTGCTTTACATAATACTCAGACCCACAGGATTACTGCTGTGGGTGCACGGGCACATCAAAATGCCACTCACATATCCACTGCAAATTAGTCTCTAAATCTATATAAGCCGCTCATAGCTGGGAAGATATACGGTAATCAATGACGGAGGTTTTCTTTACCTCCCTAAACAGCAGAGTTATTTATGTGGGCTGACACCAATCGGCATTGTGTCTCTACTCCAACCTAACACATTCTAAAGAAGAAAGAACTGCTTTCTTTTGATTATTTTTTATCATCCAACTAGAGTGTTATATATTATCTGTCCTTATCAAACAGTGTAGAGAGCATATTACCATGTTTTCTTCATATTTCACCCCTACCCAGTATATTTATATCAATGTGAACATAGAAAAGTGAGACTAAGTGCAGCACCCTGCTGTTTACTGTGTGTTTACACTGTGTGCATAGGGGCAATTCATTAACCCACAGTTTTGAGGCTGGCTACAGCAACCCGCAGAAAAGAAACACTGCTGCCATCGAGCATCTTGGGTTCACCTAACTGAGCTGGTTCAATAAGAAAATAATAAACAGGACATGGAGATGTAACATTAGCAAATTGAGCAGCTAGAAATTTCCTTTCATTTCCTCTCCTGCATTTTACTCCCCTCTGCTCTCTGGTGGGGGCCTTTTAAATCTGGATGTTACAACGATACAGAGCTCAGTGACAATGATACAGAGCTCAGTGGTCGATGACTGTCAGCCATCAGCAATGGATGATGGCATCATCTATCAGCCCAACCCTATCACACAGTGTCAATATGTTGTTAAATTAAACTACATGATTGCAGGAAATAACTCTGGCTGGCTTCCAGCTGGTTGTTGCCTATTAACCTAATCTGGCTTACTAATGTCTGAAAAAATCATGTAAAAGATCCTTTGAGACAGACCTTTCTATTAAAGAACAAGGCTGTTAAGAATTTTTTTTTTTTTAGCCTATCCAGATTGTATCCATGGTATGTATGTAAGGTATGGAAGACAGAACAGAGAACAACAGTCCACAGTCACGCTAAAGTACATTGTCTGCTCAGTGACTTTATTATATTATTTATGTATTTATAATATATAGTTTGAAGAGCGGGATGATGGATCACCATTAATGATTATGTGCTGGAAAGCTGCGTCACCAGCATACACACTGACACCGATGTTGTTACTTACAGCTACACATGCAGATAGGTTGTCTTGACACAGAAATCCGATCTCATCACTTAAATAACAGTGCAGACACTGCGTCTTTCACATCTGATTTGAAAAGCTAATGTGATTTTCATGCAGTCTGAACATAGCCTAAGTTTTGTGTTAAGTTGTGTTGACTCTATGATTTACCCTTTGCAAGCTCTTTTCCACAAAGATTCAAGTGCTAATTGGCATGTACTGTGTATTGACTGTAATGTGTTTGACACAAAATATGTCAGACTGATACTTAACAGGGGTTAAAGGTTTCTATAGCAGCGTTCTTTGGCAGATCTCTTAGCATGCACCAAAAACCCTGCTCTAAGTGCATGTAAATCATGAGATGTGCTAGAATAAATGAAATGCCTGTCTTAGCTGTCTTAGTCGCTCATATTTGTAAGACTTGTGGTTTTAGCTTTCATTATAAATTCTTGTAATCCCCAACTACATTTACAGTTTGTGCAGGTTTTGCAACAGCATTACATAATAGTTTAGGTTTCGCTTAAGTCACAAATATGGAACGATGTGTAAATTCACAGATTGTCTGGCACATACTGATGAACATTTGGACTTTGGATATGTTTGACTCTCAACTAATAAGCTATAGATGCTGTGTACTGTTGAATGGAAATGTTTCACACAGAGATAATGTTAATGAGTGAAAGACATTTACATTTAGGGCATTTAACAGACACTTTTGTCCAAAGCGACTTGCGATAATTACACTTGTTACAAGAGAGAAACCACGACACATCACCGTTGGTGGAGTAAAAGAAATATAGAAACAACTGTCAAGCCCTCATGCGAGGAACGTAACTGCTATTTGTCTAAGATTCTTTAAGTGCATAAGTGCTATGATAGAAGTGCTAACGATACGAACATACAAGTGCATACATTTTTTTTAACAGTAATGCTATTAAAGGCCTGTATTTTGTTTAACGTCAGGTGAAAAACAATTTATGTGATGCTCCTTATCCATTCAAGATGTTGAAAATCAATTGATTTTAAATGTTAATATTAGGTCTATTAGTCACCACAAACAAAAAAAGATAGTTATAATCTATCTCCTTTTCTCTCTCTCTTGAAAATATTTTGTAAGTATTTATATTTTGACATACTGTCGTCTCTTTTTTTTCAAAACCAACGACAAAAAGAGCAGGATGTGGGCCAGTGATTGTGACATGTCGGGTAATATTTTATCATCTATGCGGCTGCCCTGAAGGTTTTAACAGTGGTGAGAGTTTGTAAGCCTTTTGGGGTGAGAAGGAAATGGACCAAGGATTTTCTTTAAGTGATAAGGCCAACTGCGCTAGGCTGTGAGAGTGCTTCACTAACTAATTATTTGAAGCCTCCTCTCAGATTAGGCTAGACATGCAGAGCTTATGGACAGTCGCATAGCAGACAATCAGACCATGTAATAACCAGAGGGCCAATATTTGCTCAAATCCACTGTAACACCTCACAAAACAAAAGTGTGTAAAGCCCTAATGCTCAGTCCAATCCCACGCCACACTGCCTTGATAAACACCGACGCCACCCCCACAATGGGCGCCATCTTTACTCTGGCAATTAGGCAGAGCTTTGGATTATCAGTTCCTCGGCCTAGCACACCACAAATCCACCTGGATTCAATTATTCCCCTCCCATGTCTGTGGCCATTTGGGCTTTTTGGGCACGTGGCCAGTGGAGAAATGTTCTATAGGATTTCATCTGCTGCAAGTACAAAGTTATGAAAAAGAGTGTCCCTGCAAGTTTGACAAGTCTATTAAATGATAATGAAACCTTGGGAGCTCACAAACACTGTCCTGGTAAATATTTTATGAGAACAATAATCTAAATTGACTGTATTTTTCTCCCTCACACCCATTCCACACTTGTCTTTTTCTTCTTTTGTAAATGTTCTGTGTTGGATGAAAAACACATTGCAGCACATATTTTCCTCCAAGTAGCCCATGTTTTGATGCATGCCTTGTGGGCCAGGAGCGTCTCTTGTGGCCTCTGAGTAAGAACCTAAAATGTTTTCTGAAAGGATCTGATTGGCTCTGTCTTGCTGCACTTCGCAGGCATTATTTTTACTTATTACAAAAGCTCACTCAGGGTAAATTGTGCTGGAGATCAAGGGTTTCCAGGGGTCTCGAGACTCTCATCCTTCTACTTGTGGTCCCTCCTCGGTGTGCACTCAGATTTCTTTCCCCCACCTGGCTCTCCTGCAGAGTGGAACAAAGCTGCTGTGTGTTACTCAGCACCCCCAATGTATACTCCCCTATGTGTGTTTGCATATCTAGGCACAGCTAAGCATGCATATGTATGGTGAAGTGGAGATCCTCCGCAGGTCTGAGATGAGAGACCCCCCTGGTTGTTTACAATCCCACCCACCTGATCTGTTTATCCTCATGGGTGGCTTGTTCCCCTCCCAGCAAATCACTGCCGTGGCTGTCATCTCCTGCATTTTATGTGTCTAGTATACAGCAGTCTGTCAGCTCCTAACACATTCCTCTGTGTGTCTTCTCTCTTTTATCTACAGATACCACTGTGTCATCACAAAAAGGTAAGACGGCACTCCATCAGTCACCTGTGGATCCCCATTCGTTTTTTCAAGAAGAACTGTGTGTGTGTTTGTGTGGTGCTCTGAATTTTTGTTAATGAGATGAAAAAAATGTCATGGTGTTGTTGATGTTGATTTGAAATTGAGTCATCTAGTGTTTCTGTTACAGAACAATCTGTTTGATTACAAAGTCAATCACTCACACCCACTGACACCTAGACTAAATTATCCTGCTCTCCCGCAATGATAGACAGCCCACAGTCTGTGTTTATGCATCGCTTTCTGTAAGTCTCATCTTAAGACTAATCACAGTTCGGTTTAGCCTCCTTCACACTTTCATGTGTATGTTAATGTGAGGTGATTGTTTTGCATAGTGGATCTTCAGGGAGAGCCAGGAGATGTAGGAGGGGGAGATGTTTGTAGAAATGTACCTGTAGGCTGTTTTGATTTTGTAAGATGATGGGGCCACGCAGTCAAACAGTATAAACAGCTCCGGGGGTTTTGTTCTGAGTGGCAGCCTGCAGGTGTATGCACCAAGCAGTCCCAGGCCCTCTGCTCCTCGTAGTGGAGGTACAGTAATGGCAGAGGGTGTGTTGCGCTCTGTGATTGCGAAGCTGGAGCAGACAATCAGTCAGGAGGACTTCCTGCTGGTTTTGTTGAAACTTTCTTTGACTCCCTGCTGCGCTTATAAGAACTTATGTGTTGTTTTGTACAAGCTCTTACCAGAGCGGAGCAGCACGCAATTGAAAATATTGTCATTGTCGCCTGGATCTGATATAACGTGCACAACATGTATATGAAAAAGCTTTACAGCAGGAGTGTGTCTCTGAGAACATGGTAACATCTTTCACCATACAGAGCTTCAGATCCATTGAAGCTGCTTGTTGATATAGTGCAAGCGGCATTGATAGATTCCATCTGTGTGACAGGTTACACTTTGTGTGCCCTCACCCACACACACAAACACACCGTTGTGAGGCCTGTGAATGTGATGACTATGTGGTGTACGGTGTTGTCAGATGGGCCTATAAAGGTAAGTGATGTGGGTTGCCCGGGCCTCACTCTCTGATGAATGTTGAAGGGGAGCAGAGACTGCTGGGGCGTACATCATCCCTGCACAGCCGCATATACGTTACTGAATGAGAGGGAGATAAGTAAGGCCACGTAACCCTGACAGTGAATTAATGCTCACTTTTGTTAGCTTGCGTGTGTCCATGTATGCATCTGTCTTTCTTTTCTTGGCCATGCAATATGACCAGTTCAAATCTTTTTAGTCAATAGCATCAACAAAAACATCCCCTGTCTTTTGGCTGTGCACATTGAGAGAATGTAGAGAAAAATAGTCTACTGTATTCATTCATACGCTTTGAGTTATGGCCGGCTATGCAGCAGTGACAGTGCCATCGGTACTAGAGAGTCATGGGGCCTTGAGGCAAAGATAGTGCACATAAACCACATGTGTGCATGTTCAAGTGTTTGTGTGTGCTATGTGTGCCTGTACATCAAAACTGTAGAAAGATGGCAATGTTTGCTCTCCACACTCTCAATTATATTAATATTCAACGTGAGAGATGCAGGTCTTACATCTGTTACAGTGCATCTGTACATGTGTTAGATTGAAGGGCAGCAGATAGCATTTAAGTCCAGGGCTGTGGTTGAATAACCTTTACTGTTGTTTCTAACCAATATCAAGATTAATACAGGACATCATTATAACTTGACCTTATTCTTTAGTTCCCTACTTGTGTGGAACATCCCCACTATGTGCCCCCCTACCATGACATCCTTTATCCAACACCTCTCCACCCTCTTACTCCCCTCCTCCCTCTCCTCTGCCAAATGAAGTGTATTTATGGCACCTGTGCTGGAAAAACAGTCTCTGGGAGACGTCCCTCTAATTTCATTTTCAAAATGCCAGCAATAAATTTATCAAATGGGCTGAATCGAATCGGAGTCACACGCAGTGCCATCCGTCATGGGCTGTCCCTCAGGGGCCTGTGGGCGTGCTTAAGCCAGCCAAAAACCGCTGCTGGCAGGAGAAAAAGACTGAGTGTTGAGAGGAGGGGGGGTCCTGGTAGGAGGGAAACCAGATGAATGTACTAGAGAAATATGCTGAGAACAAAGATGTGTGTGCATATCTTTATGTGCTTAGATGCGTATGGACCAGCATTAATTAGCTTGTGCGTGAGTATAGGTGCATATGTGTGTACAGAGGTCAGTGCTAACTCTTCATCACATAGGAGCCTCACGGAATCCCAGTTAAGCACTTTGACTGTCGGTGTGCTAGCACAGTAATTGATTAATTGCAACACAAGTTAATTGATTGTTTTGCTGGTTTTTGCATTTGTAAATCCCTCTCAGTTCAAACACCACTTTGAGCTTCATCCCCTCCTGTGCCTCTGAAAACTGCAGGTTCACACGATCTGTACACTCCCATTTCTCACTTCCTCATCCTCTGTACCTGACTTTGGCACCTTTGCCACTCTCTAAATGCCTTTGTCCCTGTTTTTCATTTGTTTCACCCCTCTTTCCCTCTCCTCACAGCATTTATCACTGTGCAGGTTAAGCCAGGCGTGAGTGAGGGTAAAGCAGCTTAGTACTAACAGGGCTAATGAAGTCAGGCCCCGTATTCCTCTGACGGGGATCAGTGGCGCTACTCTGTGAAGCCTGTCAGCGTTTAATGATTAGATGAAACATTCAGACACCCGCAACGAGAAGACAGGCACACTGATATGTGGTAATACCCAACTGTGGTGTCTCTCATCCAGATCCGCAAATATTTATGCATGTGCACGTACTCACTATGCAGACACACACACATGTGCATGCACACATACACTCCCACTCCTCCCACTTTGCGAAGGTGTTGATTTATGACTCAAACATGGCATCAAGGGTATACACAGTAAAGTGATTGGAAGAAAAACGAATGACAGAGGGATTCAGAGACGGCAATCTGGCTATTGATTCCTGCTATGTGCAGGAAGGTGGAGAAAAAGTGAGCTGCATGAGACAGAGATTTACCCCTCGCCTTGATGAGCAGATTGTAAACAACTCCACATGCTCGATTCAAGATGCACACTGTGATCCATGATTTTTCACTGCTTCTAAATGCTGAGAAAGCATGATGGATAAAAAATCAAAAGGCCAACATCTTAAAAACCTTTGAACATTTCAACATTCATGTCTGACTCTTTCTAAATGCTATTATATTAAGTTATTCTGCTCTCTGCACATGCATGGCATCTTAATGTTTGCTTGTGCTGGGTCATGTTTTGTTAGTATGTCAGTAAGTGTGTCAGTGTCAAAGTTGGGGGGTGTTTGTCTCTGTGTTTAAATGCTAAAATGGAGGATTGGAGTGACAGAGGCAATGTTTGGGTCAACAAGCTGCCTGTTTGTCAGAGTGAAAGGGTGCCAATGAAGGCTAGGCACTTTTTGCTCCATTAGCCACACATGCTAATTTACCTGTCAGCTTACATCTAGGAAACTACACTCTTCATAACTTCTCCTTCTGTTTCTTTTTCTCCAGCATCTCTAAATCTCCAGATCTATGCCTTATTACATTTTTTTCAATATCTTCCTGCCACTGCTAAATTGGAAACATATTCCATCCTCACACCAGTAATTTCTCCCTCAAGTGAATGTACCTCTTTAGCTCCATGTTGAGGAATCTTAAGACACAGGATTTGAATGAAATATATGTGCATTTCTTTCCAATGTGTGGCCACTGCTCCCAGGCTCTCAAGTTTCTCTTGGTTTGAAAAGCCCACTTAAAATACTTGTGGGAACTGCTTGGAAGTAAAGTTGTACAAGGAAAAACTTACTTAACATCCATGAAGTTGAAATACAGCAATGCTACCATGTAGAGAAATCAAATATTAGCTAGTTGTTCACATTTTCTTTTACCTACGTTATCAGCAAAACGTCCACTTTGGATTAAAGGAGTCACCACCTGTTTTTTTAGGTATCAAGTCCCCCTTGGATCGCTTTGGATCAATTCTTAAAACTTATTAGAAAAAAAAAATCAAAAAAAGAATCAAACATAGAGCCTGTTGAGACACTTTTTCATACCGCGACTTTCTCACGTGAGATTACGCGTGAGGTTTTGACTGGTCCGGATGTGCATTGTATTAATATGTAATGAGGCGCGTTGATTGGCCGCAGGAAGGACAGAGCCGGAATGGGAGAGTGAAGAGGCAGAGACGGTGGAAGAGACACGTTTGCAGCAGGATGTCTCTGAATGGTAAATTCTTTTTTTTTTCCTTCTTACTTTTCACACTCGTGTTTTACATGTAAGACCTGAGTTTTAATGCTGGTGGTCACGATGTATGGCGTGAAAATGACAGAGAAATAGGCAATTTCGGCGTGCTCACTCAGAAAGTCTGGCCGAGGACGGCTGTGAGCCAATGCTCATGCGAGCTTATGCAAGTAGCCTCCTGTGGTAACGTCACCACAGGAGCAGAGTCAAAATCTCATGCTTTAGGAATGCGCACCCTTGTGCGCTATTCCTGTTCGGAAAAAGAGCCAAAGCGCAAAAAACTTTCGAGCCACTTTCAAACTCCAGCTTTTCAGGCAAGTTTCAACTGAGGTCCAACACCAATATACATGTTTTAACAAGAGAAATTGCGATTTCCGGGTGATAACTCCTTTAAACAAATGATGTCCCATATATGATATAATGAGTTGAGTCATATACAAATGTGTGTGCATCTTTGAACTGAAGAATGTTATCCTATGCCTTAGACTGCTGAGAATTCTTAGATCTTCAGTTTACATTCAACTTGACTTCCCTACTCTTGTGATGTTTTGGTAACTTTAATAATTGACAAAGGATAATTCTGACAGAAAGGCTGACAAAAAACACATCTCAGTGAGAATTAAGAGCACATCAATATTCAACACAGGATTTGAATGTTCTTAAAACTGTTAAGTGATAATCACAATGCAGTAATCCTCATGTGATATCCTCAGCCATTAACAGCCTCATAAATCCAGCTCCAATAAGCGCTTCTGACACTGTAGCCACATCAGAGTGTGATGAGTCTGCACTGTTGTTCAGAGATACCATTATAGAACTGAAATTAACTACTAGCTAGGGTGTAAATTATGATGTGTGAGAGACTTTGTTTTTGCTCATAAAAAAACTAATGCAGTTACAACCTCATCATGCTTTTTTGATGCTGTGGAGGTGGCTGAGGTGGGGGGCAAAGTTGCAGTCATTACTTGTAATCCAACATTGCAAAACCAAACTCTTAACCTCTCAGGTTCTTCTCTCATCCAATTTAGCCCTCTTCTTTTTTTTACTTACCATTATGGAATTGTAGTGAGCTCACCACAGCTCACAGTAGCACCCACACCACCCCACTTAAGCAGCAAATTGTTGCAGAACATTGTAGATTAGGATAAAATGTAATTCACACTTTACCCTTACTTTTAATAAGTTTTACTACAGGTGTAATCCAATTATTTTTCAACTTTGTTATGCATAATTCCACATCCTTGCAGTGTGTCATGACATAATATACTGTTTCAACTCGTATTGGTAGCTGCTGAGATATTTGTTGAAGTGTTTGCAAGGGTACAAGTAAAATATAATGATATTCACACTTGAATTGGTGGTTGTAGCCTCATCTCAGGTAATGTTACATTTTACATCGATAATCATATTGAAGTTTTTGTACATTGTGAGAGTGTATAGAAGCTATTGCTCTTCAGTCAGACATATTTTCAGTTTCCTATGTTGATATTATACCAAGCAAGGACTTGAGTAAAGTAGTTATTAAAATTTTAGAGGGAATGCATGTTTGTTCATATTAAAAGAACGGGGCAGCTGCATAAGTTTGTCATTATCAATTCATCACTTCATTTATTTCGAATGGTGGTATTTATGAAAAGGGTGGGATCAGCTCCTTTGACTTGATGAAAGATAATGACCTTAACCTTCACGCCTCTGGTAAATGTACTTTATGTCGAGGCAGAATAATACTAATTAATTATCTGGAAAACAATGTTCTTTTTAATTGTGTCAGAAGCCTTTTTTTTGAAAACTTAGACTTAATAGAAAATGTTTTTATACTTAAATTATTGTTTAATTTCTTTGTTTGCCAACTTAATTGGATGACAGTAAATTAACAAATAGAAGAAAACAAAATAATTAAAATAGATTGTATTTTCTGTGGTGTAATGTCAGGTGACTACGTTCATGTTCCAGTGATGACTTGATAATAATGATAATGTCAGCTGAAGTAATTATAATTATTTTCAGACATCTGCGTTCATGTGTTATTATAGAAAGGCAAAGAAATGTATCTTTTCACTAAGTTGCCTTGTGTTTACAATGACAGGGTAGTTTTCAACGATGTTCTGTACGCAGGAGAATCCAACAGCTTTGCTTTTGACCAAATGTATACTTCTTATTCCTTGCACTTATTCAATATATAGTTCACTTTATGATTTATTATGTATTGGTACTATATGAAGGGCCATGCAATTTTGTACCGCCAGTCCATTCTTGGTCCCCAGAGGATGAAGTATGGACTATACAAAAGCTAGTGAACAAAGCCACCATGACATCACCCTTTGGTTGAAGTTTTGAAGACACAGTTTCACCTTCATGTACTTTTTTCCCATCAGAATTGTGTGAGGACTCTTCTCTGCATGTGATTGCCTCTGATCCTGACATTTTTAACCATCTCCCCAGAGCCCTTGTGTAGAGAGAGTCGTGACAATGGAAGTTTAAATGGATAGTTCCAGGAATTTCTAAGCGAACAATTTATATGTATGAATACAGAGAGACAGAAGTACAATGTTTGGATGTTAAGAATGAATACAGTATTTACTTAATGATTGATTTGTAGTACTGGGCTGGTAGTATTTGCAGCTAACTTCAGGGAACTATTGAGAGGCACTTCAATATGCCATTACTTAAAAAAATGTGGTGTGGTTGTGACTTTTTGATCACAAGGTAGCCACACCCTGAAAGATGCATTGTTTTAATTTAACTCAAGTGTGAACATTTTAAAATGACCTAGATATGTTGATTAAAAATTATCATAATTATGTTCTGGCCATCCAATAGTATGAGATTTAATGTAACTGAATGTATTTATTATTATATTTGAACTACCATCAACCTACTCTCTGATTATTCTCCAATCCCGCAATATGTGCGGCAGTAACAGTAGTTGTTTTCGGGCTCCCTATGTAGCAGTATTAACTGGATGAGTATTTGCAAACATGCTTTGCATCCAGCTGCCTCCTCCTCACCCTTCCCTGGATCCTTGCGACAAGAATCATGATTACTTTGACCTTTGATTTTTATCTTTTTTAATTCAGCTGTGTAGAGAGGAGAGACAGGTCAATATAGACATGATATTGCCTATATTGTCTCCCCCAGGCCAACTAGTGAGGTCTTGCGTATGTGGGATTTAAATGCCAACAGAAGACACTGTAGGCTCTCTATGGACCCCTCAACAAGCACACTAGAAACCTCTATGACTGGATTGGTGAAAAAAAGACGTTAATGATGAAGTGTCACCTGTGTATGAAGCTGAAATTTGCTTTTTTCGGTAACAATGTGAAAGGTTTCAACTTATTGCTCACAAGAGGCTGATAATGCATTTCGTTACCAGGCTAAACCCTGCAACATGTCCAATTGAGTGTTAGCCAGAGATAAAGATAAAGACAAAACCACACAAAGAGAGCCTCTGCAGACCCACATCTCAGACTCATTAAGGCTGTCTGGGCATTAATACATTTCTCAGGAAAAAAGACAGAGAGCAGATAAAAGCAGAGACAAGTTTAACAAAAAGGATGGAGATGGAAGTAAACTGATCACCACTCTCTCTTATAGAATCCTGTTCTTAAGCCTCAACTGCCAATTAGATATGAGAACAGCTTTTTCCCTTGACGGATGAACTTAATTTGATATTCTCTGGGCTGCTCAGTTGGGTGCAACACTGACTGCACTGTTGGATTGAAATTTTCAGACCATTCATACAGGGTAAGTGTAAGTGACTATATAGGGACTGCAGCTTATCATAAATGTTCTGTTTTTGGTACAGCAGTTCCATTTAAATGGTGCGTCAGTCTGTATCTGATGGTGGGCGGCAGGTATCTGGAAGATTAGAGCTTGGTTGCGGGGCCAAAGATGCTTGTATTGCTGTCTGTGTATGTGCTGCAGTAATCTCATGGAGCAAATAACTCTTTGTCGTGATTCAACAACATGTTATTGTCACAGGACTACCTGCTCCGAGTCACTTAGATGATTCATACATCTTTGTCTGTTTACTGACAAGACACCACAGTGGGCTTGAAGCCCTATGGGGCTGGCATTGCCAGGGAAGCGGGTGGCATATTGCACCCAGCAGGACAGCTCCTATGCAGGCCTGCTCGGTAGAGAGATTTGGCCAGCTTGGATTAGCCCAGCAGGGTGAAACAGAGAAATACAGACATGGAGGGACAGACAGGGAGTGGAGGACAGAGTACATCAATCTCTGCTCAGAACATCGACACCTGAGAAACCTGAGAAAAAGCTGCTGAGATTCATGGTGTGTCTTGTTGAACACACACCAGTGAAACATGAGACTCCTCACACCTCTACCACTTGCTAAAAACCCAGAGCCACATTTATCAGCAACGATTAGAAACATAAGATTTCACATTATCTTTTTTAAATAGTTTGGCCCCTTTTTTCACACTTTTTCGATTTCTAATTTTTACATTTAGCAACAGCTATAAATTTCTGAGCGAGAACATGTTAATATTCATTCAAACACCCATAATGAGATAAATACATCTCTCGACTCCACAGTCACACTAATTAAGCAGTTTTTTTCCTTCTACAGTGCTGTGCTCTCAAACCTCATCAGCTTCTCAAAGGCATGTCACCACAGTAATGGCAGATGGGTATTCTCAAGCCAAAAATAAATAAATTGTAATGGTTAAAAAATACACAAACAGGAAAGAAAGCAGGGCCAGTTGCCTTTGACAGACTGCTGAGGAGTCGTCTCTTTATTCTTTGCTCAGACTGGTTCATTTCTGTCCGAGGGATGGATCTAATCCAAGAGTTTATTACCAAACTTCAGATGCAAAGCCTATTCGTTTTCTGACACCAAAGAGGGCCAAGAAAATGAATCGGGGTCTGGACAAATTGGCATCATGCACATGAGCTCAGTGGGAAGAAATTCTCAAATGTAGAAGTCGTGCCTTCCTTCAGCTTATCTGCTGCAGTTTTTCAGACTTCCTCTGATAACTTTCCTAATATTGTTACCAGTCAGACATTGTCAGTACATACTGTTGAGTGTATGTTTTACAGTAGAAGCCAACGCACAGACAAATCATTACTTTAGCACTGTCTGCCCTTTGGGCTCATGTAATAAGATGTAGTTCTATTAGAGAGGAAGACAGAGAGAGAAATGAGCAAACAAGCGCATGATGAAGTATCACATTTTGAGGTGTATTTGCTCCGTAAGGTATTCAGGAAAACATCTTGGAATTTCCCGGGTTTTTTCTGCATCCAAACAAAGAGGCCTTTTCCATTGGAGATCATTTTAGGGGTAAGATAAGGAAACCACAGTGAATAAGAATTGCATGATTGACAGTAGGAGCATAACTTGATGCATTGCAGGAATAATGACATAAAGGGTTGAAGATTTATAAAGAGGTGAAAAAGGAATCATAGATTAAATTAGATTATAATAAATTATAAAAGGGATAAAGGTGACAGCAGTGTATGATCAGGGCGATCACTGAAACTCTTTGGTAATGTTGCTATGTTCCCCTGATGCCCTGATTGGATTACACGGTGGCAAATGATAAAAAATATTTGCAAATGGTTAGTCAACTGTGTCAGCTCCAATCAAGGATTAATTAAACCTGCATTGGGTAACTTCTGAACCCTCTCAGTGAGAGAGCTGGACGCATCTTTGGTTTTCTGTCCTACACCTAGTTGCTGTAGCTTACTTTGTCACTACGTTTGCTCAGCCCATCAGCCCTAGCAAAGACGTATAAGTAATACACAGCCAGTGCTGAAATGTTGCCACAGACACCATATTCTGGATTTTTTTGGAGATTTCTCTGGCAGTCAAAGGCTTAATCAGTATTGAGTGATCTCATTTGGCAAGGGCTTAATTTTAACTGATGTTTATTTATATGTAAAAGTTCTACGCTTCAGAATTGAATGGAAAACATTTGTTAATTTATTCATTTGATATTGTCCATGCATGTCTCGTGGTACCAGTGAGACCAGTTAAGCTGTTTGGTCACCTTCCCATTGTGCCTGCAGAGCCTGTCCGCTGTTTTTTTTTTTTTTTTTTTTTGTCCACATCAAGAACCCATTTTACACTCAGCAGAAATCAGGATAACAAATCACTGTATGAAGCTACATACAGTTCCAGTCAGCCTTTTTTACCCAGGAGAGAGAAATGACACCTGGGAAGCAAGGTAGGCCCAGATGGATTATTCCAGGCTAATTCCAAGCACAAATCAGCTCGCAGCCATCAATAATTCATGTGGAAGTCTTTGAAAAGTAAACACTGCTTAGCCCATTAAGAGCCCAAATTGGCACAATCCCACGATGGTACGAACACTATACACAACTTAACTCCACATACAGAGAGGTCTGCAGCCACTACAGAAGAAAAAAAATGCTTGTTCTCTATATGGAAATCCACTGCTCATTAGATGAAGTAGAATCTTTTGCAGGCCCATAACCAGAGTAACCTGGTGCAGCATTAGCATGGAACTGATGCTAAAAGTAACAGTAGAGTGAGGCAATTAGAATGACAGCTGGTTCTGGGATGTGTTGAGTTTTGTGGATTGATCTTCTCTGTCAGCTTTGTTACTGCTCACATCAGACATATGGGAGACTGGAGCTCTCAGTCAGTAAACGCAGGTAGTTTAAATGCTAAAGAGGATCACGCTCCCACTGTGTAGTTCATTCTTGCTCTTCTTTTTTCCCATATCATTTGCACATTGACTTTCCTCCCGTTTACCCTCTGCCAGCTTTTCCTTGCTTGTCTTTCATGTACTTTTTCAAGGTCTGTTTGTGATATTGAGACGATTGGGAGTTGCTGGGTGTGCAGTATGTTTACATAGCTTTTAGCAATTCCCCGTCCTCCGCACTGTAATTCCCAGCTGAGCAATGAAAGATAGGGAGTGGTCTCTGTCTCTGTCTCTGTCTGTCCAGTATGCTCATTAAATAAAAAGAATGTTCGTGTACTGTACTTCTACCAGTAGTATTCCAGTATGTTTGTCTGTCTGTGTACTTCTCTTTCTTGCTCTCTTTGTCTCATCTTGCAATGCTCTGGAGATGGTCTACTCCGTACAAACAGCATCTGTCCGGGAGAATAATAACATCTATAATCGTTCCCCAGAGTCAGCAGGGGAAAACAGATTTTTGTCTTTCTTTTTTTAAACTTTGCATTACAGAAATTTCAGCTTTCAGATTTATATACACCTCACACTGGATTTTCCTTAAGTGCGTCAGTTTAAAATGGTTTTATATTTTACATTGGCTCTTATGTAATACTCCTTTCAGCTTTTGAAGCATGACTTATCATCTTACCATCCACCAGATGGGACTTCATGTGCAGTTGAATCTGAGAATTGCCATTTTTAACAGGGAAAGTCTTGGCAAAAGTGTTTTTCTAGTGTTCTCATCCCTTTCCTTTAACCCGTTCTTGGATGTGGCAAATAGTCTCTGAACAGGTAGAATCAAACAGCCAGTTCTTGGTGGGAACAACTCGTCTTTCCAACATGGTTTGCGGGGGTAAGTGTATTCACATAGGATCAGATCTCTATGGCAGGTTTTCAGGCATATGGATTTATGTCTAAATGCAGAGAGCAGTGAGACAGAAAGAGTTGGAATGGTTCCCTGCTGGATTAAATGCTTGCTTAGTACATGTGTGTAGCTGTGTTTGTGTGCTCATACAGGTGAGTGTGCACATATTTGCGTGTGTATTACAGTGAACATGTATGTGTACAGTGCATGAGAGTTATCACTCTTGTTGCAGCTCACTCCATTAGTGGGTAGGGATTCCTGTTTTCTGCTCCTAGCCAGAGGAGACCAATTAAAGCTATCAGGCAGCATCGGGGGAGCCGAGCCTCTCTCAGAGCCTGCGGAGTATTTAGACTGGCTCCATCCCCCTCCATTGGTTGTGCTCTACCTGCAGACTAGCAGTTTATGGTAGGGATGCACAATAAATGATATATTATTGGCAATTAATTAGTTATAATTTCAAATTCAAATAAGCGACATTGGCATTAATGTGTACATTACATTTGGTTATCTAAACTGTTATCACACTAAAGCATGTAACAGTCCTATCGTATCACTGTCACGTTTGGCCTTCCGTGGTCAAAACATGCAAGATCCTCTGGCTGCACTGGCAGTTTGCCTTTCTGGCTCTTTGAATTGCGTTTGTCCGCTGGTCCTGTCACTATCCCCTCTGCTGGTACTGCACCTTCATACAAGTGCATACTTTTTGCGCCTGGGCAGGCCAAATCACATCCCCACACGCTGCTTTCTTGCTGAATGGCGGGTTTATTACATGCTTTGCCGTGAGACTGGGCTGGATAATCAGTAGCAGCTGAAAACTTCCATGTCTGGCATCCTTTGTAAAGGACGGTTCTGGCACACTTGCAGGTTACCTACTAAATGACACAGGTGTTGTTTTTTTTTCTTGTTTGGTCATTATCTCTTTTAAATCACATATGTATTGAATCTATTTGCATGAATATGCTTCATACATAAAGATTATCATCAATAGGTTGTATTGTCGTTGTGTTCACATGTTCAGTCACAGGAGGCTTGGTTGCAGCATAAAACAGCAGAAGGTTTAGTCAGTCCATTACAGGGGGTTAACACATGCGGTGACAAGCTATCATTATTTTTAACCGCATTTAAGAGTGTGGGAGGTTGTTGACTTCCCACAAGCTTTATGGTTTTTGTGTACTTCATAAATTCTACCTTTTTTAACTGGCTCACCGGGTTCATAAAAAGAAGTCAAGATTTAAAAGAACCCTCTCTTTCTATGATCTCGTTTTGATATACAAACAAAATGTTCATGATTTAAAAGGAAAAGTTTCAGTACTGTGAGGATGCGTGCTTGAATACTTTAAAGAATCCACGCCTCCCTAATAGAAATGCAGATAGTAGCAGAGATTCAACACAGTTTGAGGCCTTCCCAGTGGGTGTTATTATTGTGTGGTTTTCCTGCAGCCTTCCCCTCTAACGCTCCTCTCGTCAGTGATGCTCGACCACGCACCAGGGCTTTGTTATAGAATGGAGGCCCAAGATGCCATACCCTGTTACAAAATAAGGCACCAAATATGAACTCCCGCTTACCTTCTCCACCCCTCCCTCCCACCTCCTTTCCGCTCACCGCCCCTCCCTTGGGGATCGCTCCTGTGGAACGAGAGCCCGCTCCATAGTGTCTACTCAGTAGGTAATAACTCGCTGTTCAGGCTCAGATAAAGAGCTCCATTCATTAAAGTGGCTGCTCTCTTTCTCCACACAAGTGACACCTATCCCCTGGGATAGCAGCGGTGAACTGCAGGGTTGAAGCTACAGGCACAGCCTTCACCACCTCTGATTGCCTCCCTTTGAGCTTTTTTGCTGGAGGACCCTAACCCCCTCTGCACACCAGCTCCCTGAGTCCCATTCTCCATCTGATCTCCATTTCTTTTACTGGGAATCCTTAATCTTTTTTTAAACTCCATCATTCATTCCCCTGCCCTCCTGTTAATACAGTAACTCATTGCCTCTATTATCCCCTTCACCTGCTACCACGTTCACCTGCACATCTCCATCTGCCGCCCTAATCACACCCCCACCCCGTCACTTTTGTGGCTTCCCCCTCACTTGCTTTGACATTCTTATTTCAACACTAATTTTCCATGATGAGCTTTGATTGTTTCTCTTTCCTCTATCTATCCTCGGCCATCTCCTCTCGCATGTATTTCCTGTTCTGTCTCTCCCTCTGTCTCTTCAGAGTGTCTGTGAGGTTCCTGAGCATTGGAAATTGGTGATGCGTGTATCGGTCAGTGGTACTCATGGGTAATGTGTAGATCATTCATCCTCTGGACAGGTATGTAATAGAGGCGGGACGAAGGGGAGAAAGGGGACAGTGGGAGATCTCTGGAGGTATGAGAATCAATTTCATCGGGAATAGCAGGAGCAAAGAAGCAGAACCTTTCTCCTTCTTTGCGCCTTTATTCTTTCTTCCCTCTTCTTTCTCTGTCTGTCTTGTTCTCTTTCTTCCTCTCTCTGTCTTCATTTCCCCTCTCAGCTATCTAATTCCTCTCTGACTGTTCGTACTGATCAGCTCGCAAGACTCCCTAGCATTACACTAGCCAAGCAGCAGGATAAATCCTTACACAAATTAGAACACAGAAGCCATTATTTAAGTCAACCCCTTCTCTTGGCTCTAGTAAGAAAATGATAGTCCTGTGTTCAGAACTGCAGAACAAAGGAAACACACTCTCTCTTCTCCCTCCCACTATATTTCCCCAGCCACAGTAGAGCATCAGAGCAAACTGAAAAGAGAGGGAGAGAGAGGAAAGAAATCCCACAGAGATAGCCCCTCTGCTGGCCATAGCGAATGGCCTGCTACACTTGTACTGGAGAGTGAACACTAACAGCAGTAATATGCAAGCTCTTTCAGCCGTCTGTGAAATAGAGGTTTGGTTAAAACAGCCCGGCATGCATGTCCTCGGTACCTGTAGAAAAGACCTGCATGCTAATGTCTTTAATGGCATGACCATTCAGCATAGGTTCTACTCCATAAACTGAAAGGAATGATTATTGGCTGAGTAACATACACCATTTGACCTGGCACACTAGAGGAAATGACGATGTGGGAGACAAGGAGAATTGCTCATCAATCAAGAGCATGGATGGTCAGGCACTCTCATCTTGTAGTAGTAATGTTCAGCGAATTGATTATGGAATGATGAGGTGGAGTAAAATGCTGCAGCTCGCACATTTATAGCACACTGAACAGTTGTTTTTTTTCTATTTATGATGGTCATAAAAGGTTTGCACAGATGTTAACGTTTCTTCACAATGCCCACAATGGAGTGTCAGTTCTGTGTATTATCTCTTGTTTGGAAAGGAGACAGTGATGAAGCGAGATAAAGTTGAGAGAGATACAGAGAGAAAGATAAAGTGAGTGAAAGATAGAGAGCTTAGGGAGGTTCTGCTGAGTAGGTTTTCCACTCTACCAGTACAGAAATGATGCATAACTCCACGGTATGCTCTTTAATTGGTGCTATTAATATCAGTTAAAGTTTTAATACCTATTTATTAAAACTTAAACTTTTTTTCTAAGACCTAATGTGAATAGAATTATGAATCTCAAGGGCTGCGCTCTATAAAAAGGCTCAGACATAAATTATTAATGCTCCACCACTTCATCTGCAAGATCCCACTCCGACAAGATTTGTTGAAAAGGAAATAGCCCAAAGGTCTAATATTAGGATGAATTTTCAACATTAAATACATGCGAATTGCACTGTGCACATCACCTCCACATTGCTGGAAAGTTCTAGCGGCGTCTTGAAACTACTCATCATTAGTTTTGCAGAATTTGGCGTAAGTTCACTATAAATTGGTCATGGATAAAACGTAAACAGAGTGTGGAGGCAGAGAGAGAGGAATCCAAATGTACACGGCAGCCTAATTTGTCTGTTTGTATCATTAAAGTCCTTTCCTCTGTCAGATAATGTATGATGTGAAAAGCCCTTGCACTTATCTGCTGAATAAAAAACGGCTGTATATGCTTTTAGGAAAGCACAGATCCAGTTATCCCCCAATATTAGAATTAATTATGGTTCAAAGATTAGAAACTTTCTGCTTTGACGCTCAGTTATTTGGAGTTTATAGTTTGAACTTCAAGGGGAAAAAAAGTTTTTAAGTATATTCGATGGGCAACAGAAGCACCAGCAGTCTGAAATGCCTTCAAATAGCCCAAGAAGGGAAGATAAAGGGAATAGATGCAGAATAATCACAACCGAGATCAGTGACAACACAGAAGATTGTGCTGCATTAGCAGGAGTGGAGTGAAGATGGATTATTGCGCTGGACTGACATCAGCCTATCAACATTTAAGAGAATACTACATCCTTTATATCTTATGGATGATAAAAACAATGAAAAATGTTGACTGTGAAGTGTAGAGTGTAATGTTTCTACAGTTATTCCAGTCGTTCCAACATTATCCAGGGACAGCAACAAGGGGGGGGAAAGGCCTCTTCCTGTTTTTGTTGTGTAATGGCAGACGTACTTCCTTTGTCCTGTAATCTGATCTTCATTTTGCAGGACCAATTCAGCTTGTTGGGCAGGCCAACAAGCATAGTAAAAGCAAGGTTTATAGCCATTCTCTACAGTCATTACACTGTGTAGTTATAATTACCTCAGAATGATAAATTAAAGTGAAACATTTGACTAGTGCCAGTTTTTAAGGTGTTGTATGATGCGTTTTGATAGACAGAAAATGACTTATGGCATCTGATACCTTGTTGGTTCCCATCACCTCTTGTGATGTGTCCACCGCCTCACATGTGAAAGTATTAAATGACTCGCCTTGTTAAACTTGCAGGCATAATGGCACTTGCATCTCACTCCCCCATGCTGTACTTTTTCCCTCTTTTCTCTCTTGTATCCTCAACCAACCCCCAGTATTCTATTTCATCATTTTCCTCATAGTGGTCCCCTGCACCTCCATCTCCACCTCATGGTTTCAGCTGGAGAGTATGAAATGAAGCTTGTATAATTAAATATTAACATCCTGCTGATGAGGGGATTGAGAGTGAGGATGGGAAGAGAGACACACCACCAAATCCTCTGCCCTACTTCTTACTGTTAATGTCCACCGGGAATTATTCATGTATCAGCTAACCTGCACTGGCACCTAAGAAGGCGCAAGGGTAGCAGTGAGCTGTGCCAGAGTGGCACTGAGTGAGCCAGGGTCAATCAACATTAATAGAAATCCTATTGGGGGAATAGAATTCCAGGGGTAGAGGCAAGCTTTCATTATTAATTAGCCTGTCAGATGCTGTTCTTATCTGTTTGGGTGAGGGTGTTCAAAAGGGAAGTGGCTGCAGTATGTTTTAGATAAGTTTTAGATACAGAGCAAATGAAAAGTGAATAGGTAGTTGTCAACATGCCAGTGTCTCCACAGTGCGACCGGAGAGTGTTCGGTTGCTTGCTTCAGTCAGAAATGAATTAATTAGCTGATACAGTACCATGTTTGTACACAGCACGCAGATCATGTCTGAATTAATAATCCTAATAAGATGCTCATGTAAAAATGCGGAGCCCTAACTTTTACCCAGAATTTTATTTTGGCAGTCATCACTAAAGCCAGATGACTTTTTATGAGAAAGCGCTAATTTTAATCCACAGGCTATTATCATGTTTGTCTTCAGCTGACTCGCAGCTTAACATGTACTAATAGCAGAGGAAAATGTGTAAACCCTCCTGAGGGACAATACATGTTCCAGTTTTGGTGTTTGTCGAGGCATTAACATACACACGTCCTCATAATCTCAACAATTAGACTTGATTAAACCAGGGTTTATGCAGTATCTGAGCAGTGTGAGTGGATCTGCATAATGTGCTGTGCTCTCTTAGTTTCCTTGTGCAACATCATAATGTGTGACAAATATGAGATTTTTGTAATGGGTCCCTTATTATAATGTTAAGCATTGCAGTACATGGTAAACTTGAGGCAGTGTCGGTGCTCAGTTGTGCTTTCTGTTTGAGTGCTAGTGTTGCGTGGCGTGCTTAAGCTCTCTCTGGTACTCATTCTGGTCCAGTCAGGCTATTAGAGACCTCTCTGCTCACACCTCATAGAGCAGAGTATTTGTGTTTGTGTGTATGCCAGTGCGTTGCTGTGTGCATGCAGGGTTGTTTTTGAAAGTGGACAGGGGCAACGTTCCCCGCCGCTGCCCCTTAATTTCTCTCTGTGAGGAGATCCATGTAAGGAGTGAACGCATCACGCAGCTCAAGGAGGCCGTGAAGCAATTAGGGCTCTCTGCCGCCCCTGGCGTGTCAGCTCCAGTAAATAAAGCTCCTGGCTGCCCCGGGCGAGCTATGACAGGAGACAACATAGAACAGACTTCAACTCTAGCCGCTCCTGGAATTCAAAGGGATGAACACCCACTAACCTTCTCTTCCCTTCCACTCCTGCCCACAGTGGAAGGAGTGGGAGGTGGGGAGCGGCTGTGTGTTGGTGTGGAGTGTGTGATCTTCCATCTAGAAGTGACCACCTAGTGAGGCTAATGGTCCCAGAGCTTCCTGCATATCCAGCTGTGTGAGCAGGTTAACCAACCCACGCACAACATCTATGGCATGACAATCTTGTTTTGGTTTCATTTTCGCTTTATCCCCTACAGCTTTTATGTATTTCTTAACTCAGTGAAGCAAATACAGGACTTTTGTTTTTCTCACAGTAAACGCAGCGGCCTGGGTGCTGACATGAAGAGACTTAAATCTAATCAGTGATCAATCTACTAATAATGACATGCGACCTTTCTACATATCTCACCTGCTGCATCAGGCTGATAACCATTTATCTATGGAGACACACAGGCCTGCCATCCATACACACACCTCCTCAGGATGCACACCAAGTAATTATCCCATCCTGAGGTTTCTCTGAAGGGCCACAAACTCATCGCAAACTTAAAATGGCTGATGAAAGTCCTCTGCATGCCACTTTGGATTCGTTCCCCTTTGGAGTTTTAAATTCCAGATATGTTCATTATTTGGCCTTGAAACGCCTCCCTTTCTTGCACGGGAGCCATTTGTTATCTATAGTCTAAGGAACAAAGTTGAGCCAGAGAGAGAAAACACAGGGAGAGAGTGAAATTGGCAGTGAAAGAGAAGAGTAGATGATTTCCCCTGCTACCACTCTGGTTTTAAAGAGTAAACATAATAATAGTGCTTACCTATTGGTGCCTGGAGTTTTGTGGAGGGCCCAGTCACACAGCATTACCATGGGATGCGCTGCTCCAAATACCTGCTTTGTTAAACAACTTCACAGTCAATGGAAGTGAGGGTGACAGTCTCACATCACACCACATATAATGACATCATTTCTACCAGCACCGCTACAACTACAACTACACAAATCACCATCATAATCATTATGATCAGTGGTATAGCCATTTGCAGAGCACATAAAGTGACTTGCTGACTAAATGACAACACGAAAGATTAAATTAAGAGGAAAAATACAAAATGAAACAGCTACTTAGCCAAAATAGAGATCATTAAAGTAAGACATGAGAAGGCGTTTCACAGACTATTAAGTAAAGATAATTACGTAAATGTTTGTTTTTAAAAATGGGCATCAAAAGATGATACTGACTGAGCTTGACTCATTAGGAAGGTCATTCCAAGAAACTCTGTGATGGCAAAAGCTCAATAATCCCTTGATTCAAGCACATCATGAAATCGGAAAATCTGTTCTTTTTTTTTTTTCTTCTTTTCTTTTTAAATTGGTACGATAGATCTAGGTGTGCATGCTGATGCCAGTACTTTAGAAGTGTTTTGTGTGGGTTTATTAGCAATATCGCTTGTTTGGTGTTGTTGATAATGTGATTCTGCTAATGACAGAGGTAATTGCAGTGGGAGAGAGAGAGGACTGGCCTGTTTGTTGCTGAGCTTGTAAAAGAATGGCTGAACATGCACCTGCCATCTCCAGAGATACTCATTAAAGAGGAGAGATGCCAAGTCCCAACATCTCAGTTCCCCTTTCACACACACACAGTGGAAACTGTGCACAGTGTGGTTACACGCATCTGAACACACACACACACACACACACACACACACACACACACCACACACACACACACACACACACACACACACACCCTTGATAATCGAAATTGCATTTTTTTTTCCATTTGGTAGGATTGTAATTCACTGTCCACACTTTCCATTTCCTCAGAAACAAAATTAAACATTTCTCTCTGTATTGCTCCCCAGCTGCAGTGAGAGTAATGCAAGTTAAGGTGTGAAATTACAACCTAACACTATCTCCTCCTCTCCAACTTAAAACCAGGGCAGCAGCTAATACCTTAGAGTACTGACTCACCTTACTATCATTAGCTATTTTCAGAAACTTCCCCGAATGTATACTGATTGAACAAGAGGAGATGAAAAAGAAGTACGTATGTCTGATTAAGTCTGTGGTCCTGCGCTCTGGGCAGCCATGTAGATTGATATTGGCAGATCAAAGAATGTTGAGGGGATAGTGTGTGTGTGAAGATGTGCTTGCTCAGTGCACACACAGATGCCAAGAGCTCAAATGAGATCACACCTCCTGTCATGATTCACCTTCGTTTGCATTCGACACCTTTATGTGTTTTGTCGTAATGCCACATGAAAGACACAACATCTAACTATCATCCTGCAATCATGGAATCGCACTCAAGTCAGTTTGATTACAAACTCAAAGGGATAGTTACACTGTAACCCCAAAATCAAAAATGCTTATTTGTCCTCTTAACTGCAGTGCTGTTTTTGTGTGAGCTGACATGTTTTGAAGATATTGGCCGAGATGTACTAGATGGCACTCAACGTAAATACATTTTAAAATCTCAACTCTAATGTGTCTTTCTGGAAATCATGACCCAGTTATTTAAGATAATCCACAGTATTTCTTGTGAGCAGTTTCATGTAGAAACTATTTCCCTTTTGCTGAACTGCATCTGCTAACCGTATCACCATGCAGGAGGAAGTGAGCATCACTACAGAGCTAGCCAACATTACATCAGGGGGACCCCATGTATGTTTACGTCCCGAGCCCTGACAAGCACAAGTCTTTTGTCCACGGGTATACGAATGCTTCCGTCTAGTTTTTTTTATTAAGAAAAAAAATATGTGTTTCCAATTTTGAAGAGTCCTTGAGCATGTAAGTGCATTTGTGTGTTTGTTTGTGTGTGTTCTCTTGTGTGTGTGTGTGTATGTGTGTGTGTGTGTGTGTGTGTGTGTGTGTGTGTGTGTGTGTGTGTGTGTTTGTGTGTGTGTTTGTCTGTGTGTGTGTGTGTGTGTGTGTGTGTCTGTGTTTGTCTGTGCGGGTGGGCTGTTTCTTGAGCAAACAAAGCTCATGCAGGCAGAAAATCTGAATATAAAAGAGAATTTTGAACTTTCTAACATTTCAACTAATTGGTCTGCCACTTCCTCTGACTTCCTGTTGCTTGTTCCACCATAACCTCCTTTACTATCAGCGGAATAAAGAGCACTTTCGCTGACTCTGTCACCTCCGTCTTTAACTGTCAATCACGTCTCTATTGAACTATTCTCTTTTTCCCCTTTTAACTCCCCTTATCTCTGTCTTTTAAAGCTCCTCGTCTCTATCACCCCCTTCTGAATCATTTGTTCGATGTCTTTGATTTCCTACTCGAAGCCAGGAAATGAAAGGTTAGGGTGCTGTGATTGTTAGCTGGTTGGTTCCAGTGCGGCCTGCTTCAGGCCTGTCAAACGACCTCTTCAAAGGTCCGCCAGGAAGAACAGGAGGCACAGATGAAAGAGCAGAGGATGACATTTGTCTGTCCCAAAAGTTAGTCATCTCTATTGAACATGTTACAGTTTCTCCCCCTTTAACATCTTCAAACGATGTACTGTACAAATTATATGAGTCTGTATCTGACTGAGTGTGTTTTGTTTCAGTTTTCAGCTTTGAATGCAATCTTCTCTTTCTTCTCCACTTGTCAAAGGGAGCGAAATTACCAGGGATCTTTTCCAAAACCATCTTCCCTACTGATTTGTCTTCACATAGGGGGGCTGTAAAGAACAGATCAATCCAAGTCACTTTGTGTCTTTGTGCTGCCTGTGATCAAACTGAGAATGAGACAAAAAAGGTAGGAATGAGACATGGCAACTGAAGGTTAGCAATATAAGGAATAAGAGAGTAGGGTCGAGATACAACATACAATGCTTTGTATTTCAAAAGGTGTGTATGTGCTCTCTCATCTCTGTGTGTGTGTGTGTGTGTGTGTGTGTGTGTGTGTGTGTGTGTGTGTGTGTGTGTGTGTGTGTGTGTGTGTGTGTGTGTGTGTGTGTGTGTGTGTGTCTGTGTGTTTGTGTCTGTATTAGAGGTTTTCCTTGAAAATAGCCCACTATGATATGCTGAGTATGAGTCTTAAACACACAGTATGTAATTTCTGTTTCAGTTTCTCAATGAAAGCAATTAGAACAACAGATGTGGTTTGATGACGATCATAGCAGTTGTTGTCTTCATAGTTAGACAATCACAGTTGCTGATAGAAATCTATCTGAAGTGAATCACACAAAAAATGTTCACGGACAAGGTTATGTATACGTTTTATTCACATTACAGTTAGTTACACTCGCAGACTTCCTTCCTCACTCTCTGACGCATCATCTGGTGCTTCCAGTGTTTCCTTGGAAGATGTTCCAACAGGCAAACAAAACAAACACACTTTGAATAAAATCAGCAATTTATCGGGCTTGGAGCATCATGGGACACATTTGGGATCATTTAAGTACAGAGCAAAATGTCTAACATAGATGGATGGATGGAAGAGTCATTTCTCATTTTATCAGGCCTTGGAGAATTAGCCATCTTTTCATTTTCAGTGCTGGATTATCGTCCCCCAATTTCTTTTCAGTCAAAATTTGTGGCCAGATTATTTCACTGACATGAAACCACCCTGTGCACCTTTTTTCCAGTTTTGGTCCCCTCTGGCCAGGACTGGTCATTTGGCCACCATGGCAACGAGAACCTTACCCGGTTCCCATATCCGCTCCAGACGAGTTCACCCTGAAAATGTCATATCTAATATTGACTCATTTTAGCATGAAACTTTAATAAGCTGTCAGAGAGGGGAACCCAAGCAGACACTGTCCATAAAGGGTATATCCGGTCTCAAATTATTGGCCTTGTTCTTATTTTCCATGCCCCTTCACATTTATCTTTCCAATTCTCTCTCTTACAATCCTCTTAATGTATGGCTGTGAAATATTTCATGGCTTGTGCGTGGGTTTCTTCATCTCGTGTTGCTTCACATTAAGATTTCATCCCTTGGTTGCGTTTCAGCTTTTACTTTTCTTTTTTCCCCATTCTCTTTTTCCATGCTGCCTCTCCACCTCTCTTTTCCTTTGTTGTCTGTCCTCCTGCTGTCATCTGATTGATGCCTTTGCCAGTGTGCTGCGTAGTTCATTACACTGATTTCACCATGTCTCAGGTGGGCTTTGCACCAGGGAGACTGCGGAGAGCTAGAAATGTGTCAGTCGTGGTTGGGGGCACGGTAACCTACTGAGCAAATAATATCACCCAAATAACATCTCAAAACTACCTCCTGTCAGTGTTCCTGTGACAGTAGACTTGAAGGAAAGGTTGCATGGAGGCCATTCTGGGACGCTAGTGGAGACAAATATTCACATAGACTGCTGGGGCCAAAGGACGGATATGCTGTATGGCAGAAACATACAGACCATCCTCCTGGACACACAAATTACACCCAGACAGGATTTACAGATGGCAGAGGTGATATGGTATATTTGGGATTACTTTAGACTTAAATTCCTTTAACCCTCACTGTATCTGCTGGAATGTGTCAAATGGAGCTCTCAGCACCAAGAAAAAACACTTCTCCAGAGACTTTTGTGCAGTGTAATTACAGAGTTAGTTGAGCTCCACTACTCTCTTATCTCTTCTATTGGGACAAGAGCCACATGAATGGACCCCTCTTTTCCCCATCCTCTCCAGCAAGCACCAAATCGCTATCAGCAATAGATTTGCTCACCCTCTTTATCTCTTTTTTTTCTACCTCCCTTTATCTCTCTGCCTCTTTTTCTCCATCTGCTTTCAGTCATAGAGTCTCTAACATTGCTCTGTTAATTTATCTGTTAACAAAATGACTGTCAGGCTTTCACACATGCCTAACAGTTATGGTAAAGTTACAATCTGTCACTTTAAAACAATCTTAAGGAGCAGCGCTTTACAGCATTATTTTCTTGTCCAACATGAAAGATGACCATCATATGCAAAATGTTGCTTCATGGTTTATTTACCTGAGTGTAAGGATCATGATTTTAATTCTGACCCCCCCCTCAAAAAATTTAAACTAAACTTTCAATTTTGATTATTGAAATCAACAGCAGGATCAGCGATTCTCCCAATATTTTACCTCGCCACCTCCAACTACACTTCAAGGACAACACAACTAGCTGCCTTGTAGCCTGCAGCTGCATTTCCAGACACTTACCTTGTGTGTAGACAATCAACTGACTGCTACCAGAGGTAACAGCATCAGAGATGTTGGCTTCATTTTCTTTTTCCAAGATCCCGTATTGATTTAAAAAAAAAAAAAAAAACATTTTTGGAAAGAGGGCTTACTCATATGGGAGGTAGTGAGCTGAACAGAACTGATAACATTGCCAGAGATCCTTTATTTATTTAGGGAAGAAGGTTTACTTGGGACAGAATTTGAACAAAACTTGGTTTCTATCTTTTGCTGTTTATCGTTGAATCCCAGAAGGCTGGCATTTTTATCACTGAACTTTATTTGAACTAGCCTAACCCTAAACCGCAAGAAGCCAACAGCATAAATTTAAGTTGCTTTTGTAAAAAAAGAAAAGAAAAACAACAACCTCCATGTAAAGTAGAATTTGATCTTTATCAGTCCAGATGTTATAGTCAACATAGTGTTATTGGTGAAAATAAGAGAATAGTCACACCCCTATACCTGAGCCATGAATAACTTTTTTAGAAAACTCAGTTAAACATAATGCTAACATGTGAAACTGTCAGAGTATTTCCAGATTACAGCGAATGTCTGAAAATGACTAAGGTATTACTCTTCCCTGTCAATGGTATGCGCGTGTGTGCATGTGCGTGTGCCTCACTACAAGGTCTGTTTGTGCATTCAGTAGGAACTAAAACACAAATGGACTGTGGATTTTGTGTTTACAAAAGCCTTCGCTGCTGTTTTGCCTCCTTCTTTTTGCTGAGGACAGCAATGGGTGTCAAAACATAGCAGAGTTTGACATCCTGACGCTGCTTGAATCTCAGGCCAGAGGCTGTCAGTTCACTGAGAGCGAGAGGGAGGTTTGGTTGCCCCGTTTGAAGACCTGTCTGTTTGACATCGCTACCCCTCACCATCTGACTGCATTATTTGGATTCTTATGCAAAGCCTGTATAACTCTGTCATTCAGATTGTACAGGGTTTGTATGCTTGTATTTCTCTGTGTGTTAGTGTTTCCAGGCGTGTGCACCTTTGAAATTATTGGTGAGACCTATGAAGTGTTAACACAGCGGTTTCATTCATTGAGTAATGATGATAAAGTGTTGCAGCACACCTGCAAGGTTTTTATGTAAAAAAAAGCAGTATTAGTTACTTGAGTGGAAGCCACCAGAGGAGAAATGGAAGTAACACTGGACATTTCTGACATTCTCGTGACATATCTGTCATTTGAAATACCTATAATGGATGTCTTTTTGCTACAGTGACAGTGTGAGAAAGAAAAAGGTCAACTTCAATGTCTGACATTTTCTCACCCTTAATTAGGAGTAACCTAGTCACACAAGACTTGAATAACATAGCATGCTGTATTTCCACATAAACACACAGCCACAGCCAGACACAATGAAACAGGCGTACTTGACTCCACTGACAGTTTTCTACTACTGTATTAACTTTGAAAATGTGCTAACTTATTCAGTATCTACAAGAAGAAGTCGATCATGTGGTGCTGAAGATAGCAGCCAACAGCGTTTGCGCTAAGAGAAGTTGTCTGTTGTCACCAAATTGACAGAACCTGATGTTAGTGAGAGGGGTGTTGTCTTCAAAATATTGTGAGTCGACGCCTCTTCCCACACACTGTATTGTAAGCTGTTAACTGTTCAAATTTTGTTGGGATTGGCGTGCTAGCTTTTGTCTGATGTTGTGTACATGTGTAGCTCTTTTCTCTTCTAAGCAATTATCGTGCGAGTAAACTAGTCGGCTCTGCGGATTCCTAATAGCCTGTCCTTGGCTTACTCAAAAGACGGATGGAAAAAATAAAAAAGTGCACCGACTGTTTTGGGGAGCAGAAAACTGTTAATTGAAATCAGGAAAAGGGGAGTGAGGCAATGTGTACTGAACATCACAGTTCTCTCTGGAAGCACTTTCAAACAAATTGTCTGCTGATACTGTAATATTACAGCTGAACAAAGCATTCTCTTCAAAGACATGGCAGGAATGGGATGAGGAGAAGTGAGTTGTGTTAGCTTCATTTTTCCTCTTTTTCCAGACTTGACAGTCTATATCAACAGCACTTCAACATGGATAAGAAAATCTTGTTCATAGTTCCTGTTGCTCAAGTATGCTGAGTTGAACAGCACAGGAAAGTAAACACTCTTTCCTATGCTGTTCTCCTGTCTAAACTGTTCCTATGGAGGCATTTTGCATTTATTTGAAATGCAGTAATTTACGGTCCCGTCCAGACGACAACGCCGTTTTGCGAAAACACACACGTATTGCATCGTTTTGGCGGACCGTCCATACGGCTCCTGAAAACGCAGCGCCTGAAAACGCACTTTTTTGAAAACAGGTCTCAGGGTGGAGAAATCCGAGAACACAGCCCTCCCGTTTTCATGTGGACGGCGAATCCGCATACTTTCCAAACAGATGACGCCATCGCCCCACCCCGCGACGTCTCATAACAACAACAACTACATGTTCGTGTTCGTGCCGCAAAAGATATTGAGCCTTTCTTGCAACTTACATGCCTTGTAGTGGAGTGTGAGTCGCAGCAGCAGTTCGACCTCATTACCGGTCCACACAAACGATTCCTTGCACTCGCCATTTTCATCTTCTTCTTGTTGTGTTCGGTTTCTCCGTCTACTGTCTGTTTGTTTACAGCGCGCAAGCTTAATGCGCATGCTCCGTGTCTTCTTCTCCGTTTTTGGTGAATGTCAAGCGCCACCTATAGGCCTGGAATATGAACTACAGCGTTTCCGGTCGTTGTCAGTGGAGCCGTGTGGACGCAAATATTCTTAAAACGATGACGAGGAAGAGGGAGAAAAAAAAGATCGTTTTGCCCGTGTGGACGGGGCCTAAATATCATGTTCATGCGTTCAGCAACTGAGTTAAATAAGATCCGCTTCCTGAAAGACACAATACAAAACTGAATTTAGTAACTTTCATTCAGATTCCAAAAAATGTGAATCTTTACTGTGGTTATGCTTTCATAGCTACTTCTGGGCAGGAAGGGACCATCATTACCTCTGACAAGAAACTTATGTCTTCACCCGTTTCTGGATGTAAGTTGGTTGGTTGGTTGGTTGGTTTGTCAGCATGATTACACAAAAGTTAGTAGAAGACCTGACTAAAACAGGATGGGTCTCAGTCCAGCTTTTGTTGTTGGATCTGGATAAAGGGACGAATCCAGGATTAATTATTAATTATTAATTATTTTGTATTAATTTCTCGGGGAGTAATGCAGGGATCTTAATGAAGAAAGTATTTTGGTGGCCGGTATCTATGAGTGAGTGCAATTTGATGCAGATCCTAGATCTGGTTAGCTTATGGTTAAGTAGTTATGAATGGTTTAATATTTAGAGTGATACAGGGCTATCAAATTTGATATAGGATTAGGCTTGACTGACTTGAAGGGAACGGTTGGGTCTTGACAGAGGTATGCGCTCTGACTGAAATTTTAATTACAATGAAGAGTGTTATAGATAGATGTTTTGTGGAGTTGGGGACGTTACAGATGAAAGTGGGGAAAGTGATGAATAAGGGAGTAGTGTGAAAAAGATGCTTTGAGTTATAAATTAAAGAGAAATCTACAGCTTACCAGATATCCATTTATTATATCACTATTCTACGAAAAGTTCAAGCATGTGAAGGTTATTCTCAGAGCTTTGCACCACAGAGTTCAGATGTAAGAGATTAATTACAGCTACTGAGAAGATTACACTGCTGCTTTCATCCCTGGCATATTTGTTCCCCTTAATTGAATTCATTACTCTGCTAATTTTTATTTCATTTATAAACAAAAGTAGGTTGTACACATTATACTCCTCCCTTATAATAGTTGCATACAGAGTTGACAGCGTGACTACCATACAGTTTGTAAAATCATATACATGACCACAGCGAGGATCAAAAGGTTGCTTTAGGACAGTGATGGCGGGCAGTCTGTTCAACAGGAACTTGACAGAAGGCTGTTTATCTTCCAAGAACTTCCAAGGTTGTCAAACTCTGACAAATGGGGGTGATCCTTCTGCTGAGAAAGAGCAGAGGATGGCCTCAGGCAGAACATTCACCTTCGACACGGAGTATCTATTATCTTAAATATGCATGTTTTCTACTCTTAGCATACATCTCTCGCTTAACTACAGACGGGCAGCAGCAGTGGTGCTTATTAGAGCCCACGCTGTTTTTCTGGGGGGTCTGGAGTCGACTGGGAGAGGCAGGAGATTGTGTGTGCTGGATGTAATTTAGACAATAAGCCATTATGCAATCTTAAATGAAGTCGGTGTAATCCATTAAACGTGATTTGATCCATGAATTTAATCTTTATTGGTTCACATTGAATCTCCCCTTCTGTGAGTTAACTGATTTTTTCACTGTAGAACTTTTCTTTGAGACAAAAATATAAAGATAATATCCAGTATGTGGTATACTAACAGCTCTTATGAAATCTGAAGAACAGTCAGCTCCCTGCATCCGTAGCACATCGCATTCAACAGAGAGACAAAGAGAAAGGCAAAGAATGATGGGTAGATGAGAGAATGTAAACATACAAGTCAACTAGGTGGACATTCAAATATACGCACGAAATTATACATTCTTAAACACACACACACTCACACTACTGCACCAAAATACACACACTTCTGCCCCTCTCCGCCTTAATCCTCAGATTCCAAATGTGTATTTGTCACTTCTGGTCGGCACATCATCCGTTCTAATCTCTCTGTAATTGCATTTTGGTGCTACGCACAAAAACACACACACACACACACACAAATACAAGTCATAGGACCTGCATGAGAGGAAATCCCACTGCCCCTAGAGCTGTGGGAACAGAGGTGTTTTGTGGATTATGGTGTGCGTGCTGTCTCTAAGAGTAATGTCGGCTCCAGTGACGTAATGGAGCCGTAGAGGGGGAAAGTATATCCCCGATATCCGAGACATGAAGCCAGACTGGACTTAACTACGGCCACCACGCACTGTACACTAACAGAGCAATCCCTAGATAGATCTGAGCTGCCCTGAAGATCCCTCTGCTCACATCTATCTTCCCTCTCTTTCTCTCTCTCTCTCTCACACACACACACACACACACACACACACACACACACACACACACACACACACACACACACACACACACACACACACACGCTCTCACACACACACAGTGACACAAACGCTTGTCCATCACAGTGGTGTCATGTTTCTGGATGTCAGCATTTATCAGGCCAAGGGCCAGACATAAGAGTCCACAGAGGATTGTGCGGTGGCCTGTCAGCACAGCAGGATCAGTCAGTATTGATCTCAGCACTGCATGACCCAAACTGTACTTCTGAACCACTGTCTTGTGTTACCAGAGTCCGAGAGGGCTGCTGCAATAGACATAGATTAAGGTACGTGGCAAGAGCAAATATGATTTCATCTAGATGTACCATGTTTGACTCTTGACTTTTATGTAGGCCTAGTAAACTGTGCCTTGGTAAATAAGCTGTTTAAAAAGTCGCAGTCTTGACTGGCACTTAAACTCTCTGTGGCAACAAGGGATGTGCGCATTTAGTCGACACATCTTCATTGCTTCCCTTTTGAGTTGAAACCAGAAAACTCTCAGTTTCAGCTTGAGCCAGGAGGGTGTGGTGGAGTCTTTGTAAAGATCTGGCCACAACAAGCTCCCATTTCCCATTGCTTGGCCAGCGTGAGTGCCATTTGTCCATTTTATTTTTCTGCAACCAGACATTAGGAGCAGCCTTAATTCCAAGCTGGATTAGCTTGGCCCTTATCCCAACTGTCCTCCCTGGGGCAGTCCGGCTGGTCAGGTTGGTTGGTTGAAAGATGCCGTTGGCAGTGATCATCTTTAAGTCTGCTGTTCTTTCCAAAACCTGCCCTTTCTTCTCCAATGTTGATGAATGCATTCCTGTCACAGGTAATTCTCATCTCAGAGATAAATCAAAAAACAGCCAAAAAAAGACAACGGTGTCGACATTTCAGCTGCATATAAAATATAATTTGGATTTTGAAGAATGTTATTACAGTTTCAAATGGCCCATATGACATACTGGACAATGTGTAAACTTTAAGATTAAATTATGACTGTTTTCTGACAAGTCTTAGATTGAACCTCTGTTCAATCACAGATCCTAATCTGTTAGGAACACAGTCATTCGAACAGATTCATATCATAGTAGTGTTCATATCATGATGTCCAAACGAGAATTTGGGTGACCCATATATATATATTTTTTTTTTTTTGTAATAATTGAACAAATGAAAAATGACAAACATGTAGGGGTTGGTATTTTGTTATAGTCTGCACCAGTTTCCAAGTGCAGCCCCACTGTCATAAAAATTACACATTTCTGTAACAAAGTTATCAGATGTAATGGAAGATGAGCTAAGTATCTAACAGCAGCCACACTTAGCAGCAGTTAGTGGTTACTGTAGCAACAAGTAAAGCCATCTCTCCATCAGGAGGCTCAGTAAATCACCAAGGGTTGAGGCAAAGCAGCCGGAGGATATCAGAAAGAAAAGCAGAGAATGTTTTTGCCTAAGTATATGATCCAGTTTCACCGACATAGTTGGGATTGTCTGAAAACACTTTCCTGGGAGATCCTACCCTCCCACCCAAAATACACAGTGCAAAGAAAAGAGAGCAATACAAGCAAGTAATGTGCAGAATGGAACTGGCAGAGACATTTACCATTAAACATGTCAGTGTGCCACTAAAATGAGTTTGATGCTGTTACTTTGAGGTCAGTCGTTACATAATGTTGGTTTAAACACAAATTAAATTCTAGTGATTTGAAAGTAAGGACAGCACACAAACACATTTTAAGAAAAAGCAAATGTTTGAAACAACTAATTTACTTTCAAAAATGAAATTAAATAATTTTCTTTGGAAGAGTTAGTTCAGTAAATGATTAATTTCAACTAACATTTAGCGTGTAGAGAAGCCCAGAATGCCAGAGATCAAATGATCACTATGATCAAAATTTAAAGAAAATATCAGAAATCTAGTGGTCATTTTTTGTTTATCTATGTGAACCCAGTCAGTTAATCAATACTCAAACAGTTATGTAGCAAAGTTTTAATCTGTGTGTCTATGTGTGTGTGTGTGTGTGTGTGTGTGTGTGTGTGTGTGTGTGTGTGTGTGTGTGTGTGTGTGTGTGTGTGTGTGTGTGTGTGTGTGTGTGTGTGTGTGTGTGCGCGCACATGCAAATGAGAGAGAGAGAAAGGGAGAGAAGAGAAATCCTGCTGAGGCTGCGTTTGTCAGGTAAATGGTGACGATGACAGCAATAAAATGGAGATACTAATGGTCATGAAGGCAATAAAAGATGTGTGAAGTAGCCTTCCCAGCAGACTTGGGGGTTGAGGTGGTACTAAGACTAACTGCTTCAGAATGGTTATGGCTGCCATTACAACGCCTCTGCATCTCTAACAAGGATTATTGTACAGAAAAGGACGACCCAGGAGACACTTAAATCAGCGTGTGTGTTTTTTTGTGTGTGTGTGTGTGTGTACAGTAAGTATCTGTATCCAAGTGTGTTTTATGTTGCAGAATCAAAGACTATGAGCTCGTATGTGTTTTATGTGTGTCTGTAGTGCTCTCTTGTTTTTCAGTGAGTGCTCCCAGTAGTGTGTTTAAAAACGACAGCACAGGGGAGGAAGCCTGCGAGCGATGTGTGCTAAAAGTACATGTCATCTTCAATAAATGATGACAGAGTTCACAGGTCTACAACTGCATCCTGTTCCTCGTACCACTGTAGGCAGCAGCATTATGTAACACACCGAGTGCCTCTTCACAACAAAGATGAAACATTACTCTATTCATGAAGTGGTGGTGGTTTGAATGATGCTGATGTCAGGGACGGTGTTATGATGTGATGCAAACTGTGTTCACTTTGCCAGATGTCGGTCGATGATGGGGTCGGTTTGGTAGGCTGGATGAGCTGTCACAGATCAATCACAAGTCGCAAAATACTATTTGGAGTGGCATTTGTCAGTTTCAGAGCTGGGCCGAGCATGCCAGACAGTTAATCTGGTGGGAAGAGCTGGAAAAGACTTGTGAGGCGGCAGATAGCCACCTCTGTGCTGACAGAGCCTATCTCAGCTCTGTCTTTCTACCCATGTGTCATCTCTATCTCAGCTTTTTGTACTGTATGTACACGTAAAAGCTCACACACAGCTACAGAGGCGCACACCGACAGAAGGACACACATTGACGGCACCGTAATCTCCATTCCCACTATCATACACAAATTTACACAGGCATGTGTGCACACGTACGCACCAACAAAATAGACTTGCTTACACATACATGCTAGACTGAGACACATCATCAGAGTTTCCATTTCAGCAAACATGTGGCCATTGGAAATGGACCGATTAAGCTCTTCGGCTGATGATGGAGCTTTTTTATTTTTGATTTGTGTAGGTAAGAGAGAGAGGGGGGGGAAGCTTCTGTAACAGACATGGACCGTGATTCATTTCAGTTCCTGGAGCCTGGTCCTATCTCCTCTTGTTTACTGTGTGCAGCTCTGATAGCATCTGGACAGGAGGCAGACTTAATTGTTCCAGTGTAGCCAGTAATTCTTTTGGCTTCCGAGATCTGGTGCAAGGACACTTCAAGAATGAATGGGAGTGTCATCTCTTCAATTAATCTCTATTCACATCATAGATGGAAGCAAACAGACTGTTTCTCTTAACACCCATCTGCTTACCTATCTTTGAAGATAAAAAGGTAACAGATGCTTTATGTATTTTTTAAGATTAAAAGCTGCTTCATGTCTTGCTTTAGATTTAATAATGCTTTATATCTTTTCCTTATATCAGTATAAAGCAGATATCTGTCTAACATCTTCAAAGATGTTTAGAGGATTAATTTATGTTGTCAGGATGATATACAACAAACACTGTATTATAACCACTTCCCCTCCCCAAGGTGGATGGCAACAGATCTATAAATTGATTATAAAGCAATAATTTCAAATAATCTGTCCCTTTAAATATGAGAACATACTGCAAAATCTGACAATGTGACTTTATTTTACCTCAAGATTACCAAGTAAGGTAGACTAATAATTGTAAGTTATTAAAACTGTTTAGCTCATACAACTTGATAGTCTACTTTACTTGGTTTTTCTGACTGACATTTCTTTTTTAAGTAAAGTCAGCTTTTGATTTGACAGTGTATGCTGCATTTCTCAGCCTTATTTCATTTTAAACTAAACGTCTGTGTTTGGACTGTTGGTCCGACAAAACACAGAATTTGAAACACCAGGGTATAATCCCCCCACCCAATACAAGTACCTGAGTTTTCCACAAACCACTGCAATGAGCTCACTTGACCCCCCGCCATGCTCTGATTTAAGAGTAAATGTGGCACCGTGTTCGCTGTTGTGATACTGATGGGTAGCCCTGTGCCTGCTGCTGCACTCTCCTCGTTTCTCAGCTCCAGATTTTTTTCAGGGTTTAACAGGGGTGGACGTGGGGGCAGCGGTAGAGGGGAGTAGGGGAATCATAGGCTCCTCCATCATCTGGTTTACCTCTCAGCGTCTCTCCGTCGGCTTCACACGCTGAATAATGATGCACCACTCCCTCCTTCTGATTACACTCCCCATACTGTAACCCACTGACAGACCACACATCTCCTCTCTGTGTATGTCAAGCCTCCACTGCAGCACTTCTCTAGTTCTTCATTTTTCCCCCTTTTCTCCCTGCCTGTTTCTCTCTCACTTGTTTCAAGGTTTCTTGATTATAATGGAACATTTTAATTTTGACAAGATCATCATGGGGCAAAAATAATGATGAGCAAATGCCCACTCATTTTCCTGTATTGTCAGCAGGAAATCCATAGTGCACAATTCTCACAGGCGCAGCTGGATATTGTATCTTGTCCCTCCTTTTCTCCAGCAGTGCAGCTGCATTCAAACCCTTACACCCCTGTCCCTTACCCTCGCCCCCCTCCAGCAGTCCAGTTTTACAAGAGATGGCTCTTTTGAGCCTTTGTCTGGACTCATTTTTAATTTATCAGTCACTATTTGTATGAGGTGGAGGCAGGAGTCTGATTCTATTCCCAGTGTGCAGCAGTGTCAAACAGGTTTGTCATTGACAGCTCCATTCTGAATTACCAAGTGTTCCTAAGCCCTCAGAGGGACCCCATAAGGGTTGGTTTGCTTCTGTCCCTACAGCGGCCATAGCAAAATTCGATATCTGCTCCTTGAGGGCAATGACAACTGATTAATAGACTAGTAGTACCTCCCACTTGTAGCTACTTATTGTAGCATGCACACTGTGTTTTTGTGGGAATAGGTGTGTTTTCACTTGAATAGTAGAAGAGCTCTGCTGGGACCATCTTTGAGTTTTGCCTGTTGTAATTGGTGCTTAAAATTGGAGTGATGCTAATTGAGAAAAGGTCTCTGTTGGCTTAGTCATGGCATTTAGTTTTATGTGGAGTGTTGATCTTGGGTTTGCATAGATTTCGTCTCACTGTCATTTCTTGTATGTCACTGAATACGTTTTAATTGATTTGTGATCTGTTTTACATTATAGTTTTCTGGGAGATGCTTAAAGGCCATGGCTGTGTTTTTTTATAATTAAAAACTATTTACATATGTATATGTTGTCACTGTTAACCATTTTAAAAATATTTTTGAGTTTTAGATTTTTTTTTCATTCAATTAAAATAAAATCTAAAACTCAGAAATATGGTTATAAGCCTGATTGGTGATCACTTTTTAAGACATGGTGTCTTTCCCTAAACCAATCACTTAACTGATCACCAATCAGACTTGTTGTGCCCTGATACAGATACTGAAACTTATACTTATACTAATGCTAATACTTAGTAACAATCGGTTCTATTTCATTCTTCCTGACCGCCAGAGACGGTATGAAATACCTGGATAAGCATCACGCGCATGCGCAGATCGAGACATAATACCAACAAAGTCATGTGACCTGGGTGACGCAAGCAACCTGATAAAGGGGGCAGGCACCCAGTGATCGTCTCCTTTTCATCTTCTCGCCTTAGTGCACAGGTCGTTGTTTTGAATTAGCAAGCCGTCTACGCCAGTAGCCTCGAAACCGCAACTTACCGGTTGGAGCTACGAACTCGTCCTCCAGAGGCTGCGTAACCGGCGCTCTTCCCCGCCGTGCATATCCGACCGAAGCTCGGACTGCGACAGGTAAGTAGATTGCTTTTTCCACCGGCGGGCGTGCTCCATCCCCGCTTAGCGCCTCCGCTAAAGCCCGGGTTGATTAGCTACGTTACTGCTTTGCTAGCACAGCTTTCCTGCTACCGACTGCCCGTGTGAGGTGCTTTCGCCTCGTTGACGGCCGTGTCGGGAGTTAACACCTACGCCGCTACCTACGGTAACGTTACTGTGTGAAGAGCTTGTAAGCTGAGTGTTTTTGTTTTTGTTTTTGTTTTTTTGTTTTTTTTTCCGCTCTGTTGCTACACCGTTAGCTCATTTGTAGCCGAGTGTTTTCTCGCTCTGTCACTACATCCCCAGTGTTACGACACTACGGGTGCTGGTTCTCCGACGTCGCTGGTGCTTGTACTGTGACACAGTGCTGGGTTGGCTGTAGCTGGGTGTTTTCTCGCCCTGCTGCTACACCGCTCTGGTTTATTTGTTGGACTGTACTTGAGTGTTCCCGCTCAACTGCCATATTGACAGCCTCTGTGACAATGTTGGCTGTTTGTGTCTCCTGCATGGATCCTCTCAGCCCAGAGGATGGCCATGACAGATGCCCTTCGTGCCTTGGCATTGAACACCTCAGACAGGCGCTCACTGAAAATGCTTGCATTAATTGCACCTGCATGCCATTAGCAGAGAGGACTGCGAGGTTGCTTAAATTTGATAGTTGCTTTGCTGAGGCTGGGTTACCTCCTTCCGGGACACCAGCATGCAGCCCTCATCCCGCCCCCAAGCGCCGTGGACACGCACAGGATGATGCCCCCATCGCTAGGAAGAAACGGGGGGGTATCGAACCTTCAGCCCTTAAAGTGGACACTTTGGCCTCCGAGTTTGCGCAGATTAAGGCCCTCCTTCTTAATCTGCAGCCTGGTGGTCCCTCAGCTGCTGCTGGCACTGATGCTTCAGAGCCACCACTCGGAAGACCACCACAGGGCTATGATGACAGTGATAGCCTAGCTTCTCCGCCCCATGTTGCTAGCCAGCAAGATGAGGACACACTATCTATTGCGGCCTCTGGCAATCTCTTTGCTGATGATGAAGCAAGGGGACAGGAAGAATGTGAGGGGGGGTCCCCCCTTCCCTCGGTGACGGACTCTCGTGGATCGGGTGCAGACTCCTTGAGAGATGCTGAGGCCAGCCTGTCCACAGTTAAACAGGCCATCCAGCTGGCCATCTCACGGCTCGGGTTGGATGCTGCCCCTGTAGAGGCTGCTGCCTCTAACGCTTTTTTCAAACATGCTCCTCAACCATCTTCCTTCAGGATTCCACCCTCTGAGCCCTACATCAATGAACTTCAGAGGTGTTGGCCGGACCCCAAGGCTTTTCTGCACCTGCCGAGTGACTGCAGGGCTTTGGCTGCCATGAAAGACGCCGCCCAATATGGTCTAGATCAGATGCCTGCCATTGATGCTCCAATCGCTTCTCTGATAGTGTCCCCAGATGAAGCCCTTAGAGCTGATGCCCGTTGTCCACGCCCACAGTGTAGGATCACTGATGACCTCCTTACCAAGAGCTATGATATAGCGGCTCGAATGGGGCGTATTGGTAACTCCCTTTCCCATCTGGTTCTGGCTCTATCTCAGTCCCTCCAGGCTACTGAAGCAGATGCCCAGGCGCAGGCCCTCAGTGACGCTTCACTCCAGGCATTTGCTTTCATGACTAGAGAGCTTGGTAGACTGATGTCCACCTTGACCTTGGCCCGGCGCCAAGTGTGGCTTGCCCAGTCTCCTTTGTCGGAGGCATGTAGGAAGACACTCCGCACGCTACCTGTCGTTCCAGGTCAGATGTTTGGACCTGCAGCCCAACAGGCTTTAGAGCGCAGTGTGCAGGTGAAGAAGGTCAAGCAGCAGTTTGCTGACTTGCGCCAGGCACCGCTACCTAGACCAAGGCACACTAGCGCTCCCCGCCCCGCAGCCAATGCTCAGAGTGACTCAAGAGCCAGCCACTCCTCGTCCCAGCAGGGCCGTTTCCATAGGGCCCCTCAGCAGCAGCCGGCCTTTCGGACGCCTAAGGATAGAGCACCCAGGTACGGACCACCTGCCGACCGATACCCCAAGCCGCCCAAAGGTCGTGGGAGTCGAACCTGACTACCTAGACCCAAGCGTCAGCCGTTTCTCCCCACAACATCTAAGCCAGTGGGTGGCCCTGACTTCAGACCCTTGGGTGTTGTTAACTCTTTCCAAGGGATACAGTATTCAGTTCAGGCGCCGACCCCCCAAGTTCAGCGGGGTCAGAATGACTGTTGTCAGGGACCCCCTAAGATCTCTGGCTCTAAAGCGGGAAATTTCAGTGCTTCTGGAGAAAGGCGCCATCGAGTGTGTGAAAAGTTCAGACCAAATGAAGGGGTTCTATTCAACTTATTTTCTTGTTTCAAAGAAGGGCGGCGGCTTTCGCCCCATCCTCGATCTCAGACAGTTGAACCAGTTCGTGAAGGTTCTTCGTTTTCGTATGCTTCGCACAGCAGATGTTCTTCAGGTGGTCTCAGAGGGAGACTGGTTTACAAGCGTCGATCTGAAGGATGCTTATTTTCATGTGCCAGTAGCACCCCGCCACAGGCAGTTCCTTCGTTTTGCCTTCAACGGACAGGCGTACCAGTTCCGTGTGCTCCCCTTCGGGCTCTCACTCGCCCCTCGGATCTTTACCAGATGCGTTGCAGCAGCGCTTTCACCTCTGCAAAGCAAGGGCATTCGTATTCTCCCTTACTTGGACGACTGGCTCATATGCTCCGCAACCCGCGAGCAGGCCATCAGCGACACGACGTCCCTTTTGAACCATGTGACCCAGCTGGGTCTTACTGTGAATTTTGCGAAAAGCTGTTTAGTTCCCAGTCAGCGAATCGTGTTCATCGGGGTTGTCCTCGACTCAGTCATGATGAGGGCCTCTCCCTCCCCACAAAGGGTGGACGACATTCTCAACCTCGTCTCACGTGTTCGGAAGGGTACAAGGTTGACATATGGTCTATTTCTCCAGCTACTGGGGAAATTAACAGCTGTGTCGATGATCGTCCCCCTGGGGCTCCTCTCACTGCGCCCCTTGCAGGTGTGGGTCAATGGTTTGGGCCTCGACCCCAAGAGACACCAAGGCAGGACGGTGATGGTCTCAGGCAGGTGCCTCCGGTCTCTCAAACTCTGGAGAAGCAGGGCTTATCTCTCCAGCGGTGTTCCTCTGGGCTCACTTCCTTCCCGTCGGGAGGTAGTGGTAACAGACGCCTCCCTCTTGGGCTGGGGCGCTGTTTGGAACCACAGGACAGTCAGGGGAATCTGGAGTCCTCAGCAGAGGCTCCAGCACATAAACGTGTTGGAGCTGCGTGCGGTACACTTAGCCCTCAGGCACTTTCTCCCCTTCTTGGAAGGGAGGCATATCCTTGTTCGTTCAGACAACACTTCGACAGTTTACCATGTGAACCACCAAGGGGGAACCAGATCCAGTCATTCTCTAAGGGAGGCTCAGAGGCTCCTTCAGTGGGCTTCACCTCGCTTTGCAAGTCTCAGAGCAATGCATTTGCCGGGTGTGCAGAACGCAGCTGCAGACCTGCTTTCACGCCAAAAGCCCCCTCCGGGGGAGTGGAGGCTGAACCCCATGGTGGTCCAGATGATATGGGAGAGGTTCGGCAGAGCGGATGTCGACCTATTTGCCTCAGAGACGTCAACGCACTGCCCGCTGTGGTTTTCCCTATCGGAACCGACCAGCCCATTGGGGCAGGATGCCCTGGCACACTCCTGGCCGGACTGCCTCCTTTATGCCTTTCCTCCGATCCCACTACTCATGCTGACACTTCACAGGATAGACAGGTGCAATCACACTGTGTTGCTGGTGGCTCCTTACTGGCCCGGGAGGGTATGGTTTCCTCTTATCCGGCGGCTTCTCAACGGAGTGCCTTGGCCTCTCCCACTGAGGCAGGATCTCCTGTCACAGTTGAAGGGGAGCATTTGGCATCCTCAACCGGAGCGCCTCCAGTTGCATGTCTGGCCCCTGAAGGGCCGGACTCGTTATTGAATTTTTGTGATCAGGCTGTTGTCCGGACCATAGTCAGTGCTCGTGCATCCTCGACTAGACTGCTGTACGCCAACAGGTGGAAACTCTTCTCTGGTTGGTGTGACAGTCAGAATGTAGATCCAGAGCATTGCTCTGTACCTGTACTGCTCAAATACCTGCAGACGTTGCTGGATAGAGGGCTCTCTGCCTCTACTATAAAGGTGTATGTTGCTGCTATCTCAGCTCGACATGCCTTCGTGGATGGTCGATCTGTGGGGTCACATGCTCTGGTGGGCAGGTTTCTTAAAGGTGCTATCCGTTTGCGCCCTCCGCGGGCTGTTCGGGTGCCTTCATGGGATCTGCCTGCTGTCCTGGAAGCCTTGTGTTCTCCTCCGTTTGAGCCCCTGGAACACTCTGACCTCAGGTGGCTGTCTTGCAAGACTGCCTTCCTTCTAGCTGTTACGTCTGCAAAGCGGGTTGGTGAGCTTCATGCCCTGTCCGTTGCCAGTGACTGTTTGAGGTGGAATTCTGATGGATCGGGGGTTACTATGTGGCCCAACCCCTCTTTCCTTCCTAAGAGGCTTTCTGCCTTTCATGTTAACCAACCCATCAGTTTGGCAGCTTTTGCCCCAGAGTCAGGGGTGGAGGGACTACCTCCTAATGCCACCTTTCTTTGTCCTGTCCGCGCTCTGAAACAGTACATAGAGGTTTCTGCTAGTTTTCGTAAGTCTGATGCTCTGTTTGTCTGTCATGGAGGGCATAGGAAGGGCTATGCCTTGTCTAAACAGAGGCTCTCGCATTGGGTTGTTGATACCATATCTCATGCGTACAGGCTCGGGGGCCTTCAGATCCCGGCAGTGAAATGTCATTCAACCAGGAGCGTCTCCACGTCGTGGGCTGCCTTGAAGGGCGTGCCACTGAATGACATCTGTGCTGCAGCTGCGTGGGCTTCCTCCTGTACCTTTGCTCGCTTCTACAGAGTTAACGTGGCCGTTCCCCATCCTGTGGCGGCAGCTGTCTTGTCTGTTCCTGCGGTCTGCAACTAAGTCTCGGTGAGTGCGGATTCCTCATGACTTTGTTGGTATGGGTCATCCAGGTATTTCATACCGTCTCTGGCGGTCAGGAAGAATGAAATAGAACGAGAGTTACGGATGTAACTAAGGTTCTATGAATTCTGGATGACCGCCAGAGTTTGTTGTCACTCGGAATCTTGACGAGAAGATTCTGTAGGAGACGATCACTGGGTGCCTGCCCCCTTTATCAGGTTGCTTGCGTCACCCAGGTCACATGACTTTGTTGGTATTATGTCTCGATCTGCGCATGCGCGTGATGCTTATCCAGGTATTTCATACCGTCTCTGGCGGTCATCCAGAATTCATAGAACCTTAGTTACATCCGTAACTCTCGATTTCAATAATAGCTCACTGACTTATTTTGTGGAAGAGACTGGGATCATTTTTATGTGTCAGGCAAATAAATGAAACATTAACCTTTATAATTGCTTTTTATTTATGTCAAAGTCGAAATTGCAAGACTTTGCATGAAAGATAACATTACAAAGATAAACAAATCTTGTCTTGTTCCTGAATTTCCAGATTGATCTTTCAACCCAGTAACACCCACATGTCTCATATCAACAGTATATTCAATTCATTTTTCATAGAAATCATTTGAGCCCTGTGCGCCAAATAGTTTCCTCCAGCTTCATGTAGTAATGTAATCTTCCTTCACCTAGTGAGTCGGAATGAAAGACGGCTTCAGAGAGTTGACAGCACTGTATACTAAATATAGTACACCCACACACTATCATCAAAAAAAAACAGCCTCAGCCAGCTTACAGCACACCTACCTCTTCTGTAACATCAAATCACTAAATCTTCATTTGGTAATTGAGCCAATGACTAATCCTGTTGAGAGCCATATCAATTAGATTTTGCTCTTCCCTTCATTTTCCCTCCAGCACTTTCTTCTAGTAGTCAAAGCCTTTTGTCACCCATCTCGCACACAAGTGTCCTGGATTGAAGGAAAAAATTTGGCGGGTATCTGTATGGCCTTATCCTCTCCTGTTCTCTCTCCACTCAAGCTCACCATTTACGGCAGCATAAACAAAAGTACTGTTTTCATCTTCTGTCCGGCTGTGAAACAACTGAATGGACAGATCGATGATCGTTTGAAAGCCGTTTATACTTTATGCTCCCAGTGTGTTTTGTGTGTTTTGTGTGCCTAAGCGTATGCGTGTTTCTGTCTGCGTCTTTACACTTGTCTATGTGTGGAAGCTCAGCCTTTCATGTGTATCGACAGTTTGTGTTGCACCCAGTAATTATGGCACAAAGATACACTCATTATGCCTCTGTAAGTATGCGGCACTGCTCTAACCCACTGTGAAGGGAAAAAGCAGATTAAGCGAACAAAATACACAAAAACAAATGAGCACACAAATTAGACTTCTACAGTTCTTTATTCTGTTATTCAATATCATCATTTAAGTGTGGAGAAACAATTCAGTGTGATTGGGGACTTATTTTCTTATCAAATTTATTTTGTAATGGACTGTTGTGGGAAAGGGCTTTTTAACTTATATCGCTATATTGTAGTAACCTCCCAGAGCGGTTTGAAGCCACGGGCCAGCCACAGTTCAAAATTGATATGTTTAAAGAATAGTGTTTTTATTTTCTGCTTAACAAAAGGCCTCACTTTAAGTTGGGTGCACTGCATCAGCACATCTTAACAAGAGTTGGGAGAGGGGGGAAAGAAAAACAATGAAAAAGAAGTTTTCTGCGTGTGTGTGTCAGGGGGTTGTCTGCGGTCTTTGGGGCATTAATCACCCACAATCCTCCCTCACCTCTAACCTCGCCTTTTAATTGCATCCGCACCTCCTGTTCCACTCCTGCCTCCTGCTGTCTTGCCTCACCTTCCTCCTCAAATGCTTCTCCTACAACTGTCGTTGATGGTTCTTGAGCTTTTTGCTTGTTTTTCTCCTTCAATTTTTCTATTTATTTCACTTCTTCTTTTGTCCAATCGACACCACTTTTCAGCAGTTTTTCCTCCCCAGATATGATGTTCACATTTTGAATAGGTCTTGCCTTCTTTATTTACTATCACGTCCGTTGTCTGCTCTTATGGGAAATGAAAGGAAACTAAAAAATAGACTTGCTTGAATACTTTCTACTTACCTCATTAGCAGGCGGTGAGGCTTTCACTAAGTCTAACTGATCCTGATTTGTTTTGTGAGGTTTGTCTCTTTTTCTCTGTAAACAGCCAGGTTACAAATTGAAGGAAATACCTGCATCACTGAGTGGAGATTTGAGCAGTTCATTCATTTCCACAAAAAGTATGAAAATGATGTGAATCATATGCTATGGCCTTCTCGGGTAACAGAGCATTCAGGATTCATTTCTCCTGTAGAGGACCTTGTAGAATCTATGCACAAACAAAGACACAAATGTTTCAAACAAACAATATTGTTGCTCAGTTATTAAAAAGACAAAAAGGGTGACTGAAGAAATGAAAGAAGTTATGGTTGGAGCGAGAGGCTCATGTATAATGAATGAGGGTTATGTGTCCAGTGTTCTTCAGGGGAATATGGAATATTTAGGGTGAGATGTAGAGGGAAGCTTCTGAGCAGACTCTGAATCTTCACTGCCAGGCAGGAAGGTGCCAAACACTGGGGCAGAAAGCTTGTTCTGGCAGAAGCACACAGTGCCACCTCCTCCACATGTCCTCCTGTAACTGCAGCCAATACTGGAGTGTGCAGCATCTGGGACCCAACGCGACAGTCATTAACACTGCTCATACTGTCGGCCCTGATGCACATATTATTGACAGTTGTATTGTTTATACTGTAGTTCAGCTCAATAAATGGAGCAACGTCCTGCACAGCATCATTACCCAAAAACAAGTGCTGTCAGTCGAATGGTCAAAGTGCATCGTTCAGTTTCGATTATAGTGTCAGGGGCCTGCAGATAAGGGTCACATGTAACAAAATGAAAGGAAGTGATTTACAGCATTTAGACTATTCAAAGTTGAATCTTAGCTGAGGTTAGGCATGCAGACAGGGCCCGAGGCTGTCTGACCCCAAGATTGGGTCGTTAGATCCAAACCAGTCAGAGAAAATGTAACGGAACTAATAATGACAGATCCTACTGACCTCGAGCCCTCAGCTGCGCAACCGAGAGCAAGAGAGATGACTTAGCCTTGACTCAAATGGTCAGCCGTGGAGGATGTTTGAATATACAGCCAGCTTCCTAATGAGCAGCCTAATGAGGCACTGACGGGGCTTTTGTCTCTTACTGTGCTGTTGTTCAGTCAGTGATCGGCCGTGACAGATAGACTCAATGACTCAGGGAGAGACTTGCCAAAAACTCAGTGATTTATTGAATGATAAACTTTTGTCTTCTTAATCTTGGCATCGTTATTTATATTAGCAGCTCACATGAAATCTGACTCGGTCATTGAGTATGATATAGAATTGTTCAGGCAGGTGCATTGTACTGCTGTCTCGTTGAATGAAGGCATTTCCATTCCTGCTGATACTGTTATTGTGTTCCGTTGTCACAGATCTTATTTTCTGTGTTCAAAGCTCTGCACTTCATGATTTTTCTCCCAGCTTATTATTTTTCTGCCCCACCTCCTCCTCCCGGTTGCATGACTCTACCATTAAGTGTTGTCTTTACTGGTTTAGTCGTAACTAAGCATCTGCCGGGTATCTGATGCACAGCATGGGCGTTCACAGCCACAAATCACATTCCAGCAGGGCTTAAAATAAATTAGGCTCAATCTAACCCGTGGAGAACACATTTAGTATTTGCAGTGTGTTTGTTTGTTTGTTTGTCTCATGTTAAACAGCACTGATAATTAGTACCAATCGCTCCTTTGACGGTTTCATTTGATTAACTTTTCACAGTTCAATTCGCAGCCTAATAACAAAATGCAGGTTTCTTCTCTTTTTTTCCTCCACAGTGGTCAAGGCCAGCTCACTGTGGTGCACATATTAAAACCGACTTCTGTTTCAAACCCTTATTGCATGTTCTTGGAGGGAAACTTTTTTCTGTGCCGTAATTGCTCACAGCTTCCTCTAACTGCAAAGTAGATGGAGAGAAGCGGTTGAGGTTTCTGACCGCTGACACACTTGACACAGTGTGAAAGCTCTCTTAGCCTGTTAGTTGCTTTGTTGTAATCAAAGGAGGGTATCAAATGCTTTTTTGTCCTGTCTACAGCAGCCGCCTGCAGACTTGAAAAACGCAAGTTCAGTACTGTTAGCTTACAATGGCATAGCCTCTCTTCTGTCATACTGTCCTGCCACCTCCTTCCTCTTTCATGTGCCAAGAGACAGAGCTTAAGGCCAAGGCTGAAAAAACGGTGTCATTATCTTAGCGTTAGCGCCTGCCCACGCTCTGCCTTTCATTCATTTCACAGCTAGACCTCCTGGCCCCAGAGGGAGAGAGAGATCATGTGGGTGAGAAAGAGAGAGCGATGGGGAGATAGGTCTCTTCGTCTGTGATTCTACTCGTCCCCACTTTTTCCCCTTCTCCCTCCCCTCTAGTCCCCATCCACTTCTCCCTCATGGTTTGCCAAAATGCATGATGCCATTATTAGGACTCCCGCTAGCACTGAGAGAGGCAGAGAGTGAAAAACAATTGGGATGTTGCATGAGAGAAAGGACGTTAAGCTCACCTAGTAGCTAAGTCAAAAGAGAGAGTTTTGGGGTCGAGTGGGATGCAATTGTTTTTCAAACTAATAAGGTACGTAAGACATTTTTGTTGTGTTGCACACTATCAATGCAGTCATTCACTTCACAGCTCGAGGTTGCTTCCATGCAGAGTGACACAGGTAGGTTCATAGACAGAAACATCAAAACAGAACATACTGTATTCTGTGCGCGTTCACAAAGCGGAAACTCCTGCCAAATGTGAGTGGACACACTCAGCGAAGCGAGTCTAGTGGAGTGATTGTCACCGGAGTTTCACTGAAGTAAGCGTGGGCAGGAATGAGAAAGGACGGGGCACAGCAGTCGCAGCCCTTTAAATCCAGCAGTGATGTTTGAATCATTTGCTGTTTAATGGCAATCATAACTCATTGTGCAGTTGTAATGTGTTCCACATTAACAGTGTGGGAGCTGGCTGTGGCTCATCTGTGCCTAATGCGCTATAGCTACAGGCTAAGAGCTCTCATCAAACACTGTTCAACTATCACTTCCTCTTCTTAAAGTCTTTTGTTTACTTTGTGTAGTCCTCACGCCCACACTTTAACGAAACTTCGAAAGGCCCAAGACACCTCTCGCAGAGTATGGTTCCCGCTCTGAGTCTCTTGAGACCGTTGTTGCCTATATTTAGCCATTAGAGGTTATATTTGCTCATTATTTTTTGAGAGCGGTGCAGTGAAGTCTCACTTGTCAGGGAGCAGATCACCTTGTGATGCTAATGAGGTGATCCTGTGGCCGTGTCTACAGGCCATATCCCAGGAAAGTGTCAGACTGGGTGTAAACCTTTGTGCATTCACGCTACTGGAGGCATCCCAAGTCTAGGAATAGAAGCAGCACAGGTGAGGCTTTACAATCAGGCAGAGCTGAAAATGGGAGGCAATGTTTGTGTCACAGGAGTGATAGGTAATGATTGATATGCCTGGATAGAGATGCCAGCGTTCACAGATTGAGCCAAGAAAATTAAGCGGTGCAAACACAAGCACATATACGGTAGGTTTGCTTTTTGCCTGAATGTGAATACAGAGAAGCACACAACACATTATTTAAACACATGGTAACTGGTTGTGTCAAACATGGGCTGAGTGATTCTGCCTTTAAACAATACTGCAGTATTTTCAGGCTAAATTGCGACACACAATATATACCTGAATAATTTGGAATCTCCGCAAAAGCACTTATATTAATATCGTTATCGTTAGTAAGACAATGTTGTAGAGATGACTGTTGGTGCAAAATATTCATTGATAAATAACCATCAGTATTGTGGACATAATGACCAAAGGTGGAAGTAAAACAAATAGATCTGGTAAATTCAGAATTACATTAATTTACTGCAATTCTAATAGAACTTCACAATGACAACATAATAGAGATATAACATCAAACACAGAGCACCTATTACTGAATATTATTAGATTTTTATCTGGGTTTTATTTCCAATATAAAATGTATATGTGTTGAATTTAACTTAGCTTGGATATACTATAGGTTGCATTCTATGACACACACACACACACACACACACACACACACACACACACACACACACACACACACACACACACACACACACACAATTACAATAAAAAACACACTCCTCCAAGTCTGACCATGTTTCACCCACTCCATCACCCAGTTCAGTCCTCCCCCAGGGTTAAAGAACCACCCCTTCACTCTCTCCATGCTTGTTTGCCCCGAAGCGTGCAAGGATTAGCTAAAGCGATTATCACAAGCTTTTGCCGTTTTGTGAAGATGAATCATGGTAATGCTACACAGCGAAGCGCCTCATGCATTTCTAAACCCCTTCTACTTGGTTTGTGATTTTCCAAACTCATAGGGAGGCAGTTGGCTTTGCCTCACTAAGCCAGGTGCAGGTGGAGCCAAACTGGAGCCAAACTGGCAACATATCAGAACTACGTATGTTTGTGCACATACTGTATGCACACATGTTCGATCACACACACACACGCACGCATACAGTACAGTACAAACCCACAGAGATGCATAGACATGCAACTTGATGCATGTAATACACTGACATCCACTGTATATAAATCACTGGAAGATTTAACACACAAATGTTCAAAGTATTGTATTCTGTCACATTTCAGACTTTTAATACAACATTACACCTCTGCTGTAGCACGTTTGACTCTGTTTCACTCAGTCAAATGGAGCTGTCACACACCCTATGGGGACAACCTGCCTTTGGCAATTTTTGACTTTGCTACAATGCTGTACATCACTAAATCATGTTTGCCTAGAGGCTTTTAAACTTCTAAGTACCCTGCGCTTTTTTTAACATAGCACATAGTTTGCAAATGTCCAGACAGAATTTAAACTCTTCTTACAGTTAAGTTTACATTCGTCCATTTATACTTCCATTTCCTCTGGGTCTTCTTTCTCTCTGGGTGACTGATAATCAACATGTCTTCTTTCTCTACAGTATCTTCTTTTTTCTTTCTCTTCCTTTTTACCACTGCTCATAGTTCCAGCTACACATTAGCGCATCTCCTGCAGATGGTGTGGTCTAATTGTGCAGGCTTTTCGCCATTCTGCAGCCTCTCTCCCTCCATGCCATCTTCCAGGCTGAACAGATGATCACGGCCTCTGGTTTCTCTCACCGGCCCAAAAGGCTCTGGAGGATGTTCTCATTAACAGGACTTGTCAGAGCAACCTGCTAGCACTGCTAATTTATTTCCCACACACAAAACATACCATAAGCAGACCACATACACACACACACGCATTAAACTCACACTGATGCACATGTGCTTTTTTGTGTGTATATCCCTCAACAGATACACTGAGACAAACACTTGCCCTCCTCTCATAAAAGCCTACACATAGACACATGCCACATGGACTTTCCAGTAGAGCTCCAGGGCTTTCTTATGCTAGACTGCACAACAATTAGCTGCAGTGAAGGTTTGTGCCGCATTTCTGACAGTCAGACAAATGATATATGTGCATTTGTTTGCGAAGCATATGTGTTTGTTTGTGTGTATTGGAGGATTGTTTTTTTTTTGGAGGTAGGGTAGAGGGTGGCACTGCTGTCATTGTTTGTACCTCTGGGAGCCCTTTTCTGCCAGCTTCCTTCAGCCCCACAGCTTCTGTGATTCTCTCTCCGTGCTGTTTGTGTGTGTGTGCACTTGTGTGTGCACTTGTGTACGCATGTGCTTGAGAGAGAGTTTAAAGGCGTTTGCCAGTGTGTAAGTGTTACCTGACTGGCTCATCAGATCAGTGTGCACCTTATCAACAGTTGCCCTAAAGCGTTCCTGTATTTCACACGTTCACCCACAGGAGAGATATTTGGACACTTCAGCCCGTCCATGCACACAAACACTCTGAAGCCATTCTTTTGGCTATACCAGACATATTATTTTCTATAAACCCTAACACACATTTAGCTGACAGTTTTAAGACCCATCTGTCACTTCTCACATAAAAGTTCAGTGCTGCTATAATAAGAAGACATCATGTACTCACACACATAATGACACAGATGCCCTCAGGAAGATGCTGTTTGTAATCATCAGTGACTAATGTTTCTCCTTTTGCTTGCTCCTGACACTATACTCTAGCATACAGGTTTATACACACATACACAACCCTATATTTTCTGTTATTTGCTGAATGGAATCACAGTACATATCTTACCACAAGTAGAGGCATACCTTTATTCTGACCAGGATGTGAGGGCAAGCCCTTGAGGAGAACTCCACTGATTTTTCACAGGTAGTCTAACAGAATACGTAGAAAAGTTGCATAAAGCCTGTTGCCTAAAATTTGTTAAATTGTCTCAAGTGATGTCACTTGAGTCACTAGAAAGAAAGTGAGCTTATCACACCTCTGCAGTCTGCTCCTGATATCTGATTGAGGCTAGTTGATCGAGGTTACATTAGCCACTATTTGCATAACCCACTTGAATCTCTGACCAAACTGTTGGCAGTCGAGTTGTACTTTAGGTAGTGTAAATGCCAGGTTTTGACAAGGGATAATATGAATGAATGTATCTTTATTTTTTTTTTGATCCATCAATCTTCATTCTTTTATTTAGAATTGTCCTGGAACACTGATATTGGGTCTGATATGATATGATTAGGTTAGGGGAACAAAATGATTAGGATAGGTTAGGGAAAGATTGTTAATATAGTTAATAAAAACTAGCACCATAAACAGCTTAAATAGTGGACAGAGCTTCAGGGTCTGAAATATGAAGCCAACACACAAGTGTGTTAAACTCCACCGGCCTTGAGAAGACGTCTGATTGTATAAAAGCTTATGAGATGATGACCCTACATCTCATTTATTACTTATTTTATTTATCTTATTTATTTGCATCCATAGGCATTTCCATTCAAGTGGTTTACACACATATACGTACAGACATACAAATCTGTATATTACACATATTATAGATGTATAAACCACATCAAACAGTCAAGACCATGAAACAAATCACATATCCTCAGATCCAGATCTTATTTAGCACTAAGGGTCATGTTATGGTGGGCTTACACTGGAAAGAAACACAGATTCTTTTCTCTTGCATGGACATCAGACACACTCACACCAATGCACCTCCCTAGTCTTGTCTTCTGCCTGGCAACATATAGGGAACACTAGTTCTAGCACTGACACTAACTATTGGCATTGGACATGAATCCTGAGTTGCAAAATCACCCAATATTTATACAGTGCCCTGGGTTACTGGGCTAGTTTGAGTTCAGCCATTACTGATACATTTGTAATGATGGCCTGTTGCTGAAAACGGACGATTTTTCATTAGTTCTGAAGTATAAATCTAAATCCTTTTTTAACTATTGACTTCTGAAGTTTCAGTGGTCATTACTCATTTAAAAGTAATGTTTGATCTAGTTCTAACTTAAAATCTGAGAAATCAATACAAAGTAATGCAATTTTGAACTCAAAGTGAAACGTGTGAAAACATATTTCATAGTTTTACAGTTTCGTGGGTTAGAACTGATAATTGCTGGTCTATATTTTCAGTGTTTTCACTCGTTCTTGGAGTCGTGTCACTTATTTGGCCGTTTGTTGAACTTTCAGCTCAGTTCCTATCTCACTGAAACTTCAGACCCACTAATTGCATGGTTCAGCCATCATAGGCCTACAGCAACCCTCGAAATTTAGGGATCACAATCCGATGGCTATCTTTCAAGGGAAAGAAGGGGGTCATATAACCTCTTACTACTCAGAAAACATGTTCCTTATCCTCCATACAGATTGTGTTATTACATGTATGTTTTTCTACAGTTTAAAGGCTAGAGGGATTTCTCGGGTTTATGCTCTGACCCATACAATTGGAAAAACAGAACCCTTTCTTAAAGTTTTGATGGAGAGATGTTGATTAGATTTGAGAAATACAGCCTCTATTTCCTCCAGCAGTTGGAGAAAGCAATTTTGTGCTGTTTGCCTCCTCGGGGAAACTTGAGAAAACAATATGAAAATGATTTCTTTTTCTTTACAACAAGCATATTTGGTGCTGGCAGGCAAACGCTGAAATAAAGGCAAAGTTGAAGCTTTCGTTATTTACAGCCTGTGCTAAGCTGACTTTTTCCTACGTATCTGCCTTTTTCCCTTTTTTTCCAGTTTGACAGAGAATAAAAAGAGATGGAGTGGTCGGTGTCTTGGATCGGGATTGGATGGTGACAGGGAGGGTGTTACAAAGGACATTGATAGATATATGAGTTGTAGGAGAAAGGTCACACATGAAGATGCGTTGACCTTGAGAAAGCTACCCTGGACAAGTGGCACCTGTATGTTAGTGGCTTTTGAAGATGGACTGGACAGACAAAAGAGGTGAAATAGGTAGAAAAATTTGAATGCATGAAAGCAAACCGAAATCCTACAGAGGCTGACTAGTGAACAGTTGGTAAACTGCTGACAGTAACAGAGTAAACTGTGCACTTTCAAAAACAAGACAGCTATCACTCCTCCTCAGTCTCACTCCAGCATCAACATAACCACCACCATCATCGTCTCTCATCCTCAAAAGCCACGGGCAGTCCAGCAGACGCCAGCCCATGTTACACAAACACACACATGCTGACCTCAGTCTATTGCACTCTTCTGTCTTTGGTCCTGTTGGTCAGACTGTATCAGATGTCTTGCTGAAGGACTTTAGTTATTGCAGACTTGTGAATATTGTGGTGATACAAAATCTGGGCCAAGGCTCCATGGAACGCAACATATACTGTGCGTATCAAAGCCATCATTGAATTTGTAGGCTATCGATCCGGAAAACTCACTGAACCGAAACCACCAGAGCATTTTCGTTTGTTTGTTTTTTTCTCCCCCTACAACCACAGAAAGGCAGGGTAAAAGCCAAGTTGCTGTGAGGGAATGAGAAGAGCATATGGATATGACCTGTGGTTTGACTGTGTAAATACCTTTTGACTGTGTTAAATGTGTCTACTTGGTGTGGGTGTGTGTGTGTGTGTATATCTGTGTGTGTGTGTGTGTGTGTGTGTGTGTGTGTGTGTGTGTGTGTGTGTGTGTGTGTGTGTGTGTGTGTGTGTGTGTGTGTGTGTGTGTGTGTGTTTTCCAGAACAATGAAACTTGCTGCCCAGCAAAACACTACTGCAAAGAAAGTTGGGGTAGTTTGTGATCACTTTTACTCTGCTGCTATTTTCACTTTTTTTTCTACAAAGGGGCTTTTCTCTTCCTGGGAGAGGCTTTATTCTGCCTGATCCCTCTCTCTCTTTCGCTGCCTCTTCTCCTAATCACCACTAAAGCCAGCCCTAATTGCCAAAAGATGTGATTTTCTCTCATTTTCTCATTCTCTTTCTTTCTTGCTGTCTCACCCTCTTTCTGTCTGTCATCCGGTTTTCGTATCTCACCACAAACACACAATACAGACGAGAAGAAAAAAACAACACAGAGTGAAGCAAATGTGTGTAGCAAAATGCAAGTGTTTGGTTCTAATTACAGGGGCATTTATTTAGCTGGCGATGGAGCTACACCGTGAGAACTGCAGGAAGTCAGGTACCTATTGAGATGGTTATGTTCACATAAAACACGTTCAATTGTTGGCAGTTTATCCTGTATTTTTCATGCTGGTTGGAGCCATGGTTACAGGCTTCTGCAGACAGTGTGTACTCATACTGTATATGTTAATGCCTTTTCTTTTCTCTAAGCCCTGAGACATTGAGGCAGTAACACACTGTGATTGTTTGGAGTCCTGAAAGCAGCTCAGGCAATGGTTCAGTTCCCCCTTGCTAGGGGAGATGGCTGAGAATTGATGAAGGCCAATCAAGCACTTCTGTGCATGTTTAAAGGAATACTAATCAGTCATTAGAGAGATGCTGATTAGTCAGACACAATTGCTTTGTGGTCCTTGTGTTTGGTCCTTGAATATGTGTATGAATGTGCACGTGTCCTTTGGCATTATTGATTCGTGAGTGTAAACACTCTTGTGCATGCAAGCACGTTATAGTGTATTGATTGCACTGCAATACAGGAGAGCCCTTGATATATCCATACACCCTTTTTCCAAAATGTATAAATTATTTCCATTTTCAATCAGCCTGTAGACTACATGGTTGAATACATTTTTTCTGGAAGTTCCACCCTACTGAAGACATCAGTTATGGTTAATGTTGCTTTTGATAGCACAACACCTATTAATTAGTGACTAACATACAGCAGTTGAGACCCCTTGAGACCACAGCACTAGTCAGCTTGACCCTGAGGTTGTCTTCAGTGTGCCAGGTGAAGAGGCTCTGAGTGAGGAGCACACTGGACTGTGTTTCCCGGTCAGCACTGATGAAGTAGCAGGCAGTTGTGATGTGTCTTTTAATTACTAGCTTGTCTAGCCTGATAAAACCATGATACCACAGAAATTAACACTACGTTGAAGGCATGAAACTTTAGGTTTTATAAAAAGATATATATACCAAGGGCATTTTTGGCCAAATGCCATTTTTCAATGCCATAGCTCATGACTGATGCACAGAGGCATACACGTCAAAAACTGTAGTTTTATCTCAGACTCTTAGATGGTGACACTTCTAGCAAAGTGTGTGTACGTCTGTAACCTACAGTGTGACATGCATAGCCAGTAAACAAATATTATTGTTGTTAACCATTTAACAATAAACCGTGGACATCGCACTTCCTACAGTAGTGAAGATTTGGGAATCCTACACCCACTTTGTCCACCACCTTCTAGCAGCCTGGAAATGAGACATAAAGCTGGCTAGCGAGTGATAGTACTAATCCCATACAAATTAAAAAATGTCCAGCACCATTTCATGTCACTTTAAATGAAGAAAATTTGAATTGGCACTGTAAGTCAAAGATTAACCTAATCCATGTCAATAACAAGTCAGCTGAACTACATTTATAAGCACATATTGTTCATGCACAGCGTCTTTTTTAATTGGTGTTTAACTGTTGGTGATGGAGAAGTCAAAATAAACCCAGATATTTCAGACCTCCACACTAACAGGAGTGCCCCCAGATTCACAAAGCAGTACGCATGCATGCTGCTACTAGTGGCTTTGTGTTTGCCTCGAGACCATCCTTGAGCCTTCTCTTATTCATTCAGTTAAACTTTAATGTGAAACCAAAGTAATAACAGATTTTCCAGCAAAGCAAGAGAAGGTGTTTGGGGTAAAAGTTGACAGGCACTATCTGCAGCTGAATATCTCTTGCTGGCATTTTGGGTTCACCCAGAGGAAGCAGCGCAGAGAAGTGTATCTCTTTCAACCCAACAAAACACAAAGTAAAGCTGCTTAATTTTACATAAGACACCACAGGCCATCCATATCCAGGACACCCACAACTCTACATTCACTCCATGGTACACGGTCTGCTGCAGTAGTACATTGTTGCTGTATAAGCAAGGCTGGGAAAGTTTAGAGGAACAGAAAACTGGGAAACATGACAGAAATTCAAAACAAGATGTCTCCATTATTTTCAGTGAGATAGCACGTTTTTTTAAATGTACATTTACATTCAGCTTATGCCTACAATCTTTTTCCTTTCCACTTCCTTTTTTTCCCTCCCAATCAAACAGAGCCTCTTTTAGTCCCACTCACCTCTGAAGTAGAACAGTGAAACAACAAACTATGTGAAGCTGTGATTAACATTACTCTTCAGAGTTTTGTCTGTGGGAACTTAAAGGAGTTAAAACAAAACTCGAGCCTCATTAAAAGTGTTTTTTGAATTTGTTGTGCCTTTGTAGTTTTCAGACATGACAGCAGTTTATTCTTTGAATTTCCCAAGTGCATGTGGACATAAATGAATGAAAAACATTAGTCAGATAATTGAACCAACGCAAGCAGTTGTAAAAACGTAATACAACAGCTTTGCTTTGATGCATATTTGACTGATAAGCTGTTAGTTTTGTGTATTAAACCATATTGACAACACTTATTTCTTGAACAAAAAGGAAGTTGTAGAATATGTATTTGCTTTGCTGTATCGTCTCTGCCCTAAACATGTTTGGTGCACGTTCCCTCTCACTTTGTGCAGTGTTTTGGTTTTTTATTATTGGAGCTGATCACTGCTACTTTATAGGTTTCTGGAAAGGATGAGCCAGTGTCCATGATTGGCTTCAATGAACGAGCTCCCTGATGAACTTCTAACATTGCTTTAAACAACCTTCCATCACAAGTTTGTTCTCACTTCATAGTCTATCAATGGTGGACAGGGGACCTGGCTCTGTTTAGTCAGTCACTGAGGGCCCAGCCCACTGTAGAGCTCCCCTCTACTCTGATTAAACTGCACACTCCCCATGGTGCCTCTGATCAGCGGCCATACTCGTCTCTCACCATCCATCTCTTTATCCCGCCCTCTGTTTCCATCTCTCAGAGCGCCATCCCTCTCCCTTTGTCGCTCTTTTGCTCTCTCTTTCCCTCCTCTCTAGTTCTATCCATCCATCCATCTGTTTAAACAGCCATCTGAGCATCCCATCCATTCCAATGTGGCCGTGTGAGAAAGAGCCAGTTCACTGAGCCAGGATCCCAATGCCAGGCCCCCATGCACTGCCCTCCTCAGCCTCTGCCTCCACTTCACTTTCCATTTCTCCCTCATCATCATCATCGTCATCATCTTCCTCCGCATCTTTCTACTTTCTCGTCTCTTGTGCTCAATGGGCCTGATTGCAGCAGACAGCAGGACCTGGTAAGAATGGTGTCTTTACTGTTTTCTAGGGCAGAGTGACATCTGATGCATTCACTGCACCATACTTTGAACAATTTAAACGGCTGCAGTCATAAACTCTGCTGCCTCTGGAGATCTCCACTTTAACAACTGCGACCTGCCAATGAGCTTTTAGGCCTCTCTCCTTTCTCTTCTTTAATGTTCTTTCATTCATTTCACTGTCTCTCTGATTGCCACCTCCACATACTCTCCATTCTCTTATCAGTCTCCCTCTCTTCCTGCCCTTCCTTTCTCCTCTCCTCTCCTCTCCTCTCCTCTCCTCTCCTCTCCTCTCACCTTCTTTCTGTCACTCCTCAGCTCTCAGCTCCTCTCTCTCCCCTGACTGTATCCCTTTCTCACTTCCCTTTCAACACTTGTCACCTACGTCCTTTCAGGCTGTCCAGAGAACAGCCCAAGAAGGTCACAATGATTTTCAGAGTTGCTATCCTCCTTGTCCTTGTCTTGTTAGAAGGGGAAGGGAACTTTAATAAGAAAAAAAAGTAAAACGCGAAGACGGGGCTTGGCGCATGATATCCTCCAAGCAACACACAAAGCACCGTTTGACCACCTTCCAAGAAATGGTGATGAAGAAATCATGGAACTCATTCCCTCCCAGTGTGGCAACACAAATAGCATGGTGGTACTTGTAACATTGCAGGGGTGTGACTGCTCACATTCACTAGACAGTCGAGAAGTGCTGGGCTTGCTGCTTGGCACACTGGGGTGTCTGTGTTATTTGCCAGATCAATGCACAACCTGGGCCTACTGCTTTAGACGACTTGTTAATGTGCAGCATTGTGCCGTTGGGCTTCATTGCTCTGTTGTTGGCGTTTTTATAATCTCTCTTATAGCAGTATCGACCCCAACTCAGTGTAAGAGGAGCTATTGGATGTTTGTGTGTGTGTGTGTGTGTGTGTGTGTGTGTGTGTGTGTGTGTGTGTGTGTGTGTGTGTGTGTGTGTGTGTGTGTGTGTGTGTGTGTGTGTGTGTGTGGAAGTGTTGATGGAGGGGTAAAATTGGCACTGTCTTTTTCTTTAATTGGTGCAAGAACAAGACCCTCTGGGTACTCTATGCATAGCCTATCACTCCATTTGTGTGTGGCTATTGGTTCAGTTAGCTCAGCTCATTGTTGACACATACAGGTTGTCATAGAAAATAAATGCCCACATACACACTTACACAAACACACACGTATTGATTATGTACCTACAGTATATACAGTACTATGGGCGTCATTATTTATTGGCTCACTGATATCATCTTGTACAGATTTTCATTGAAAGATGGATTTTTTTTTTTCATAGTGTATTAACATTTTATGTACCAATTTTTGCTGTTTGCTATATCAAGAAGTGTAGTTTGGGTTAAGTCCTAAACTGACTGATCATGATTTAAGGCAAACCTATTTCCCAACACATTCTCATACAAAAACGGCTATTGTTATTTCAATGGCCACTAGATGTGGCCACCTAGCAATAAACGTTGATATGGGTTGTAATAAGCTGCTTGTACACCTTTACAGCTGTTTATCTGTTACGGACAAGCTGCCATTGTGTGGCCTGCATCATTAGTGCCTCTGAGTATTATAGACAGAAAATAAGAAGAAAAATTATATTATTAAGAAAAATAAAATGGCATAATTACTTGATTGAATTTCTACTTTCTTGCCATAAGGTCCTAAACATTGCAGCACCCTTCTCATATTTAAAGTTCAAGTACAGAATGTGTGTGCTTGTTTATTTATTAACTCAGCCAAGGACCTTTTGTTTTTTGCTCGTGTTTGTTGGTTGTGGATTTACATCATGTTTAATTTGATATTGATTCTGCTTGATTGAATTAAAGGGGACTGTTGGGCCTTGATGAAAATATGGACTCTACTATGTGCCTCTGAGTTATTTTTTTCTCTTATTTTTAGCAGTTTTGTAATACCAAAATGAAAATTTACTGATTATTTTTGGAAAATGTAAAAATTATGAACCATTCCAAGATATCTGCTTTATTTTATATAGCTGATGGTGATACTTCCCTCAATTACCCCCCTCCACAAAGTGAAGTCTCAGCCTGCAGGCCTCAACTAGCCATGACCGCAATACTGCTGCACTGCTGGCAGCGTGCCTAGCTCAGAAAGAGACAATAACTGGAGGACAGCGAGAGTAGGGGCAACAGACTACCTGCTGCTTGTGTTGTTTCTTCCAGTATTTGACTGTTTCACAGGCACAAGGACTTAGACATGCAATAAAGGATGCTCTGAATTTGAATTTTGAGTTTCTCATTGTTATAATATAATCAGGCAGGCTTCCAAAACTCTATTTACAGAGACATGTGTTTGTCAGCTGGTGTGTTTGTTATTGTAACCCCCCCACAAAAAAAAATTCCAAATCTGTTCTGTGAGATTCTTCAGAAATAATGGTACGATAAAATGAGATAGGATTAGACAAAAAGAAAAGGCAATGAGACAAACAGAAATCAGTAAGCAAGTTTTTTTGGGGGGGGTTGTTTGAAATGTAGAAATGTTCAGCTACACAAAGAGAAAAACAATTTGATGAACAGCAGTGGCTTTCCTGCCTCTTGGGCTGCTGTAATCCATCGTTCATGTCTTACCTCCTCCCGTCTAGACCAGGACACTTGTGCTGCACCTGTTACACTTAGTGTTTTTGAGAGCTGTCCCCTCTGAGTGGCTGACTGGACATCTGGTCTTAGAAGGGCATTGACATGATCACAGGCATACTTAGGGCCAGACAGAACAAAAGCCGGATTTACTTGCAGTGTACTTTCTGTAATGGAAGCCCTTTTCAGCTGTTACAGAGATGTGGGAAGAGAGAATGAGGCGATACAACTGTGAGTTACAGCCCTCGGGTCAGGGTTTCCTACGAAACGCCGTCTAGACATTGTAATCCCTGAGAGGGAAGTGCCGTGAGGGAGGAAAGGGACGAAGATGGGAGGCTAGTATCGACTACACTTGTCTGTGACTCATCTTCTCATCTTCTCATGGACAGAGTTAATGTTTCATAGGAGATGAAACACAAGAGGGGCCCTCACAGCGCCATACTGACCTGATGCTGTACAGTGCCATGTGATAGAAACTGTGTTTAATTACTACACTAGAGAGCTGAAAACTCTACAGATTTGTTTTTCTGTCTTGACCTCTTTTATCTCTCTGATTACCATGTTGTTTCTGGAGTAAGTGGACCTTGCCATGCTTTCTGCCATTCCGTGTTTGCTTTATTTTTGTTATGTTTCTAGCTAATTTTGCTGTATATTGGCTGGGGTTGTGCCATGAATACTGAACTGGCATATGACGATGTCCACCGTCATCATGATTGACAATGACATTATTGTCCGATGGGGTTGTGGTGGGGGGATTAACTCTTTGAGAAGTTTCCCATTAGCATACCATTGTAGTCACCACAGTTTCACACCTTTGCTTTGATGGCAACCTCCAACTGTTTCACCTTGCCAAGAGAATTTTCTCCTGTTACCAGTGAAGGGAGTCAGATCAACTCTCACATCCCTGCCTGGAGAACATCTGACACACATCCCAGTGCCAGGTTTAAAAGGCTTTTTGACTCGACTCCACATGTCCATAACTTAACTGTAGATAGTCTCTGGAGCTTGAAATATAGTTAGCCACCTAGCTATGTTGAGATGTCAAGCTGAAAAAACACACTTGACAATGGCACGATTAAGAGAAACACATCTGCCACCAGTTGCCACCAATGTAGCCAGCCGTCTTGGCTTCATCTAATTGTGCAGGCTTATATAAAGACATATCATTAACTCCATTTAATTTTTTCTCCAACATGTCACAAATGCAAACATTTATTGCCTTATGACAACTCTGAGGGGACACACTACGTTTTTTGTGCTCTCTGGTGGGGGTCCTTTTACATCACAATTTTTACAATGGTACAGGGCTCAGTAGTCTATGATTACTTGGTTTTGTAGGCTGTAGAACATTTTAAACCTTTTGAGGTTGATGTGTGATTTTGGCCTACATAAATAGAATGGACTTGATGTTATCTGTACTGTACATACAATGCATATACTAAGGAACCTTTCAAGTGCAGGAACACAGCTCCCTGCAGAGTTGTTATGACTGGATGTGTGACTGTAAAAGAGTCTGACTGTATAAATGCCAAAACTTTGTTATGTGGTGGGTGGTGCTAATTATAAAACATAAAATGTCATGCAATAAGAATGAGCCAATGAAGAGAAAAAAAATTGGACTCAGGTTATTATGTGTGAGAACATGTGAGAAGATTGTCGAATTCTAGCTCGAGATACACAGACACTTAGTTATTTGCAAAGTTATTTGTATTGAAAGTGCTTTGCAATTAAGATGACTTTACTCACCTCATCTTATTTGGTGAAAAGGGGTGAAAAAAATGAACCTGGCATCTTTGGAGGGAAGAAAACCATTCAACCCTTTTCCCAAAGCCCTTCACCTTAAAATAGATGTCACAGCGAGAGTGTGATGCGGTGCGTTAAGCACTGTATAGAGTGTTTGTGGTCTTTCTAGATGACTTCAGCTTATCTCTGTAAACACGAAGTGTAGAAAGACGAGGATGGGACAACCTGTGCAGCAATCATGGTGAAGGCGGATGACGTCATGGCTGAGAGCTGCCAGGGATAACTGTGAGAAGACCAGAAAAAGTGATTTCAGCCTTCAGATTAAAAGCTAAAAGCATAGTATTTGTCACTCAGGGAAAAAACACATACTGCTATTAAATACTACAACACTAGTGTAATCAATATTTCATGACAGATCAGGACAGTTTAAACAGTATTTATGAACATGAATGTACCATGAGAATAAGGCTGACAATTAGTCTCTGATGATTACTATTTAAATATATAATCTAGTTTCCCTTTTGGACTTTTTGGAGTTTTTATTTAAGAAGTTGCAACTTTGTTTGCTAATAAGGGCTTTAGTTATTTTATGACCAGATTTATTCTCTGTAATTCTGGCAGTTAATGAGTACACATTCTTCTTGGTCCGCCTACAAACAATTTCAGTTGAACTGCCAGTGTTTTCCCCCACAGTCACCATCACACCATCACATGGTCATTTCCTTCACATGCAGCTAAACATAACAACCCTCAAGAGTCTTATCCTTGTGATAGTTTGACCTTTAACTAATGGAGACTAATGGTCAGACGCACCAGAGTCCACCCAGGCACAATGATACAATCTCTGGTCACTCTATCTACCTCCTATTTTGAGGTGTGTGTATTTCAGGTGCACTGTGTCTTTGTTGTTGCCTGTCTGTGAGTGAGAATTAGAGTTTAAAGTCTATTAAACATGCTATTTTGAACTTTGTGCCTGTTTCATTACTTGTCACTTCATTAGTTGTCACTGAAATTGCCTCTTTTTGAATATTATATAAAAATCTTCTTAATTATCTTGTCTGCAGTGAAGTTTGATGACTGTATGGGGAATGAAGCGGTGGATTTCCAGAGCAGTGACCCTTTCTTCAGTGTGCGGGCAGATGGGTCCATCTTTGCCAAGGGACAGGGAGCCAGCTTGGAGGAACCAGTCCAGTTTAAACTGACAGCAAGAGGTCCACATGCAGATGTCTGGGAGACTGTGGTTCAACTGGCTCTACTTGACCCACCTTCACCTCAACAAAATGAAAATGAGGTGAGTTCTACACTTACTGCACGTGAGCACAGGCAAACATAAAATAAAAAATATCATGCTTAAAGTTTCCATTACGATACCACAGTTTCTCTTTCCTGTCAAATTTCCTCCAGTGGCCTGGTGATGGTAACAGCCAAGAATCAGGTCAAAACTCCTTGGGGTTTTAGAGAGAGCAAGAGAGACTGGAGCAGGAAGACGAAGCAGTAGCACATGGTTAAAAGTGATAGAATCACGCTGCCACAGGGGGAGAGTACGATTCCCCTCAGCCATAAGCTGTTATTGGAAAACATCCTGTGCCTTGGATATCCCAGGGGTTCTCGACTCTTCCTCCTCTATTTAAGAGCTGTCAGAGGTCAGGTGAGGACGGAGCAGCCGAGCTCACAAGTCCCAAAAGCCACAGAACCACAAAGCCAGATATGATAGTCAATAGCAATGTAAGTTAGAGTTTGTTCCACCTTGTGTCAACCTTGTTCCACTTGAGATGGTTGGTGAGATAGCGGTTAAGCAGTAAACAGTGGACAATGCTTAAATTTAAATGTTTTGTAAATGCCAATTGCTTTGGTAAAGTTTTTGGTTCTGTCTGCTTTAAGATCTAAAAGCTACTTAAAAAACACCAGGGATAAGATTTTGGACTCTGCTCACACAGAACACTGACAAAGCATTCTCTCCAAAATGTTTCCACACAGCTGACTTAAAATAAATGTGTGGGTCCTGTCACCCTGCTGTCTCATTTGAACTTGTTAGTCAGTGACAATGTCTTCTTCGCCTTGTTTTATTGTCTTCTTCTTCTTCTTCTTCTTCTTCTTCTTCTTCTTCCTCTTCTTCTTCTTCTTCTTCTTCTTCTTCTTCTTCTTCTTCTTCTTCTTTGGCTTTTGCTTCTTCGTTTTTTGATTAATGGTGGTTGAAAACAGATGTTAGACTCATGGAGAGAGTGAATGTGAAAACGGGTTTTACTCACCAGTTGACGTATGCCCTCCCCATAGTATGACAGACAGACATATTCTGCGCATGACTGCATGCACTAAATCGTGACGTTGATATCGTTACAGTTCCAGATTAATGAATATATCGCTCCACCGCTCCCACAGAGAATGATCTCTTGACTTGGTAGTTCCACTCAGTTCCTCAGACCTTTCAAGTTTCTTTTAGCTCATTGTTTTGGTTTTGCAGCTCACTTTTATGATTTTTTGATTCAGTCTCATTGCTCTCATACTGTTGATTTCAGCAGCTATTTGACATTTCACAGAACCTTAGCCTTGTATTTCCCTTTGGAGCTGGCGGAGTACAAAGCGGAGCGTAAAATTCTGTGAATATTGGACTTAAGTTCACCAGATTCCCATAAACATGTCTCCAAACAAGTTTATGAACAACTTAGATGACCATAATATGTCAGAGTTGTGTTCTCAGCTTGCTTTCACTGCCTCCAATTGGCAAATTAATCTGTATCAGAATTAACAAACACCAAAAGGGCTGCCTAAAAACTGCAGTTTTTTTCACCTTACTCCAGTGATATAAGCATCTGGATGATTCTGACTTATGTGACTTGTTTGTGGATCAATGAAGAAAATTCATTTAATGTCAACAAATGCACTTTTTTGGAGTGAATAGAACTTTTATCTGCTTTTCTTGAGGATGATGGTCGGCTGCACCTTCATAGGCCATCACTTTATCTCAGTGCTTAGGCAGACAAAAACACTGAAACGCATTGATCAAATATATAATCACATAGCTCTTGTCAACATTTTTGGTGGACATGAACTCACTTTGGGCCTTGAGTTAATCATAACTGACAACAAAATATGAACTTTCAACCTATTGTAAGCGAAAGATGAAAGTGAAATCAATTCAATACTTATCTGATGCCAGCAAGGTTAGTTTGAATGATTAAGGTGTCTGACTTCTCAAAATAGTTGAACTTTTTTGACAATGGATAGATTTTGAGAGCGAGTCCATAAAACCATTTAAAATCGGAAGATAAATATCTTTCAGCTGGATTTTTTTTCATAGGCACAACACAGAAGTGATGGCACAGAGTCAGTCATAGAATCATGGAGACAAATAGAGAGGCGGAGTGGGACATTGGCCAACAAAGGATCTATTAGTGGGAGTGAGTGTAAGGATGAGTATGTTGTTCTGACTCTGGATAGGTTTGCCTTCATTCTCACACTTTTGTAGCTCAGGCTTTTTCAAATGATTCAATGGTTAGTAGGTTTGAGCATCAGTATGAAACAAACTGTGTTAAAGGTCAAACGTTATTGTATTTCATTCAGTGAGTCAACTAATATAAGGATCCTGAGGAGCCGTGAACAGACAGACGAACAATTGGAGGGCTAGACGGGGTCATAGGTCAGAAACACGCTACATGTTGGAACAATCATGTTTGCAGTGAGAGCAGGAGCAGAAAGCAGGGCGCTGAAGCAAAATGTGATGTTTCATTATGGAAATGGCGCTTTGTGGCGTGCTCTGTTGAATAATAACTTCCAGATGTCTGGGTAGCCAGGGGCTGGCTGATATCAAAGCGTGCAGGGTTTTGGGGAGGCAGTGGCGTGGAGGGGAAGAGCTGGGACCACCGCCAGCTGGCTAAGGCTGATGGCACCAGGGCTGGGGGGCCGCATCCATTTCACACTCAGTGACTCCTGTTCACATAGCGTCAGTGTGCGTAAGCGTGTGTGTCTAGTATGCGCACGAGAATGTTATTTGTTTGTGTTTTTTTTTTGGGTGAGAGATTAAGTCAGATCAAGTGTGAATTATGCTAATTTTGCGTAAAATTTCCATTGCTGTCTTTGTTAGGGCAGACAGTGTCTTATGTGATGGGCCTATAGGTTTTATCTGCTCTATGTGCAGGGCTGAATGTCAAAGAGGGAAAATAATACACCCTTTAAATCTCTGCTATCTGAGTAGCTGTCGTTATAAATTCTGATATCTGACTCCAGTTTGCTTCTGCTCCTTATCCTCCGTCTTTCATAATAGTTTAAAGAACTACACAGACATCCCTGGTTAACCTTTTTTTAAAATCAATTTCATCACCTTCCTGTACTTTCTCTATTTCTCTGCGAATGCGAGTAAGAAACAGTGAATTTGAGCTGAAGGGTTTGATCAGAATTACACCATGGCTAGAAAAAAGCCCATTTAAGCCTTTTGCAGCCATGATGGGCATGGCTCTTTCTCAATCTCACTGTGTCTCTTCCTCTGTTTTTTTTTCTTCATCTTTCTCTCTACATCTCTCTCCGGGGAGCTCACTAGTACCTGTTAGCATGTGTAGATAAAAGGATCTGGAGCATGACTTATTTAGGCAGGGGGAGGAGAGGGGGGTCACATCTGCTTCTGACAATCCTTTTCCTCATCCCCCTCATTCTATCCCAAACATGTCTCGCTCCACCTCTGCCTTCCCTCACCGCACTGGTGGGATGTGGGGCAACTGTTCCCTCCAGTCAGCCCCACTAAGCCTCCCTCCCTCTGAAGAAAAAGAATACATTTGTCCAGACCAAGCTCACATCTGTCTCACCCTGCTCTGCTGACAAACCCAGTTTGCGCACACAGGCATGTTGCACTTGGCAGAAGTTTGTCTCCTGAATATGGACTAAATGCAAAGGATCATGTGCATGTTTCAGTGAGCTTGTCACACACTACAGTGAACATGGGATAAAGCAACATGTGTATTTGGAAGGCTAGGCTGTTGTTCAGACTGGTAACTGTAGAAGAGGAGAGGGGGGTTAAGGGTTTCAATTTGGGACATGAGCATGAAGGCAAGCTGCTCAGCCTCATGAGTATCCTCAAGTTTTGTACTGTTTCAGGGCTTATAGCTCCCCAGGTGAGCAAAAGAGCACCTGCAGCATTACCTTGACTACTAATCAGAAAGATAAACCATTTTAACATTCTGTATTTAGTGGTATTGCCACATTTCTGTCATAAATTTAAAATTAATATACAACATATTTATTGTTCCTTACTGGAATTTTCACTTTACTTACATAGATAGATATATACTTTAACTTATACTACTTATATATAAGTATATATACTTATGTAGATACTTACATAGATTTCCTAAGCTTTTTAAAGATATCTCAACCATTTTAGAATAACAGTTGGTATATCGAAAGTTAATTCTTGACCTTGGACATAGAAGCTTAAAATTCAATCTAACCAGCAAATTTTCATCTACTATGTATACAAGTCTCTTACTGTTAAAGTGACAGTTCAGCCAAGTTGTGGTTGTTTTGGCTGTCTAGATAGCTGCCCTTTCTGGAATATAAAGGAACTAGAAGGCAATTGGCTAAAAGGGTTTAAAAAGCTCAAAAAATATATTTGAAAAGCTCAGTAACAATGTAATTTTCAAGATAATCTGCAGAATTTATTGCTCTTTCATGTAGGGGATGCTGTTTCAGATTGGTCTCTTTGCTTTCATCAGCATTGTTTCCAGATGCAGGCAGCTGTTTTTAGCAGAAAAATATCCGATAAATCTAAATCATACTGAAGCATTTAACAGCTAAAGGGCCAGCTATTTCCATCAGTAGTTGGTGGAGACCAAAAACAGAGCTGAAAGGAGAACAAATACAGGATTTACACACAGCAGGTGCATTACCCAAAGTGAATACTTACGTTGCTTCTCTGCTATTCCTTTTCATCTAACTCGCTAATAGCTTTTGTAAGATATTCACCTAGCCGTGTGGAAGACTTCAGTCTTGCACAATGGGTGGATAGGGAGAGTGCACATATTACATATTTTCTGTAAATATAACAGAAAATGTTTTCTATAAATAACCAAATCTGGCTTTAAAACTGATGATATGACGTTGTTGTTTACAACGTGTTTCTGCTGCCCTCAAGTGGCCAAAAAGTACAACATTTCAAATTGCAACCATTTCAGTCCAAACTTTGTAGGTGTTAGAATCACAATTTTTCGACCCCTTGGTACACAGATGGATCAGATAATCTCATCTTTCCCTCAGCTTAATAATAAAATGTGTTTGCCTCTTCTATAACATGCCTTTATTTATATAACATCCTCTCCTTCTGCACCGTTAGTGAAAGTGCCCTCAATTGCACAGTACATGATGTTTGAAATGTAACGCTTGGTTGATGAAACTGAACATGACACCTTAGCCCATGACCCTCCACACCCCGCACCCCCGTCCACCCACACAAACTCATACACACCATATGCCAGGTTGCTTGACGTATTTCCTTTAAAGCAACCTTAAAAGCTTTTCTCCTGGGCGTCCATCTAATGAAGTCAGCCTTGAAAGCATTGTTTCCGCTGGCAGATACAAGCCAACCCTCTGAGGGATCTTGACCAGGCAAGAACAAACAGAGGGAGACAAAGAGAAAACACTTTTTATAGACTGCATTGTACAGGACCCTCAACTTTCAATATGTGCCAGAAGCCATTCCCATCTTCCAACACTGCAGCCTGCTCCTGTGTTGTATTTTATTTTTATTCTCAAATGTCAACTGCTGGGGAGGAACAGTAAGGCTACATGCTGCACAGAAGTAATATAAAAATGAAAAATTGGAAGAGGTATTAAAAACACCAGCCTCTTTATATGTAAATGCATGATGATTGAACCTCTTTCTCTTTTGCTTCAGAATTCACAAGCCTAGATCTTCCGGTACTCTGACACAAACACCCTCCCACGCATACTCAGCAAACACACACATAGGCACACATACATGCACAGTACATGCACACAGACGTAAAGCACGCACATATAGGTTCCACCTTCTGCTGGCTGTTTCCTTTACTGTATTGGCACAACACACCAAACACTGTGAATAAGACATAATTAAAAAAGAAACATAGTACTTAGCAGATAGTTAGAAAAAAAACTTGGATTCAGGACTAAAGATATGATTTAAAAAAAAACTTTAACATCAAACAGAAATTTCCTAAATAGCAATTACTGAGGGTGGTCAAAAAGTACTGTTAAGCAAGAAAAGTGTAACAAATTGCCTAAATCAAAAATTCACATCTGGCTTTTCTAACAAAGGAAACGCTTGAGTATCTATTGAAAAATTCTTGTGATGTTTGAAATTAATGGGGGTTTGATCTTCTGCCTCTATTGACATAATGCTTTAGGAGATGACACAGCTACAGCGGATAGATAGATGGATGGATGGATGGATAGATGGATAGATATATAGATAGATAGATAGATAGATAGATAGATAGATTGATTGGACCACCCTCTATGAATAAGTGTGTGAATGTTGGGTAAATTAATTAATTAAAATGTTCTCACCCCTGGTGTCCCTGGAGCAGACATGACAAAGACATGAACTGGGAATTTGTTGGGGCCTGGTGGTAAGAGTGTTTGGAAGGTGATGCTCCGTGCTGCTGTTACCTGCTGGTTCACCATCAGCCTAACACAGCCAAGTGCTCGAGGAATCACTGTTATTGAGACAAGCTGTCAGGACACACTGACTGGGAGGAGAGATGGAGAAAAACAATAACACTGCAAGAGAAGGGCAGGTGGGAGCACGGGAGCAAGGGATAGCTCAGGGGAACGTGATTGAGACAGAGAGTGCAAGTGATGAATTGCTTCAGCAATGATGTTTGTGACTGAATTCTTGACATGTTTTTACTGACTTTTAACCCTGAGATATGTTGGTAAACTTACTGTAGAACAACTCTGCGGGTTGACAATTTAATGTAACCTTTAGATCCCTAACATACAGCACATCTATGTAGCCCCTGGGACATTAAACATGTGGTATGTAGAGACTGAGCCTTGATATGGTGGACCGTATGTAACCCTGACATAAATGTGCTGAAATGTGTGAAGTGCTCAAACGTATGATACCATGGGTACACAATTAAAGCTCTCTCACTGTATTCCCAATTAGTTCCGTTTGTGTCGACCCACTCTGGAAGCATCTGCATTGGAAGCATCTGCAGAATGTCTTTAGTTCACCTTCATGTGTTTGGCAGCATTTCCACATGAGGACATCAATTTAGATAGGTGATATGCCTGATAGCTTTAGCATTTGATGTAGCTCCTCTGACTCATAGGTGAGTTAATGTTCATGAGGAGATTGAAAATGTGCTCCTTTCAAGTTCCTTATTTGAGCATCTTTCAAAAAGACAGGTTTGTGGTGGTCATTTCTCTCTGCCTGCAGGGAGTGTGTGATGGTAGAATACTGTATGATTGAAGCTTGTGTCTGTGGCTCAGCTGTCACTGTCTACGGAAAGATGCTGTAAATCCTACTACAGACATGCTCTGTGTTAATAGACTTTTTATGCCCGTCGTAAATGACAATGTCTATAGTTTATGGCCTCTTTCACATACATGCGCATGTACACACACACATACAAACTCTTATATGCAAAGAATTTGTGCACACACACTTCACAGCTCTGTCCCGCCTTATGCATAATGACAGATTAACTTGATAAGATGTCATCATCATTTAACACACCGTGTGTGTTGCTTATATGGTGCATTGCAGAGATTAAGATTTAATGCTTTTTCAATCCTGATAGTTCTAGAAGTTTTCTCAAGCCAGTCGAAATTACACTATGTGTGCAAATAATTGAATGAGAAATGGTTATGGACCGATTAACTTTATTTAAAATTCCTTCCTTCATTCATTAATTTCTTTAAGAAATAGTCCACTTGTCAATACCATATGAGTTGTAAAGAGGAAGGGATTTTGTAGATTTCTAAAACAGGATATTTTTTAAAAAGAGCATGTAAGCTTGTTATTTGTATTGAAACAAAAATATAATAAAAATGTATTTAGGTGGTGCAATTAGCATTCAGAATAAGAAACTTTAACACACACTTATATTATTTTACACTTTTAAAGTCTATTAGGACCCACTGTGTAAAAAAGGAAATGGTGAGTAGTAATAATTTGGGTGATGAGCAAGGTGCACTCTCAGGCTGATTTGATCACATTCTAAATGTGTTGTTGACCAATCAGATTGCTTGGTCAGAGCTACTTGTTGTATAATGATCCAATCTTCCTCATCGCTATCAAGTGAGTGAGTGAGTTAGTGAGGAGTGTGTGAGCACATTAAATGACTGTATTAATGAGTGAGTGGATCCTACCACCTGGTTTCCATAGCCCCCTCATGCATTCTCTTCGACTATAGCGATGGCGGAAGTACTGCAGGTTAAATAATAGATACAATGTTGTTGCAAAAGCAGCCCCACAGTGACAAAAGGGAAGACTGCCCCCGGCTGCCTTTCATGGTGGGGACTAGCTGCCTTACACACTTCCATACCATTTCCTCACTACAGTTGTGTTAAAACACATGCAGCTATATTTAGGGAAATGCTTTCAGATAACAAAGAGATGGTGACACCAGAACTTGCTGCCAAGGAAACCTATGACTGTAGCAACTAAAGAACCCACATCATTGAAAATAAGGCAGGAGTCAGTTTTACCTGTATCCAAGTTCCCTGAATTTTGCCATACCATATCAATTAAAAAATGGTCTTAATAGAGCAATTGATTAACTAGTGTCTGTTGATATGATATTAGATAAATCTGCAAATATGATTAGAGAACGTAGATCGCAACGTAGATCACATGTATGTGCAGGTTGTTAGTGGGATCAGATGTACCTGGTAAACACAGTGGTGGAGATGTGCCCTGCTGCTGACCAATGAAAGAACAGATACTTGATGTTGCCAGGTGATGTAACAGTGCTTACTGCTCAATTCTCACTTCCACCAAAAGATTTTTAACGAATCATCTTGTTTGACCTGATGAACAGTACTAAACTTGTCTCGTTGTCCTTTGATTTTCTGATCTGACATAGAAAACCCTCGGCCATCACATCAGTTACTGTTATCATTAACAGCCTACTAAATAAAGCCTTGTGTTGTCTTAAAGGTCACGAAGGAAGAGGGGAAAGTTGCAGAGAGAAAAGAGAGGAAGGAGGCGTTCCAAGCACCGCCCCCTGTCATCATGTTCTCGGGGTCCCGCCTGAACAGCTCCAAGGGTCTGCGGAGACAGAAGAGGGACTGGGTGATCCCACCAATCAACGTGGCAGAAAATTCTCGAGGACCATTCCCTCAGATGCTCGTCAGCGTAAGTGACAGATTTGATGGGCCGCATCACTGATTCGTTCTGAATTCACAGCTGGGATTTCTTGAGGGCACTTCATGGCTAACGCTGATTGTGGGTGTGTGATGATTAGTGATAAAGAACAGAAATACATTAACATAACAAGTTTGTTCTCCTCGTCCTCGCAGATGATTATGTTGTGATCCCCCGATGTAATTATAGCCACAAAATCTTAAGGTATTTAAACAGCCCTGATTGGCCCTGAGACATTTTCCCTTCAGACACGGAACAGGCTCCAAAACAGCTAAGCAGCTAAACCCTCCCACAGTGAGAGGTCCATTGGGTTCACAGTGAATCGAATGATTATTTCTGCTCCTTCATGCATCCTTTCTTTCCTTTATCAGGCCATTTCAGAAAGGTTGCCCGAAGTTCAATACTATTTCTCTAGCTCCTTTATAACAATACAATTTGTCACAGAATCTTTGCTGAAGCCATAACTCTGAGCCTCCTGTGGGATATAAGGAGAATGTTAGAAAAGCTTCCCAGGCCCATAAGAACAATGAGGTTCATCCGCCTTACCCAATAACATCTTGATAGTTTAAACTTAAATAGATCAGAAGCAATAACATAGACAATAACCAGCATCCATGCCTAAAGAGCTAAACAACACCTCAGCTGTTGTTGCCTCATCATTATTCAATAAACCCTAACATCCTCATTTAGCATTCAATATTGAAATGTGGCAACAACAACTTGCTCCCATCACTGCAAATTTCATTTCTGCAAAACTGCTAGTTTTGATAAGTACGAAATATCAACACAACGTGGTTGAAGGTCGAGCCTGTACAAAGCTGTCTGACAAAAAAACATGAATAAATAAATGTTTGTGTAAATGTGTTGTTGTGCAAAGCTCGAGCTGCAGAGTGTTTAAGATTTCAGAGATTCTGTCACAACAAAATGCGCAGTTTGCCTCTCTCATAGCAGATCTCTAGACTCTGAGCTTTCTGTGCGTGCTGTAATTCATCAAAAAACATCATTCCAGGAGTCCACTGTCTCATTCCCTGCTCCCACTTTCCCTCTCTCTTTATCTGGGATATCTAGCCATCAGCTTTTCCTTGCTGTTTACAAACCTCTCACAGTTTATCTCTTTTGGGTCTTAAATTGTGCAAAAGAAGTGCTTTTTCCTTTTGTTTCTGTTCTTTGTTTTCCTGCCGGGCTTCATCCAATCCCCAGGGAAAAGCCTCAGGAGCTGCTTGAAGGAAACTTTTTTGATTCTCTTTTCTTTTTTTTATATAGTGAAACAGAAATATCAAGTCAAAGATGAGAGTTGTAAGTCTTTGTTTTGGAGTTGGAGTGTGTCCCATCAGCTTGGCATGGTGTGGCACTCTCATCTGAGCTTGCTCAGCCCTTCAGTAGTGCTACACCAGCCATAAACTGGCCAAACAGTTCTGCTGATTCCATGAGCTGGTTAAAACCAGAGAGAGACTGAGGGGATGAGGACGGACCGGGGGGGGGGGGGGGGGGTATCAAAGGAACATTTGAAGGTATATTGTGCAGCCAAACACAAACCACTTTGTGCAGTAAATAGGTCCGTCAGGGGCTGGTGGATTGCTGAGAGTGTAGCGTTCAGAGCAGAGGAGAAGTGATGCGTGCTGATGCCTCCGTTGGGATCTCAGGCTCCCGTCTTTCTCTTTAATGATGACTGGAGGGCAGGCAGGGCCATACTGAGAACTAAAGATTTTAACAAGGAGACAGCTCTGGGGGTTGGATGGCATGGGAATGATTTTGCCATACGTATTGTTTATGTGTTTATTCCACTTTTACAACCTCTTTGGTCCCCTGCTGAGAATTGAGGCTTTTGTGCATCTGTTTCAACTTTAATTTCACCAAGCATACAGAACTTATTTTTTTCAGTCTTTGACATTTAATATGTTAATCACAATTTCCAATTTTTTTTGAACATGTTGGAAAACAGAGTTCACAGTGTTTCTGTCTCACCCCCCCGTCTCTCCAACTGTGCCATTACTCAGTGCTCTGTGTGCTATGGCTGTGTGATGCCTCCTCTAATGGCCTGTGAAGTCAGTCCCTTTCCTAATGGGCTGTTCTGTCATCCAGCGCAGCACTGAGTGACATGCAGACAGCGGCCTTCCCCACCATCCCGCCGCTTTTCTCCCTGCCCTGACCAAGTTGCCATCAGTTGGACAGGTGGGGTGACAGCAGTCCTCACCTGCATCTCCCCAGGTCTGTGGCACTGTCACTTTGATCAGGCCAGCACAGGACCTGGCAGGTGTCAGGACAGAGGCTCTACTGACTGGCCTCTGAGCTTGCAGCCTGACATGGCTCGAGGGAGATGTTGACGCTTAGGTGAAGTGTTGGCAGAACTGTACTCCCATTGCTCCTTAAAGCCTAGACAGTGTCAAAGCTCAGCAAGATGTTATTGACTGCCTTTTTTTAATAGCAGTGCTGAAATAATTGCTCTCACACTTCAGACTCTTCCACTGTACATCAAGAAGTAGTGGGCATCATGTAACTCCATAGCTTAAACATTAAACCCTATCAGCCTCAAGTGTCAAATAGTTGTAGTGGATGTGGCCTGATGTTAGCATCACTGGTTCCACCTCATTTGTCTTTCCAGATGATGGACAGCAATGCTCTGATTTCTCACAATCAGAGATAGGTAGCATAGGAAAAAACTGTATGCAAGTTAAAGTACTGCAACTTGGTAAAAAAGTCAAAACGTAAGTCAATCAGAAGCGAGTTAATTAGTGTGTCAATTAAATCATCTGGTCGTAAGCAACTCAGTAGCTTAAAGCATTGGCTTAGCTCCTCCACATACCAATACCAAAAGTATCTACTAAAAGAGAAACTCGACCAGTGGTGCCCTTTTTTTGCTGGGCCCACCTTTAGTACATTCCTATATTTTCAGTCTTCTTTAGGAATATACACACTACACTCTGGCAGAGACAGAGTGGAGATGGCCCGGTGCAGAAGATATACAGCTTAACTAATCAGGAAGTTGGGTAGCAGGTGAAGAAATGGGCGGATTTGGTCATGTGATTTGAATTGGGTGGAAATGGGCTACTACTGAGCAAGAGGGAGTTCCTGAATTTGTACATTTTAAAAGGAAGGAAGGGTCATCACGTCACCGAATCTCATTTCTGGGCCAGACCCAACTGACAGCTGTTATCAAGTCAATTGGAGATGCATGAGATGCATGGAGAAACACATTACAATCCAACCTATCTGCATCATATGACTTTTGATGAAGAAAAATGCCTCCAGAAAATGAAAGACCACACACAGAGCTTCGGTACAGCTGTCGCCACAGTTTTGCCACCAAAGTTAGATTAGGTTATGAAATGGCCTTTCATCTTTTTAAGGTTCCTTGGCATATAACAGGAAAACAGAGAAGATAAGTAGATAAATGTCAGGGTCTGGATGAAGTTGTGACAATATGATTCACACAACAGACACACTTCCTGCTGACAGTTCTCTCATGTCCAAACAACTTTCACAACTGCAGCTTGCTGCCCTCTGCACTACATTCTGCTAAAATTAGCTGACACACTGTGTGAAGGCCATACTTCCAACAGTGGAAAAAGAAAAAAGAGAGGCCAAGAATTTTTTGTCTCATCTAAATCTCCCTCTGTACCAAAAGTATTTATTCTGATATGAGTCATGAGAAGGCACGGCTGAGGTAGGAAAACAGACTGCCAGAAGTTCTGGGATCAGCAGACCACTAGCCCCTTAACATAATGCCCATAAATGCATTAATGAGTGAATAAGTAATGCAATTAATGTATCTAAATGTAAAGATGTAAAGTATTGCTTTTTTTATCAAGCAATCTTGACATTTAAGGCATTAAATAGAGTTTGCTCAAAAATGTCGCTTGAATTCAACAGCTCTGAGATGTTGTGATAGAAACAGGTGTCTATGGACACAGTCTCTGATTTCACCTTAAACCAAGCATGACTCTTATTCTGACTCACTTCTTCCCCAGTGCAGTCCAACTGGTCAGGTTTGATGGTTGAAAGACGTCACAGGTCGTGATGGGCTCAAAGTCCACAGCTCTTAACCCCAAAATAAACGGCTTCTTCTCTATTGCTGATTTAAAAATGTATCTTTCTGGCAGTATGTGTTTCAGTAATAAAGCCAAAGAAATGACGGTTAAAAAAACTAAAATGTAGCATATTTCTCATTTACAGCTGCCATAGCAAACCCTGAAGAGCCGGTCCCGTATATTAGCTGGTTTACACAGCTGACTAACTGTCTTTTCACATAACTGCAGTTGTCAATGTGGCCAGTTATGGTATTCATGTTTAAGTACCTTTTCTATGCTGAGGTGGCAGCCATGTTGTTGCTGGTTGAGCGAGACGTTATAAACAGCCAGGTTATACACAAAACTAAATGGTATTTAACAATCTTTTACGACAAACTGTAGCTTTTCTCGAGTTTTAAAATTATCTTTAAAATTGATAAACATGTGTAACTCACGGCACAATTCAAATGAGAAAGAAAAACCTTGCCTTTAAGTACTATACAATTTTGTTTTCTAAATTAAGGTCCAACAGGGCACAGGTGCAGAACCTGTCCATAACAAAAGTCATTTTTAGCCATCTGAATGCAGAAATGTTACATATTGCAACTTTAAGTCCATATAACGTACATGCAACTCACTGCTTTCATTTGAAGGGTATAAGAGGTGCCTAACTTTAAACAAAAAGACTAAATAAAACTTGGCAAAGTGAGCCATGGATAGGGAACAGAAACACTAAACTAGAACAAAGCAGAGAGAGGAAGAGTTCCAGAAGGACTAAAACAAAGAGTGGAGGGAGTAATTTTTCACAATAAACAGGTGTTCATTGTCGTTCTCTTTCTTCTGCGGCCAAACAGCCATCAATAGCATGTAAGGGACATTGATTTTTCACAGAGGCTTTTTGAAACCTTCCATTGATCCACACACTTCTCCTACGGCAGAGAGACATTGATTTCTTCTGCTCGGGTAAATAAAGACTCAACGTAACCACCCCCGCCGCCACCACCCAACTCCCTTAACCCCCCATTAGAACAGCCGTCAGCAGAAAAATGAACAAAACCCTGATGAAAAAACAGTTTAGCCAAGGAGCCAGATGGGGTATGAATAAATGTTTGTCCAATAAAATGCCAGTTTTATTGTACTGTTCGCTGACTCTGTGAGAAAATAATAGAGTGAGTGAAAGATGTGGTTTTGAGTTGCTTGTGTGGATGAGACGGTTGTACCACACATCAGATGCTTTTAATGGATTAGTTTGACATTTGGGGAAATATGCTTAATTTCTTCATCACTGCGAGTTAGATGAGAAGATGGTTACCACTGTCTTAAATGAAGCTACAGCCAAAGATGACTAACCTATCTTAGAATTAAGGATAAGTTCACCCAAAAATTACATTTCAGTCATTCTACTTGACTTTGTGAGGATGAATAGTTAAGTACAGTTTCATAGTCCACAAAACCTTTCTGGAACTTCACAGCAAAACAGCGTTGCAGCATTCTTCTAAACAACTGAAGTAGATAGTAGTAAATAGATCCCAAGTTGTTTTGAAAAGATTAAGTCCCCAGCTACTTCAGTTGTTTAGGAGAATGCCACAACGTTTTGCCTGTGAAGCTCCAGCAGTGGTTTGAGGACTCTAGTCTATAGTGTATAGTTCTCTTTTTAAGCATTACTAATTAGCTTTTCCCTCACATGCAACTGACTGAGGTGTCTCTAAACACCCACAGTAGGTACAAAAACACTTTTTCAAAGCTTTAGTCGTGTTTTTACCCTTTTTCTCGCCATCTCTTTTCTTCTATTTGTTCACCCATTGCATCATTTGTGTCCTTGTCATCTGTCTTTTCAGCCTCTCTCTTCAAACCTGTTGTTGATTCACTTCTAACCCACGTACACTCACTCTGTAATATTTTAGTATTTATTTAACAGAGGTATTATTTTGAGAGAGAAAACATTTATTTTGAGAACTAGAATAAGGGATGTGAAAATGACTGCAATTTTCAGCTAAACTGTTGTTTTATTGGATAATATTTCTTTGGAAGAAAATTCTTCTGTCTGCCGGCTGTCCTTGAGAAAGAGAAGCCAGATATTTCGATAAAGTGCGGCTGCACCCCTCAATAATCTCAGGACATTATATTGACAGGAATACCATAGAGAGAAACAGCAGCTGTGAGAGCAATAAGCCAAATAAATGGGTGCTTGTCAAAGGCCCTTTATTGACTGATATATAGAGAAAGAGGCTCATTTGATATCTTGCACTATAATCGACAGCTCATGTGTATCAGTATTTTGTTGCAGGCATTTATTTCCTGGTTGTAGCTTGAGGAAATATGTCTAATAACAGGGAGCCTGAATGTTAAACAGTGCACAAAATACTGACATTTGTATCCGATTTGATGTGTGTTGCAGTGCATCTGGTTATGTTTATGGTACTCACTGCAGCACCTGTGCTCCAATTTCTACATCTCTCTCCACGGAGCATGTTGTGAAAAGCGTTTTCTAAGCAGAATGAGAGAACTCCCCCCTGAGGTGTCTGCCATCTCCTCTGCGTACGTTTACCAGTGATTAATGACTGCTCCGCTTCACCGACAGAGACGGCAACAACAAAAACACCAGAAAGACAGACAAAAAAAGGGGGAAAAAAAGATCTGAAAGAAAAGGAGGAAACAAAAAGCAACATACTGTACAAGTGAGCTGGAGCTGTGGCTGATTGCATTGGAGAATTTGAGGCAGGGGGGGTGCAAAGACATGTGCGTGTGAGTGAGAACAAGAGAAAGCGACAGAAAGAAAGGAAAAGAAGCGAGAGAGGCAAAGTAGGGTTCAACCGGGATTAGAGGCACGTCTGTGTTTGTGTTTAGGTCTGATAGACTTCCCGGAGAACTGCTGTTCACGGCCTCTTCCCTCGAGTCTAATGAAGCCTTCTGGCATCTACCACCCCACCGCTCGGCCAACACCAGCACTGCACTGACTAGCGTGCCCCTTCATCTTTTTCAACTCTCTCCTGCGGAGACATACGCTCACAAGCACACACACTCAATCACAAACAAACGTGCACATGCATACCTAGGCACAGAGAGAAATTACTTGTCCTACGCAAGCAGCAAACAAAGGATCAGCAAAGCGCATGTGCCATGTTGTTGCCTTTGTATATGCTCATTGTTTGGGGTTTTGTTTGGTCGCATTTCTGCTTTATCCCTGAACAAAGAGAAGAAAAAACTAAGCCAGAAAGCAGAACTCCATCTTGTTTTTCTTTAACCCAGTCCACCAGAGAAAACGCAGGATGGTGAAATGCAGGGATGCAAGTATTTAGGGATCAAAATCCAGATCCAGAGCTCAATCACTAGGAAGCCACATTGCTGCCCATGTGGACCTGAACTGAACTCCGGGCTCTGGGCTAAATAAATTCAAGCTGTGAAAACAAATGTGTGCCGACATTAAGTCCCTCAAACACATCAACTGTACAGGATGTGCACTGCTGTATATGTATTCAAGCATAGTTTGTTCTAGGATGTGTTTTTTTTGGGGGGGTTTTGTGTTCTTTCAAAGTTCTCGTGTACTACCGAGGTCCTTTTTCTTGGCATGCGTACAACTTCAACACAAATATACTCAATTCAGACACACACATTACATTAGCTCTATCAAGCCAGGAAGAAAAGTGGAAAACAATAAACACTTTCAGGTATGCTTGGACCTCCTGTAGAGTTTGAAGAGGGGGGGAAAAGAGATCGCGGTGGACTCTGGGGGTGCAAACAGTCAGATCAGCAGTACATTTGCGCTTTGTTTTACTGAATACCACATCTTGACAAGTTTTTAATCTCTTGGCTTTTTGTTTGATTTCACCTCCTTCAGAATTCACCCAAGGTATTTTCCCCACAAACCTCAGCTCTTTTGTTCCAGCACAAGCAAACCTTGTTTGGTGACATTGCAAATCATTTTGCTAAATCCGCAGTTTGATATTTACTGATCCTCTTTTTTTGTTACATCTTTGCCTCATTGCTATATGGATGGGAATTTCAGATGCTAGGTCGACAGTCGGTTGGTGCACCACTTTGGTCCAGACTAAAATATCTCAACAAATACTGGATGGATTGCCATATTCTACAGTCACTCCTGTTTCCTAGAGGATGAAGCCGACTGAGTTTGGCAATCCCCATACTACTCCTCTAGCGGCATCTGCAGTTGACCTTTTTGGATTTTAGTTTTATCAACAACTATTTGCAGGACTGGTGTGAAATTCCCTCAGGATGAATTTTGTAATCCCTTGACCTTTCTTCTTGCAGCACCATCAAGTCAAAGTTTAATGCACCAGTACTTTGGTTTATGACTGAATACCTGCAAAACTAATGACATCCACATCAGCCTCAACCATAGCTCTTTGTCTTTAATGTAAGTGGATACAATCGGCACAATGCTATTACGTTTGTTCTTTGTGTGTTCTCTGTTCAGGCTTCCTTGCCTGTCAGCTGCTTAATCATTACTGCGCATGTGCATCTCTTAACAAAGATGAGAAAAAAGCAAGATGTCTCACTCCTTAGCAGCTTCCAACATTACCTTCAGAAAAAGCAATGTGTCCAATTCAGAATATAAGTAATTAATACTTTGTAAAAAAAGTTATTCTGGATGTAGTCTGACAAGATATATGATCTAGTGCTTTCTACTGTTCGCTGTTTTTCTGGCACACTTGGGATGATGAACATAACATGCAGAGCACGGTAATGGGAAAGTAGTGGATCACCTATTTTTAGAGGGTTACCTCAACTGTTCAATCCGTGCACAAGTAAGTCAACATTGGAAACTGCTAATGTAAAAATGACTGTTCATTTATTTAATAAAGTCTGCTCTTGTAACAGCTAAGATGGAGCTCCATAGCCAGCCCTTGGTTATTATGACATGAATGAAAAACCAGAGGAAGTTCAGAGTGCTTTACATTGTTACTCTTGCTAATGGAGTCTTGTGATGCAGGAACATGCCCACCCTTGTCTTTTTTGACAGTTCATATCATTAATGAAACATATGGCCATAAAAGCAATTTTATTATCCTCTGAATACCAAGAGATTCAGGTATATAGGAAAAGAGCTGGGCATCCAGGGACACATAAATATCTCACCGAAGAAGGTGGTCGATGGGGAAAGGCTTCACGAATGCCTTGACAGCCTTATTATTTTCCGGTTTGTTCTGATTCTTGTTTCCCTTCAGTGATCCCCTATTTTGTTAAGAGCCAGACCCAGCCCCCTCTCTTTGTAGAGTAGTCTTGTCTTGGCATATAACAAATACCTTATGAGCTTCATTTCCTTTCCTCTAATGAAATTAGTGCGATCAATGTAATTATATTTATCAGCCCCAGGAAATGGAGTCTCCTACAATCTCCTGGTATTGACGAGGAAAATAAATTGTTACAACATTCATATATTTGTCAGCAGCATTTGGCCTTTGTTTCCCTCCTGTGTTCAGGGAAGTGAGACTGAAATGTAATTTTCACTGTTTAATATCTCATTATTTTGAAATTAGTGGCGTGAAGTCCCTGTAAACATGTTCATCAGGCGTCCTCAGCTATGGTTTATTTTTCAAGAGAATATTTTCCAGACATGGCCTCTTTGTGCACACCCAGGCCCAGAGCTGCTGCTACAGAGGCTTTACAATAACGAAATAAACAACAAAAAAAACCCTGCCTCAGCCACCCACTCACTCATACCCACACAAACAGAAAGCACAGACACACACACACATAGAGATAAACACACACATGTTCACAAATCCCCCCCAACACATTCCTCTCTGATATGACATCAGGCAGCACCAGGCGGGCTCCCTCCTGGGTTCAGTTGGTGTTAAATTAAACAGTAAATCATCTCTCCAAAAGACACAAGAGTTATGTGTGAGTCAAGGGCAACAGTTCTGGGCTCTTTAATAGGAGATGAGGAGGACTTTATGAAGGAGATAAATAACAGCTTAACAAACAGCCTCTGCCTGGTCCCCTGGAGGTTGGCCTCAGCGACCCCGTGGATCAGTAGGATGAAGGAGAGCCAAGAATCTCTATTCCTCTGAAGACATGAAAAAATAATGTGCAGTGAAATTGGAAGAAAGATATTCTGAAGGGGACTCAGGGAGGTGGGGACCAGCGATAAAGCGGTTTGAGGGTGGTACTGATTGTTGGTGATATGAGACAAGGTCGGTCAAATAGAGAGGACAGGTTGGCAGACAGACAGACAGAGGGACAGAATTACAGCAGAGCATAGAAGTAGATACAGAGGAAATCATGCAGGCAGACATGCACACATGGCAGTTGTCCAATCAGGTAATACTAAACACCCACCCACCTTGCTCAGTAATGTTTGTATGTTTCCCTCAGAGACACACCTAAGAGAATAAAATTTGATTCAACTCAAAACAACGGCATTCAGAGGAAATGAACAAACAGGTAATTATGAGGGTAAAAAACCTAAGGCATGTGATTGAATTGAATTGAAGTGCTTTTGGGTGCAAGTCGTGTGATAGAAAATTCTAATCACATTTAATGTGCTTGTTTTTTTTTTCCATTCCCCCATCTTTGGCTCTTTCTCTCTTGGAGGTAAAATGTGAGGGAAATCAAAATTGAGGCCTGCATCAGAATAAAGTGATCCTATTTACTTCGTCATTTACAGTGAAAAGTCTCAGTCAGAATCTTTTCATGCAAGTATAATGGATACTGTCATGGGCTGATCGTGGGTTTTTGTATGCTGGTAACACCCCCTAACCACAGACACACACACACACACACACACACACACACACACACACACACACTGGAACTCAGACAGACACACATGAAGATCTGGCACAAGCATACATACATCATTGTGTATGTGTGTAATAAAATTCCTCACTGTGCAATGAAATGCTTTACAGCATCTCAAGATGAAATGGCTCCTAAGATAAACAGTTAAGCACCAGATAAAAAGTTGCCGGTATTTTATAACTCGTCCTTTAACTTTGCTGCCGTCTCATTGCTTCCCGCTTATGTGTACTTCTGGCCAGTACTCCCCGATGCTGCTTTACACATTTTTTATTTGCTCTTCATTTTCAGGAGAAAAGAACATTTCCTCCTAACGCTCTATAAAAGCTTTAACATCCCACATTGTTCATAAAACCAGAGTGATGCATAGCTCTTTGCACAGCGCCTGGCATCGCGGCATACAGGGATTGATGTTATGGTTCATCTGAGGCTGTGCGAAGCCCTTCTTTATATAAGGTGATTTGTGCTGGTTGCTATGTAGTCAGTGTCACTTTAAAGAGGACTCAGCATCAAGTCAAGCGGCTAGTGCATATCCAGATTTTCAACAATGTTTCCCTGATGACTTCTGGGAATAGAAAGAGGTTCTCCCAACCTGACCGCTGATCCATTTTCTGATCTGTGTCAATCAAGGAATGACGGGCCAGCTGCTTCTGTAAAAAAGCAAGAACCACATGTACACCAGCCATCTGTGTGTCATCCTTATGATACACATGCCTGTGCTTGAGTAAAAATACACAGGCATGAATCCACAGACACAGATGCATGGCTGCGCAAACATAAGCACACACACCTCCTCACTCTTCCAAGGTTCATTTGTCAAGATGACAGCTGGACTCTTGCTGAGGTGGAGTTTGCCAAGCAGAATCCCTTGCTTGGTTAGCAGGAGCCAAAACATCCTGGGAAACATTCTGACACACACTTAGAGGCTGCAGTGTGACCGTGTGTGTGTTTGTGTGTGTGTGTGCGCGTGTGTGTGTGTGTGTCTGTGTGTGCATGCCTGTCTATGTGCTATGTGTTGTGAATGCGCAACTTTTCAAAACACCCAGCAGCAGCATGGCAAGGTCCAGCCCCACTTCAGTTTCTGCCTGTGCTTGGCAGGGGCAGGCTTGGCAGGGAGCAACCCATTTTGTCAGCCTTCCAGTCAACATCAAACGTGCATACTGCTCCCGCCTCTACCTGAACACCGCTCCTCTTTTGCTTTTTCCACTCACATCTGGGTCCTTAGACATCTGTTTTCCTCATGATACCTCCAAAATGTTTGCCCCTGTAGGCTGGGAGGAATGAACTGTATGCTTTTCCTTCCAAAACAACCCTTCAGCTGTGTCCACTAGAAATGTGTCCGTGAAATGATGTAACTGCTTTTCTGGCTAGATTGAAAAAGACAATGCGAGGGGAATTCACTCCAGCAGGACACAATCCCACAAAGGTCACATGTCTGGTCAAAGGATAAAAACTCTCCCCCAAACTTTGTCCCGCCCTGGCAACTTCTCTGTATACTTCCTGTTTCCAGGTTTCCAGCCAAAAGGGCTTATACTCTGCTACATTTGTGCTGATGCAGTCAATTCATAGCCACTTTCATTCCCCCCTCTTACTCTTACTCGTTCTTCCCTCCATTTTTTCTCTAGTCTGCATTTCTCTTCCTCTCTGCTGCCTGTCGGTTTTTAAAAGTGAGAAGAAGCAAGAGAAGGAAGGGTGTGGGAAAAGAGGGGAGAAAGTGGTGTACGAAAGGTGGGCAGTGCAAAAGTGTGAGTGCTTGTATTGGTATGGAGTGGATCGGTGGGGGGGTAAATGGCTGAGAAAAGTGCAATAGCAGCAGATTTCATGCCACTGTCACCCTCTCTCTCCCTCTGCTTCCCTCTCCTATACAAGTCTCCAACACTCTTTACTCTAATTACTCAGATTGGGTTTCCTGGGGATAAAGGGAGGAAAAGGGAGTTACAGGGGGTCCTTGATATTGTCCTTGTCGAAGCCTTGGGGAGCGACTTGAGAAGTCATTCATGCATCCATCACACTCCCGATTTCACAATTTAATCAATCCCCTAATGAAAGAGAGTGGCAGAGAGAGAGGGCAGGGAGAGAGAGGTAATGGTGAGATGGCAGCCCTCACACTCTAACCCTGCTAAGCCAAAGCTAAGGGGTGCGGCCGCTCTTTGTCTGCCACCACAATGGCTGCCTTATTTTCATTCTCCCGGCCTGGAAGAGGGGAGTGAGGAGGGCGAGTCATTCCATTGTTACCTCCAGGGAGAATAGCACCTCTAATTTGCCATAAGCCTACACTATTAAAGACCAGACTCCTTTCACACTGCAATAATTGGAAAAAGTCATTCACTGCTTAACTTCCATTACCCCATGTTATTTTCACTAATGTGGAGGAAGGTCTTTTAACCTGCGTCACTACTAGCTATCACTCAAATGATACAAAAGCACATAGAGCGCACTATCTCTCCATTTCATTTTTTTCACACACTCACAGAGACCAGTAAGCCAGATAAATCTGAAAGCTCATCTTTTTGGCCCTGCGTCCCCTCTGTGAATGTGAAAATGGCATGCATGCCTTTTAACGCAGGCAGGGGAAAACTGAGCTTTTCAGAGGCAATGACAGAAGCCCATCTGTTCAAAACCCTGTGCAGCAGTAGAGTTGAAAATGGCAACTTTCTCTCACCTCTGACTGACTGTGTATTCATTCATTCTGAATGTCAGTGAAGAAGATCACACAGTACAGGTGTTGGTAGAAAGAAGGATTTGTTTTTATTTTGCCAGACAACTTCGCAATTTTAAAATAGTAATCTCTCAGTGCAACTTTTATGTGTCACAATACAAATCATCATTAATGCAATTGATGTATGGGTTCTGTTATAGCAGGAGAGGACACAGTTGAGATTTAACCAGTTGAGACTCAGCAGAGCAATGTAGATATTAGAGACAGAACAGCCTAATTTTGTTGTTTGCACCAATTGTTTCGGCATGAATAAATGACTTTATAAGACTAACAAGAGCCCTTCAGGAGTCTTCCATTCTAGTGGTTCCAGGAATCTGCACAGCAATTATACGAGCTAAATTCTAACGTCAGAATGCTAACATGCTCGCAAAGAGTTGCATAGTAGAATAGGATTATAGTTAGGCAGGTATCTTATCATGAAAGACTTATCAGAAATTTGACCCAGTGATAGCAGAAGAAAGTTAAGAATCACCAAATTTGTTGCAATTTGTTCGTTTTTGGGAATCACGAATGTCTACCAGGTTCAAGCCAATACATCCGATTGTGGTTGAGACACTTCCCTCAGGTCAACCTTGTGGGTGCCAGAGGAAAAGTTGGTCGACCTCCACTGAGGTCCATCTTAAACACTAAGCCACAGGTACGTCTGTATATGCAGACTCCCACTCTCGTCAGATAATGAATACAAGATGTTACGCTGTTTGTGTTTTATGCTTAAGTTAGCAAGTGCATATTTGAAAATCCCAACTTCAAACTGAGATACTCAACATCAGTCCTTCCCTAGCTTTTGAAGAGATACAATGCTCGACATCAAAGCATGAGGAAAAGTCTGTGTTTTAAAAAGGCCACAGGAAAGCTTTTAATGCAGACACTTTGCTGACTCACAGCAAAACACACAAGGTGTCTTTTATCTTTGCGTGTGCAACAGAGTGCATTTGACAGATGGAGTATGTGTGCGATATGCAGTGCCACAAAAAAACCTTTCTCTTGTAGATGCTCTTTTTCTTCAGTTAACCAGTCTGTTTGTGACCTGCTGGTCAATACCTGTATTTCTCGCCTGCTTGTTAGGCTTTACTGTACTGTTAGAGGAATATATCTCTCTGTTTGTTCCTTTTGGCGTTCATGTTTGGTGCAGCTATCCCTGTTTGTTAGGCTTTAGAGCCGTGAGAGGCCTGGCTTTCAGCTCTTTAGGGGATTGCTGTGACTTTGCCGTCTGCAAGTGACGCTTTCTGCTGTCCTACTGCTCACTGAACCAGTGTCATTCTCTGAACAGCGGCACACTACAGTGCACCTAATTGGCGCACTCATGACATGTCTCTGAGTGTTTGTGTTTGTGTGTGTGTGCCTGCATGTTTCTCTTAATGTTTGTGTGCGACATGCTTACCCCAGATAGTGGTACTTTGAAGATTTTACCAACTCAAGCAGTTGAATGCAGTTCCACTTTGTTTTGTGGAACTGTTTGTATTTGTTTGTTTTGTGTTTACAACTTTCCTTTTACAGTTTCTTTCAAGTGAGACATTTCAAAAATGACCACAGGGTCTTATTTGCATTCATAGCAGATTTCACTGCGGGGGTCAGAAGATCAAACCGTTAACCTTCCGAATGAAGGATGGTTGTGCTGCTCGTTCCAACACGATAGCCACATACGCTTCACATTGCACATTGCAGCAGTGTTTGCACATTACTCACATTATAATGTCCTTGAAAGTTCTTGTTGGCAGCTCACAGCCTATATGGTTTTCATATTTATGACATTTTAAATAAAACATCAGATGCGTTGAAATGACATCTTCTGAGAAACCAATGAAATATGACTTGGGACAAATACCTTCATACTAATTGATATTGTCTCTCTTTCAACTCAGAAATGAACAAATTATTGAAATGATTAAACAAATGTGTGTTTTGTGAGACGTTTAAACATTTTAGCTTGTTGACAATAGGGTAAAAAGAGGTGTTAGACGTTCAGACCATATAATAGTATCTGTCTAGAAACAATGTTGAATCCTGGTTTGTGCTCACTAGCTTCATCTAAAAACTCTTATATTTTCAACAAGGTCTTCACATAGGCAGCCCACTAACCATTTGTAGTTCACTGAAAGATATAACACACAAATCCCTAATAATACAGTTTTGTGTAACCAAATGCAAGCAGAATTTAGGAAATGTTTGTGTAGGAACAGTAGCAGTGCTAGTTCGAAACTTACTTCTTCTTTTGTATTTTCTCAGATGTGTCTTTATGTGGTTAATGTTTGCACCCTTTGGTTGCATGAGTAGCTACATACAGTCAGTATGTTTCCATATAAAAACCACTGTCAGCCACATCTGATATATGTGCTGTCTGTAAAACGGAGTTAATGAAAACTAAATGGTCATGATCATAATGCTCTTTTCTACTAACATATAAGTGCATGGTTTTATGTTGTATTCAAAGCAGAGGAAATATTAAATACGACTTTGTAGACTTCATTTTGGTTTTACTGAAAATGACTTTGATGCGGTCTGAATCTGCTTTTAATGGCCGAGCTGGTAAAGCTTGGTTTATGACTACAGTACGAACAGGTCTCCAGTCAGATACTCACCCCCACCCAACACACCATCAGCTCCACCTTTTTAACAAATTAACTTCTTCTGGTACTTATGCTTTACTTGTGTCATTTGGTGTTTCAGATTTAGCTGTTATTTACATTAGGATTCTCCAGAATCAAGCATATGGTCTCACCCCCCGATCTGGAAAAAATCATTCATGCCTTCATTTTTTCCAGACTAGATTACTGTAACTCCCTTCTCTCCGGTATCAACCACAAATCACTCTCCTCCAATTAATACAAAACTCTGCAGCTAGGCTTCTAACTGGTTTTAACAGACGACACCACATTAGCCCTGTTCTAGCCTCCCTTCATTGGCTCCCTGTCCGTTTTAGAATTGATTTTAAGATTTTACTGATCACTTTTAAAGCACTTGGGGGGCTGGCCCCGAGTTACATAACAGACATTTTAACTCCTTATGAGCCAGCGCGCAGCCTTAGATCCTCAGGCGGGGGCCTTCTAACCATTCCAAAGTCAAGGTTAAAAACCAAAGGTGATCGTGCCTTCGCCATCAGGGCCCCTCGGCTTTGGAACGCCCTGCCTGAGGAGATAAGGCTTGCAGGATCAGTAACCTCTTTTAAATCTCTTCTTAAAACACATTTTTATAGGCTTGCTTTTATGTGACGTCTTCCTTTTACTTTGCTCCTACCGTCTGAGTTGACTACATTGTTGTTCCTGTTTTGTTGATTTAACCCATTTCTTTTTCTTTTTCCTATTCTTACTTATGTTATTCGACTACTTCCCTCACATCTGTTGTCTTCCACAAATTTTGCATTGTCTTGTCAAAGCACTTTGTAAAACTCTGTTTTTAAAAAGCGCTATATAAATAAAGTTTATTATTATTATTATTATTTCTTCTATAAGATCAACCTCGAACCCAGATTATTCACAAGGATCTACGGTATAAGATTGTGTCATTTGTATGGTAATTGTTTCAATTTTACCCACAATGCCCCAAGAACAGTATGGCAATGGGTATGGTAATTGCAGTTCTCCATACGTGAGAACTGCAATTACCTTCTGATTATCTTCAGCATGCCATACCTGCACTTCAATAACTTCCAAGAATAGGAGACATCAATTATAATTTGCCAATGTTTGCCTGAGGTATAATGACTGTACCTGTACATGCACTGACATAGATCAGACCTGTAGCACCTGTATGCATCAAGAAAAAGGATGATATAAGAATCTTTATTTGATCCTTTATCACACAATCATAGTGAAACTATTTTTCAGGTAGCCTGTGGAGTAAAGGTCCAGTTTGAAGGATTTATGGGGCTTTAGGGACAGAAATTAAATACAATATTAGTAGAAATTGAATATGATATTCATAATTATTTTGTCATCCTTTAATCACACATCCACACAGTCCACCATGTTGCACCACCATCTTTCTACAGTAGCCCAGAGCTTAAAAACCACAGCACACACTAAAGAGAGGGCCTTACGTGTTTATTGCTACTTCGATGGCCACCATAGGAAAGGACTGATGTGAGGGCTATTCAGCTGGTTGCAATCTTCACTGCTAGATTAGACTTAATCCCGCACACTGGGCTTTTAAGGAAGAGCTACTGCTGATCAGATCTATATGGACTGATTCTGACTCAGCTTTTTGTTTTATGACTTCCATTATACAACTGAGATGGACTGCTTTTTTACATGATTGGTGGATGGATTGGTAGTGTTAAATGAGAGCAGTCACTCATTTTGTGAGATCATCAATCTGTTTGGCACACATTAACTTCCTCATCCATCATTTATATTATAATCTCTCCGTTCCATCTGCTTGTTTGGTTTAGGAAACACACGTTCATCCTTTGATGTTTGTGTAGGAACATTAGCAGTGCTAGTTCGAAACTTACTTTTTTTGTGTGTGTCATTACACAGCGCCTCCATCACTCTGGTGAGGAGGACAGACCTGCAAACATAATGAGTATACTGGCATCGACAGTGCCTGTGAACACAGCAAATTCTATTTCTAAATGTGTATTCTGGAGCCCTAAGCCTCTCCATGTTCCTCCCCTTTGTTTACATATAGCGCCTTCTTTCCTAATCTGCCATGGTGATATTTGCGTGGGCTGAGGGAAAGCTTGAATGCTGAGGCAAACAAATGCAATGTAATATGCTCAGGAACACTTTACCATACAAAGCAATGAGGCCCACCATTGCCTGAGCTTGAGCTTGAGCGACCTAAAAAATAGACAAGAACAGCCTGGTTAAAGATATCTAATTGAAGAGCTAAAGCCAAATTAGGTCAAGTTCATGCTTATTGTGTAGCTATGTGAGCTCAATCCCCAGTTTGGACTAATGACTGAGACAAATAGAAACCCACCTTTCAGTTCTGTGTTTAGTCTCCAGCAAGTCCTGAGGGGCTCTGCAGTCAAATTTGTATTGATATGTTAACGTCCAGTTAGACTTTCAAAATAAAGTGTACAGTTCACATAGTATGACATATTATGACTTTTGGAATGTTATTAACATTGTCAGACAGTCGCAGTTTGGCTAGGTTTAAGGGAAAAAAATATTGGGTTAGGGTTAGGTTAAAAAAGTTGGATAGGGTTAGGAAAGGATCATACTTAGGGTTAAAATAGCTTAACATAAGTTATAGAACTAAGTTACATAATTTGCTTGTGTTCACTTACTGACGTTATTACTAACTGAAATCACCTGACTCGAACACCGGCCTCCTGAGGGGAAGTCCTGTGAATGACTCACCGTACAACCCCAGCTAGCCCCTGACTGAGACTTTCTCACTACCTACAGTGTCAAACTTAGGCCATGTCCACACGTACCAAAACGATCTTTTTTTTCCCCCGTTTTCCTTGGCATCATTTCAAGAGTATTTGCGTCCAAATGGATCCATTGTAAATGACTCAACACGCTGTAGTTCATATTTCAGGCATATAGGTGGCACTTGAAATTCACCAAAAAAGGAGAAGAAGAGACGGAGCATGTGCATAAAGCTTGCGCACTGTATGCAAACAGTAGAAGGAGAAACCGAACACAACAAAAAGAAGACGAAAATGGCTAGTCAGTTGTCCATAATCCTTTTTTGCTCACTGTAGTGGCATAGGAGCATAATATTTTGCTCAATATCTTCTGTGGCACGAACGCAAGCATGTAGTCAGCCATTGTTGTTATTGTTGTTATGAGACGTTGCGGGGTTAAGAGGTCGAAGGCGAGAGGTCATGGGGTGGGGCGATGGCGTCATCAATAAGCAAAGTATGCGGATTCGCTGTCCACACAAGAACGCAAGGGCAGCGTTTTCGGATTTTTCCACCCTGAGACCAGGTTTCAAAAAAGTCTGTTTTACAGGCACTGCGTTTACAAGATCCATGTGAACGATCGGCAAAAGCGACACAAAACATGTGCGTTTACACACAGAAGCGTTTCCATGTGGATGGCCCCTTAGAAACATTGGGCCACGAACAAGACTGCAGTATTTGACGCACTGTGAGTGAGAACAGGTTGTTAAAGCTCCACTTTGTTCATCAGCTATTCGCTAACTGTGTCTGCCTGCTGTTGGTGCTGGGCGGATAGAATACAGTGGGGGGGGGGGTTGTTTTTTCACTGAAAACAGTTGCTATTGTGTAAGACTAAACCAGCCAACAATTAAGTTGGCCCAAAAACCAAAACAATGACCTAAAACTTGCTATACAGCATAAAGCTTTGTGGTGCTGAGGGGAAGTGATGTCAGGTTATAATTCTCTGTTTCATCGCTCTGAGCAACCCCTTTCACATCCAAGTGGAATCTGGATCATCACATTCATAGATTAAGCAATAGTGTATATGTACAACATGCAGTGTAGTCACACATCTAAGTGTTAGTAGTTGGACACTTTAAAAGTGTTAGTTAACATGAATTTTTAAGTGAGAATTAATTCCTCTGCACCCCAGTAATTGTGGTAGAATCACGGTTCTGTGTTATTCATTCCCCTCTCTTCATCTCCTCTTCTCTGTTTTCCCCGAAGACCCGGTAGCATGATAATTTCTCATTTGATTCAGTTTTGCCTGGCAGAAGGGAGCTAAGCTCACTGATAAGATCTCCTTAAGAACCAGACAAGTTGTCAGTAATGAAGGGAATTGCTTTGATCCGTCGACAAATAGGTCATTTAGACAGTGTCTGGTTTCTGATGCCAGATGATACAGTCATGCCTCTCTCTCTCTCTCTCTCTCTCTCTCTCTCTCTCTCTGCCTCTCTCTCTCTCTCTGCCTCTCTCTCTCTGCCTCTCTCTCTCTCCCCCTCTCTCTCTCTCCCCCTCTCTCTCTCACTGCCTCTCTCTCTCACTTTCACTATCAATCTCTCTTAGTTGAGCGCCACCTGTCTGTTCCCTCTCCCCATATAGTCACATACTATCAAGAAAATAGAGGGAAAATCAAAGGGAATGACAAAAAAACTGAGAACTGTTTTTGATTCTTATTGGCACTCTTGAAAATGAATTCTTTTGTTATTTATTACCCAATGGAGAGATTTTTATGTGTGTGTTACTGTGTGTTATTGTGTGAGGTGCAAGATTGCAGTGCAGCGCGAGAGTTTCCCTCTTTCATTAAAGGAAATAAAAAGTACTTATGCAGTTATAAGAAGCTCTTCATATTCATCTCATGCTGGGCTTTTTTTCTTTTCAACACAATTCCTCCCTCTCTGAAGGCAAAATGGTAGAATGACAGCGAGAGCCGATCACTACTGAAATGACATCCCGTCTGTCACAATATTCTGTGATAAAAGCAGAAGACTGATAACATGCTACAGCAGTAAGCGGATTCATTTCCTTGACATCCATTATTGGATCCCTTAATGCAAAACCATGTATATATATTCATGTGATATGCATGTGTGTGTTATTACATTCATTATAAAATCATGAGGCAGACAAGGCACAACTGTGCACGCTTGAATGCGCACATGTGAAAACAAATATTTGGTAGAAACTGATAAGGATAGGGATTCTGGCACCGTCCCTCAATAGTTTTCAAAGCGTTTGCGTGAACATTGTGGGAGGGAGAGCTAATTGGCTGGAATGACTGTGGAAACGTGCCGCTGAATCTCTTTCCCCCCCAAGCAGGACGACTTGGAAACGGGTGGGAAATCAGGGAGGCGGGGAAAACCCAAATGGAATTACGGAGAGCTATCACTTCCTAACTGGTGAGGATTTATACGCCACTGCCAAGGCCAACGGATTGAAGTAATTTCATTTTTCATGCATGGCTTCTGTCCCCACGGAGACCTGAAGCGAAGAGAGAGGGAGTGATGAGAGAGTATAGCAGAAAGGAGAGATGAGAGGAAAGGGGTGGAGTTGAAATGAGAGAGAGAGGGAGTTTGAAATGAGGAGGGAGGGCAGAGGAAAGGAGAGACAAGGAGAGGGGAGGAGAAAAGAGGGATGAATGAGTGGGGGAGACAGTTTGGCAGTGGGATGTGTAGTAATTGCTTGTATTTTCTAATGCGACAGGAGAGGTAGATGAGGCCGGTGTGCTGCAGTCTCTGTGCTTTGCCTGTAGAGGAGGGTAATGGCAGTACATTGAGAGTTCAGCAGAGATGCTATAGCTGGATGTTTGTTAGTTTGTTGGTGTTTAACGGGTAGAGTTCCTTTGAAGTAATAGCAGTCAATGCCTGCAGCTCGTTAATTATCATAGCTGTCAGCAGTAATTTGCTGAGATATGTGCAGAGCATTCTGACGTTCTCCTCCCCCTATTCCCCAAAGAAAACACACAGACAGACATGCACAAATAGCAATAGTGGGATGTTGTGACAGCTCCTTTTGCATTCGTACAGGAAAGGCATCTATAACTGATCGTATTTGTTTGGTAAGAAAGACACACTTCAACTTGATATTTGTTTAGAGAGCTGATGATGATGCTGTAGCTGATGAAGAGGAAAAGAAGGTTGTGTCATTGTCAGTAATGGTGACAGGTTTTTATTCCACCGGCAGGAAAAGTTAGGATGACACCTGTCTAATACTGTATGTCCATACCGTGTCCTTGTTAGTTGTTCCAGCTATTTTCTCAGCAGGGGAGAATTCCTCCTGTGTCAAAAGTGTGGCTAAATTGGTTCCTCAAGTGGTGAAAGATGGAGACAACTTTGGACAGCGGGACTCTTCTGGTGCACTCTGGCTCTCCACTGAAATGTTAATTGATTAGAAGGGGAAAAGGCTGACCATTTCCTGTGTGTGTATGTTTGTACAGGATGTGCCCAAATATTGGAGTAAGTGTATGATTGAGTCATTTTGATACACCGGCTGATGTTCACGGGTTGTCATGTAGTTAATGGGCAGAGATGGGATGCTTGGAGTTTTGGACTCCATTTGGGCTCTAAATCGGAAAAAAAAGCTCCTCCAAATGAGTCCCAATTACACAGCACTTCAGTCCAAATCACATGCCTAGCCTTGCACTTAATGCACCTATTAGCTGTCTATCCGGGAAGGATAGCAGAACCAAAATACAGGCCTATTTCTTGAAGAACTTTCTGCTTCCCATCTCCCACAGTATTTAAGTAATTTTCTTCTCATGTGTATCTCTGTTTCCTGATGTTTCTTCAGCAACAATTATGACCTCATATTTTTCACTCTCCTATCTAATTGTTTTTTTTCCTTCACATACTGTCTGTAATACCAGCCTGAGTCCTGGCAAATATTAATAAATCCCAACCTGACTGTCAAAGTTCGCAGTAAACATATGTTGATTTCATTTCTCCCTCACTGAAATATTGAATTAAAATTTCTCTTTTGAAGCTGTCGAATTCTGCCAAATAGAATGCATAGCGCTCCCTGCGGCAGCACTAATGGAATCCTTGAATATGTGGTAGCTAAAAATGCCAAACTGTGATATATAATATCTGTGTGTGTGTGTGTGTGTGTGTGTGTGTGTGTGTGTGTGTGTGTGTGTGTGTGTGTGTGTGTGTGTGTGTGTATGGGTATGTCAGTGTGCTTGTGAATAATATGCAATATCAGGTTTCTGAGATTGTGTAAGGACAAAATTGTTAAACTCTGGGGCTGTATATCACAAACTGGTCCCTGAATGATAAACACGCCACAACACATGCTGCACCCATAGGTGTAGGCTGGCCATTGTAACTATGTTTGAGTGTATCCTCAGTTCAAGACAGTATAGAGAGAGAGGAACTGTGGCTCAGTGAAACACAGTATGACACTGAATAAACACGTGATTGATTGACTGATTGATTGAGTGTTCCTCTCTGTCTGTTGTGATGCAGATTCGTTCAGACCAGGACCAGGACATTTCCATCCGGTACAGCATCACTGGGGTGGGAGCAGATCAACCACCCAATGAGGTGTTCAATATCGACCCTGTGCTCGGAAAGATGTTCGTCACCAAACCTCTTGATCGAGAACATCGCTCTTCTTACCATGTGAGTCTCTCTCTCTCTCTCTCTCTCTCTCTCTCTCTCTCTCTCTCTCTCTCTCTCTCTCTCTCTCTCTCTCTCTCTCTGTGTCTCACACGGGTCGGGCTTAGAAAAGTAGAAATTTAGCATGCCCGTTCAGATGAAAAATGTACTTTCAGTAAATAATAAGGAAGCAAGGCCCATCCTTTGTTTCCAGCTGGCTCAAAAAGTCGAACTCAGAATCAGTGTGTCTGTACATTATAAAAGTGCTCTTTGAATACTGTGTTTATATCATGAAATTAAATAAGAAAATCTCAAGAAAGACACACAAAGAAGAAATCAATCATAAAATCTGAATTAACAGCTGACTGCTGCATTAATATATGCAGATGTGTGTGAACAGTGTGAAAACTAATCACATGAAAATGATTTTATTGTTTTATCACATGTTGGCTCAACATCTGATATCTGAAAGCATTTCATTACATCCACTCAGTAAGTGTTACAAAAGAATATTGCCTTGCATTTTTACGTTAAGCAGGAACACACTTCTTTGAAGAGCTGTGTCTCTGTGTTCTTTGAAAACTTTGATAACTGTGAGGGACAAGATTGTTGTTGTGCACAATGATAATGGATGGAAATAATTTCCATTTTACACCTATTCAATAATATAGGTGCAACAGCACTATTTGCAAAGCCTAAGTGGCTGAAGTGAAGCTTATAACAGAGGATGTGATAATAAGTAATTGAGCTATCAGCCATGCACATTATATTTTTCATAGCTTCTCAACTGCCAACAGTAGGACATACCAAAAAGACTTACCTTGTGTTTGTCTGAGACTGAGATAAAAAGATCAATGTCATTCTCATGTGACAATTATGCTCCCCTTTGCAAAGAGTTAGATGAGAAGATTATTTCTACGCTGATGTCTGTATGCCAAGTATGATGCTACCCCACAGCCGCTAGCTTAGCTTAATTTAGCAGCAGTTTACAGTTATTTTAGCAACAAATAAAGCTATCTGTCAAATGAAAAAGTCCATGAATCATAGAGAGTTGAGCCAGAGCAGCTGGAGGATATCAGAAAATATGATTCAGTTTCTCTAACATAGTAAATGGTGTGTAACAAAGTGCTGTAAAGCACCTGCACTTTTCACAGGAGATCATACCAGCTTACCAAAGGCATTGGGGTAAGGGTTAGAATGACAGATGCGCTTTTTTCCTTGCAAGTCAGTGTAGCATCAAAATGATTCTGAAGCTGTTATTTTAAGATAAAATAGTTACATAATGTTGCTTTAAGCCTGTCGCTCTGCTGCCATGAAAAGTGAGCCCTGTGGCAGAGGTGAGCATGTTTATCATTTCAAGATTCTGTCTCTGGTTTTCTCTGTCTCTGTACCTGCCACCCCTTTTATTCTGTGGGAATCTAGTTTGATTTACGGTCCTGGTGAGCTTTGCAAGCACAACCTTTTAGTGTGAGCTGAGCAGATTTATACCCCGGAGAAGCTCCAATCAATGAGGGAATTTGTTAAGAAAGGCGCAGGCTTGCTAAAGGCTGTTTAAGTCAAACTCCATGTTGTTTGTTGTAAAGGAAAAGTGTTCGATGGTGAGGAATACAAAGTGCAGGAAGGAATCAGATTAGACAAGGAAAATATGCACATGTGAACAAATGAAGAAAGGTGTTGCAGTTCAATTAAAGGCCTCAAATGCCAGATGTTGTTTGAGCAACAGGACAGCAATTGTATAACACATGAACATCCTTAAGCTGAGAACATTAAAGACAGGGAAAAGTTGATTTACAGAGCAACATCAATCTGAAAAGCAACAACACACTTGAAATTAGAATTTGACTTTGTGCTCTGACTTTTGTTTACTTCATATTTCATGCAAGGACAGAACAAAGTTACGGTCTAGTTCTTTTTATTTCAAAAGAATGAGGACTCTGAAATTCAAAACCAGTGATGCAAAAATATGCATTCTTATGAAGGAAAAAAAAAACCTTGTAGCTCCTGTTTGCTGTTACCTTTATCAGGATGCTGCCTCTTTGCCAAATACCAAGTGCTGCATGGTACGATCTGTTTTCTCCCCCCAGCCTTTCACGACAATAACTTTAATGTGGACCCTGAATTACATTTTGCCTTCTTTAAACATGACGGTAATCTCTGACTTCTACCGTTATTGAATTAGGGTGTGGGTGCATGGAGGAAGGAGGGACGAGGGTGGGTAGAGATAACGGGCCGGGCTCCCAGCCTGTTTGAGCACAGCGTGATGCGATGTGCGATGGCAGCACACGGATATTGGGTGCAGGACAGATCAGACAATGCAGTGGGAAAAGTAAAGTCAAATTAACCTCAGGGAGACCTGAAGAGACAATTTTGGTGGAGGTGCAGAATGGGAGCAGGTGGTGGAGAGGGGAGGATGGGAGGCAGGGATCTTCACATCTCTGAGAAGAAGAAGCGAAGGAGAATGCTACTTATTCTATTTCCTGCCACAACGAGCCTGGAGGCTATTTCACTTATCTGGCTCTCATGCTCTTGCGCTGGCCAGGTAGCATTTTTCCCATCAGGCATGCTCAGATGGAAAGAGTAGCATTCCCTCAATTCTCCATACATGACAGAGTAAAAAAAATCTGCCCATGTTACAGTTTTTCTTCTTTTTTCTCTATCTGTTCCTAACATGTTTTAAATTTTCCCCAAAGACCCTTCCAATTTTGTCACTTTTCCTTTCACTTCTATACCTAACATCAAATAGGGTGGAGGGTCTTTTCCCTGAAAATGATTGCTGACATTTTAACAGAATAAATATTTACCAGCCTATATGTTAGGAGCAGGATGTAGATAGTATCTGGACCTTTTTCCCTCTGTTGTATGAAATAAACTAAACATCCCCAGTGCTTCCAGCTGAATATCACTGAATAAGTCATGCTCAGGGATATAAACATTCCCGGGTAAGGTGAAGTGAATCAAAACAGCTTTAGAGACAGCCTAGGAATTCATCTTGAAATGCCACCTGAGTCTGTTAGTTTGACCTTCACATATGGAGTGAAAAACAAACTACAAACATGTGTTTAAACTCAACATATCCATGATAATTCAGTTATTTTCCTTGCTCTTGTTTTCATTCATTCCTTTCCCTTTTTCTCTTCATGGAGACCTCATTAAAGCAAGGAAGCAGTCAGGACACGTTTTACAGCATGTCCAAACTTTGTGAGAAATCCTGGTTGGTGATTCCATTGATCTGAGCACAGCTGAGTTGAATTTTAGATGGGCTGACTGTGTTTGTGGAGTCAGATGGAAGTGAGGAGATTTTAGGACTCGATTTCAAACAAAACCAAACAGAATGTTGGCCTGGGATCCGACGCAGTGATCCTGAAACAGGCACCTTCCCTTTACAACAAGAGCCAATAAAATGAGATGTTTCTTGTTTTGGTTTCTGCTTAGATAAAAACTTTGGGGGAAAAGAGATAAGAAGTCTGGAGAAAGTACATGATCGCAAAGGCAATTACTCTGCAAGAAAAATATCCTGAATTTCACTTCTGGCCCTGCTTAAAATTGCCGTGTAGGTTTTTCAAACTTCTGTACTGTATAATTCAATAATGCAGATTGTATCAGCACCTTGTTTTCATGAGCAGGTTGAATGCCAAATTCAGAAAACAGCACAGAGGTGTTTTTCTGTTGGTTGTAGAGGTGCTGTGAGAGCAGTCACCTTGAAGGATAAAAAAAAAACAACAGCTTTCATTTTGTTGGTGTTTTATTTATGTTGTTTCTTCCTTGCTTTTGTCCTTTCCTGAGTGGAGACAGTTGGGAATGCACTGAGAGGATGAGGGCGTCTTTAAAAGCAGTGATTCGAAAAAGTGATACTTAAACTTGCCAACAACTACTGAAATGTAGGCAATAACAGCAGGTACTGTGGACGACAAGTGGATTGTTGTTTATATTAACCCAGCTAATAACACATTAAGTTTAAACTGGTCCTAGTTCTCTTCCTAAATCTAACAGATTAATATGGAATGTGGCTTATTTTTTGTACAATAAATGCAATGACTCTACAGCACATGAGAGTATTTTTAACCACATGCCACAATCCACAAATATAACATTTTGAGTAAAACAAATTAAAGACAGAAATCCACTGTCTCAGGAGCAGTGTCCGTTGATGCCTTAGCATTTATTAAACCCAGTTCAACTCAGTTGTGTCAGTTAAAACTGGACGTTTCTTTACGTTTGTTTAGGTTGAGATTTCTATTTTGTTTTTCTTGCAATGCTGTGCTTATGCTCTTGTTTAGGTCCAGGCACAAAAAACCGCTAGGTTAAGGTTAGGAAGGCATCATGGTTTGGCTACCATTATCTGTTTTGGTTGATACACTCACTCATGAAAAGGTCTCCAGGTGTCCTGAAAAGATATCCAGTGGTTTGACTTGAGCTCCAGTCACATGTTTGGCAACATGATGGCTAATAATAAAGCCATCTCCACAATACCCTCCACCTCATGCTGTGACAGGTGGCTAATAAGCATATCATGTGAACCTAACATGCCATGTTTACGACACATGTCAACCTTGAATTTTATGTTGGTTTGTGGAAACATTAACTGTCAACTGTAGACCTATCTCAGAGTCAGTTGGCTAGGCCCTTGTTTTATTCCATCAGTTATTATTTATCCTTTAATGTTTATCTCCATAATTTTCTCCATTTTACCAATTCAAACTCTCATCTCTGACCGTCATTTAAGATTTATCAGTTCAAGAACTCCTGCTGCTATTATGGTTAGAATCTAACTTCTTCTTTTCTTGTGTTTTTCTGCCTCCCAGTTGCGAGCCCATGCCGTGGACATGAACGGAAACCAGGTTGAGAACCCCATAGATCTGTACATCTTTGTCATCGACATGAACGACAACAGACCAGAGTTCAAAAACCAGGTGTACAACGGCTCTGTGGACGAAGGCTCTAAACCAGGTGATGAAACATGGATGGAAGGGTGGATCAATGCAAGAGACAAGGAGTGAAGTGTGAAGCAGGAGCAATTACAGGAGTGTGTATTAAAAACGATTAAGAAATGCGAGATGAGGTGAGCTGTTTGGATGTAGGAAGAAGGAGGGAGAGCAGCAAGTATATCAGGAGAGATTGGTGTCGTTAAAAGTATGACTACAACAGTGAATCTTTGAAGCAACAGAGGATTTTCCATTCCCCCTTGATTTAGCAGACAGACGGAAAATCTGTCTCCTACAGTGGCGTTTCATTTAGCCGGCTGCAGCAATGGCCATAAACCAAAGAGGGTGCTCAGGCTGGAGAGGAGATTGAGGATTAAATGTACCACACTGCAGCACCACTGGGTCATTTTATGTCTAACCCCAGAGCGGAAGAATCACGGAGATGAGCTCTCTGTGTGTATGCCTGTGTGTGAGTGTGAGCCTGATGAGGCAGAGTTTATTGCACGAGAGGTGATTTCAAGAGGTGTCCAGGTGCTCATTTAATTTCCTTTTCTTTTTCTCTTACTTTCTTTCTTATTCACTGCTTTTTTTTATCTGGTGCCCCCCTCCCCAAGCCTTGCCCCACACAGAAGACAAGTCTCTGCGGCATGCATGACATTCAGCTGAACAATAATCATAAAAAAAGAGAGTTTGGGAATTTAGAGCTCCAGTGGTTTCAATGGAAGGCCAATTACAGACTTGAATTAGTTTGCAAATTAAAGAGTCATTATGGGGACCTAATCCTGTCAGGCACAGCTTAGGACGCCCATACAAAGGGTCCACATTAAACCCCCTAAGAGTGCAGCTTAATGAAATTACCCCAGCGATGTGTGACACATTGTGATTCTTCATCTCCTCTTCTGTATCCCCCCATCTCCAGAAAAAAGTGAAGGGTGGAGGATTGATAGTCACTCCACTTGGAATCAAACCAAATACGGAGTCTGTCCTCTATTTCTCTCTTTTCCTCTCCCTCCCTCTCCGCTCCCATTTTTTTTCTTTCTCGTCTCGCTGAGAGGCCTTTAGAGTGCTCCCTCTGGCCAAGTCATTGACAAATGTTGCTTTGAAATGTAATGAAGTTTGAAATGGGAGCTGCGGTTACAATTATCCTCGGACAGGGGCTGTCACTGGCATGATATCACTATCTCTGGCAATTAGAATCGGCTGCGAGAGAGGCAGCGCAAGAGGGAGAGCGATGGAGAGATTGGGTGACAGGCAGTGATCCCGCAGAGCTATATGAGTGTGTGGAGGCAGCAAACAAGTGGTGCATTCATGGAGGGATAGTGGCTCATTCTCTGCATATGCAGCACTGTATGTCTGCGCCTGCTTGTGCTCAAAGTCAAGAGATTTTTATTTACAGAACCGGTTCTTAACAGTAAGATCAATTCAAGCAAGGGTCATCAAACATTTAGACAATTTTAATTTGTTCAACTGCATATGAACCACTAATGTTATGCATGCACTCTGTATGTTACAAAGCTAACATTCTGCCAATGTCAGCATATTCCATCAAAATTTTCGCATTGATTAAGTATAAGATTTGTTGTGTTACATTCGTTCAGTTAGATAATTTGTTTATGCTAACTTCTGATGGCACAGAGTGCACACAATCTATCAGAAATCTGCCCTTAAACGATAAAAATGTTCCAACTTTTCATACTCGAGGTATCATCCAGATTGAAAAAAGAAGGGATGTTTTGCAAACAAATCTGAGGTCATGAAGGTTCCTTTAGGAATGAATGGACTTTAGGCACACTTGCATATAGACACAGAGCTTTGTGGAAACGAGGCTTTGCAACACCTGTCATCAAAATCTACTCGTAGGACGTGCAAGAGCTTACCATTATATTTGCAGCCTGTTCAGTGTATCCAGTAAATACAGAATATGATGTGACGTATGAGGCCATTAAAAACTGATCACTATTATACTTTATCTGCACGTTATACGCTATAGCTGTGCTTATATGTCGATTACAGAACAGGTCTCCAGTATTTCTCTGCTGTAATACATCTTCAAAGATCAATTAGCTTTATTGTTATTGTTATGAAGCTGTTATGGAACATCTAAGTGGTTTATTAGCTATGTTCATGTGCGCATGAACCAATATCAGGTGTGATTATTTCCAATCCCACATCTGTTATTAAACTCTTTCTGATGGTTCATTAAGCAGAGTACTACATTGTGTGCAAAGACTTTTGTAGCTTCTACCTCTATTGTTTAACTATAAAACTATCCAACAAGGGGCACAAAAGTACAAAATGATCACAGTCACACATTTATTTGAGGGAAACAATTATAGATTATAGAAAAATTATAGGTTTATAGAATATAAGTGAGGTTATGTATGTTTTTGATAAACAGGAGCCATTATTGCCTCAAGAGGTAACTACAGACACTGAATCTCCCATGTCTGTCTGTGACATAAAACATAATGATAGCAACATAAGTCATACTGTCAGGAAACAGATTTAGTTTAGTAACACAATGCCATCTAAAGTAAGTTAACATTATCTAACACTAGTAAGACCATATAAGGCTGCAGCAGCAAAACCTCTGAGTTTATTGAATTTAATATGGTTGTGTGTTACTAAGGCTAAAATAAATCTGTTCATATTTAATCTAATGGATGTTGTACTGGACTTACTGTTTATTTTTTGTCCCAGCTTGCTTGGTAGTTGGACTCATGTGTTGACAGATATTTTTTCCTTTATCAGGAACACCTGTGATGCACGTGTCAGCGTTCGATGCTGACGACAACACTACAGCTAACGGAATGGTGCGCTATCGAATACTTTCCCAAATGCCGCACAGCCCCATACCCAACATGTTCACCATCAACAGTGAGACTGGAGACATTGTGACTGTGGCACCTGGTCTTGATCGAGAGGTTGGTCTATCTCTATTCACAAACTGCAGCGATAAAACCGTGTAAAATGAACCAAAACACACAGAATAGATAACAACTGTCTATTGATTTTTAAGTCTGTGAACACTTCAGTAGTGTCCACAAAGTCTAAATGAACTATAGCTGCCAGGTGATGCACCTTTATCTTTGTTTAGGGAGCACAGTTCCTAACAGCACTGTTTACTGTGATGACACACTGTGATGCTCGTTACAAATGTTTTTCTAGCCATTTGTCACCACACACACCAGCTCATAATTTTTTTCTTACAGTAAATTGCCTTCTTCTGCGGTCACCTTGTTTATAGAGCTATAAAAGTTGTGACAAGATCCAAATGTGTTTATTCTCATGACATGGATGTGCCAGTGACAACTCTGCAAAGAAATCTCCGAGACAGATCATCCTCCCAAACTGTCACCAGTGACAGACCTATTAACAACACATCACGCTACAGTGGGCTGCTCACGTTGTGTTGTGTGTGGGTGTGTGTCTGTGTATATGTGTTTGTCTGTGTGTGTGTGTGTAGGTGGGTGTGTGTGAGTGTGTGTGTGGGTGGGTGTGTGTGTGTCTGTGTGTCTGTGTGTGTGTTTATGTAGTAAAGATAGAGTGAAAATATCTGAGATAGAATGCCCTTGACACCTGTCAGACAAACACAAAAGCCCATATAATCACATCTACACTCGATAAAACACAGGCATTTCGGGGGGGCTGAAGGGAGCAGTAGAACAAAAACAGAGCTGGGCAGACGGGGTATTACAATGAGTTGGGAGGAAGCGAGTGTGAATTTGGCAATGGAGTTCGGGTGATGGAGACAGAGAGGCAGGATGAGACATGACGGTGCCAGAGGGAGAGAGAGAAGTATGAGGGGAAGGGGGAGTTAAAATGTCTCAGCTGAATCTCTGTTGCTTATTTTTACTGTTTTTTCTGCGAGGTGCTAATCCATCCAGTCACCCCTGGTGTCGGATTAAACCTCTACCCCCACTACACAAACACACACACACACACACACACACACACACACACACACACACACACACACACAATTTTATTGTTTACACCACCTTATTTATGAAAACGACTGAAAAAAGCCATACCTACTATGTATTTATCCAGGGTAGTATCATTGGCAGCTCTTTCTCAGGAGCAACAAGCTCATCATCACTGTGTTCGACACATTCACAGCTGGATGTGATGTCCAGTACAACCTCTGTGTGATCAGTTGGCCTCTGAGCAGATCCACTGCAGCTGATATGGGTTATGGCCTTGCTGAAAGGCACCTCAGTGATGGTGATAAGGAACCCAGATAGCACACATAATTGGGAAGACGCTGGCGAGACTTCGGCATTTGGTTGAAGTCTAGCCAGCATTTTTCCAATTAGCAAAAGCTCCCCATACTACTCTTTCCAATGTAAATCACGCCAACGTATGGAAGACATATGTGTGCTGTTGGCGAAAGGACAGGCGATGCTTTTTCACTTTCACCAACAAAATATAGAATGCGCTTACATGCCTCATTAGCATACAATCTATATTGGAATCAAAATAAGGAGAACTGCATTTTAACATGAGTAGCTTTGAAAAAATTAATGAATTGGTCAGTTGATTAACAAAAATATGTTTAGCAGCTAGCTGGCTAACGTGTTGGAGGATTTAACAGCTAGGGAGACTGATTTCCCTCAAAAGTTGGTAGAGCTGAAGGAGAATGGATGTTGGACTTAGTTGGCCAGAGACATGACCCCTAATCAATTATAATGTTGCTCCGTAACTGCAGAAATGCAAATAATTAACTGTTTGCTAAAAATGTCAAATAACCAACTTAAAGGTGTGGATGCATGTAAATGCGGACATACATGTATGTGCATGCAGGTGATGCCATTTATACGCCCACCAATGGTTTCACACTATTCCGCTGATCAGCAGGTGGCGGTGGTACATGCTGCCAAGACATGCCGCAGTTCGCCAACAAAAGCAGGGAAGAAGAAGACTTGGAGCAATGGAAACAATGCTGGATATAAAATACTTTCAAAAATTGGCTTTGTATTATGAGGAAAGAATTGTACTGTAAACGTTTTTTTTCGTCAGTGACATACATTTTGTCTAACACTGCAAGGTTGTTTGAAAGGCAACGTTATGTCAATGTTACTTAATTCTGCTGCCTCCAAGTGGCCCAAAAAAAGTTCAATTCAGTTGCAGGTTTTGACACAATAAACTGTCAAAGAAAAATGTTTTAATATAATGTATAATTAAATGATTGTTAACTGATTAAATTAACACAGATTTTTTAAAAATCAAAATTGATCAGTTAACGCATTATGATTGCAATTAATGCATATTGGCCAAAGAATTCACCAAGTTGTGATGTCGCTTAACTCTGTCTCGTATTGCTATTAAGCAAGCCTGGCAAAACCCCCAGCTCAATAAAGTTGCAATAAGAGTGGCACCTGACATTGTGTATTAATTCCAGATGCAAATGCAGAGCTCCATGTACACATGTAATTAACCAGATAACATATCTACATTGCGGGTTAATACCCGGTGTCAATGCATGTCTGACCGAAACCTGAAAGCTGGTCTAAACCTAAAATTAATTCTAACTTTCGCCTTAAATACAAGTCCTATCACTCAAACACCCTGTAAAAGAAATGAGGACCAGCCTAAATGTCCAGACACTCTGTAGCATACAAATCTATACTTCTGTATTCTGTTATCTGAGATCAGATAAGAAGTCTCAAATCTTGCAGAAAAAAAGAGTCTGAGCTTGTGTACTGTACATAAACTAAGATGCTACACAGCCCACTGTGGTGCTTTCCAGGTCCATTTATAGTCAGCACTTTAGCCCTTTGGAACTTTGAAAGTTTCTGCATCTTCCTCTTCTCTTCTTGGGCAGCGGTGTTGGAGGTGTTAGATTTGCAAAAAAAAAAATAAACAGGCATCTATTTTTGGTAGTCGTCCTCCCTTGCGCCTCAGCTGCATCCCCTGCTGTCTCTTATCCTCTCCTCTGTTCTTTACTTTTGAAATGTCTTCTTCCTCTACTTTATAAACTCCCACACTGATTCTCTTCTAAAGGTTTCCACTGGTCTGTATTGGACTTTCAAGAGCTTGTTGACAGTAAAAGACCTCAGTCCTTTAGAGGAAGCTGGGTATGCATGCCGTGTTGTAGCAATGTTGAGAGGTTCAGAGGAGCTCTACATAATTACTCCCTTGTCTAATTACTGAGAGTGTTGTGTACACGCCGTACACTGGCTGATGGGACAGTGGGCAAGCGCTGCCTCCAAACAAGATATGGAGAAAGAGAGGTGTGTGTGTATGTGTGTACGTTTCTGTGTGCTTGTGTGTATGTACGGGTGTTAATGAGCGTGTGTGTACAAGGTTGGAGTTCAGCATCTCGTCTAGCATCACGATGAGGGAACTGAGAGGAGCTGTCTAATCCTCCCGATGTGGCGTCCTGGCCTAATTGGGATATTTACTCAGTAATTAGCAGGTGAGAGAGACAGTGGGAATGTAATTGGGAATCTCAGTGACTAGACTCAGTATCCAGACAGTTGGCTCCGAGGCTCCATCCTTCCTGCAGCCCATTAACTGCACCCTGGGACTAAAGAAGAGACAGAGGATGCCAGTGAAGAGAGGGAAGGAAAGAGGAGAGAGAAGCACACAAATGCACCCAAGTACAAAAAAAACAATAAGAGCACCATATTTCAGCTCTCAGTGAAGTGATACTGTGTCATTTCAGAAGATGAAATGGCATTTATCATTCCCTCATATTATTGCTCCATAGATAGTCGATTAATCTCTGTCAGTTGGATCATTGTCTTCACATCTGTCCGTCAGTGGCACTGAATAAGGAATTTCTTTGATGACATACCCACGGGGAGGCTTCACAGTACAGCCTTCAGATGGTGTCAAGTCTGAATATGTTCCGCTGAGAAGGTTTTCGTCTCATTCGAATGAAGACTTCGCCCTTGTGAATCCGTGTTTCAAATAACATTGTGGACAGCTACTATAGCACAGAAAACATGCTCAGATTTTTGTTCCTCGGGGAGTCACAGTCTGAGTGTTGCTGTAGAGTCAAGAAGAGAGAGCGCTCTTTTCAGATGAATAACCGCACAATGTGTTATTTCTTTTCTTTTTCTTCCTTTTACAGAAAGTGTCCCAGTATACCATCATCGTGCAGGCCACGGACATGGAGGGCAACCTGAACTTTGGCCTTTCCAACACAGCCACTGCCATCATCACTGTCACGGACATCAACGACAACCCTCCCATGCTGACCTCTAGAACTGTGAGTTGGCTACAAATAAGGGAGTGGGGAAAGGGTAATTTGGAGGAGGAGAGGGTTTGGGATTCAGTGAAGAGGGTGGAAATCATTGTGAGTGTGTTGGAGTAAAAGACAGAAAAGGATAAAGAGAGGATAGACAAAAAGGAGAAAAGAAATTACTGTTGCAAACCGGACAGTGAGTGAGGGTTATGAAGTGCAAAGGGTACTTGTAGAGGATGCTAACACTCACACACAGACACACACACAAGCAAAAACTAATTCATATTATCGACTTTCATCAGCAGGAGAAGTACAGCCAGTCATCTCATCTGTTAACGATTGTCATGATGACCATATTTAGAAATTTGATTACATCACAGAAGGTCATTATTGAGAACGAGGAAAAAATTCCAAAGTAATGTACTGTATGTAAGGTATCAGTGCGGCACAATGCAGCAACATCATAGCTAAATGAGTACGTGAAGCGGGAGATTCATTGGTGTTAAAAAATGTACATCCGTTTATTCCACTCTTTGCTGAACTTCATCTTAACCCGGGTCGTTTCTCTCAGTGCTGCTATGTTTAGATGTGCAAGTGGAACAGCTGAGGTGGCAGCACTATTTCTCACTGACAGCTGGAAAGTGGAAACAAATTCAGAGCTATTATTTGCATGGTTTTTAAATAAAATTCTCAGGAGTCAATTTTTTATTTGAAGTGGCAGAGAGACATGCATGTGTTTGGAGAAGTAAAGATGGTCAAAAGTGGAGTCAAGCGTGTCTGCATTCAAATTTCATGTTGTGATGAAAGATCTCTTGAGGTGTCGTTTTGGCCTCAGGTGTCAGAATTATTCAGTATGTATGCTTTCCTATCAGTAGTGATGAGAGCAACGGGCCTGTTGGGTAGATAAGGTGCTTAGCTCTGCAAGTGCACGGAGAGAGGCCGAGGCGGTATCAGCAGTACAGTAGGCTCGGCTCTTTGAGGTGGTAGCAGAGGAGTTAGCATTAGCATTCACCCCGGGGGCTATTAAGACCCTATGATGATGAGTTAGCACTGGCAGTAAGCATGTGTCAGCCGTAGAGCTCATCAGAGAGCTGCTACATCACACGCAGTAGGAAATGTACAAAGAGAGGGCAAGGGAAAAAAGAAAAAAATACACACAAAGGAGGTGGTGAGCATGAAGAGAACAAAGAGGGAACAGGACTTGATGAGTGGATCACCATGTAGACTCCAGGACGAAAAATGAAGTGAGAGAAAAGTGATGAGAGAATGATTGGGAGAAGAGAAAGAATGAAAGATTATTTTGAAAGACTATTTTCTACAGCAGCAGTGATAAAGCATAGACATGCACTGCTGTAAATCACAGGCCTCTCCTGACTCGGCATCCCTCTCTGATTTAAGATTCTCTGCTGATGGCGGTGTATTGATGATAGTGGCCGGTAATAGATTCATATTCTCTCACTGTATTGCACCGTGTTTAAGTGCATTTCCATCATCGCCACAGAGAGAAGTTAATACCATCATGGATATTGATGATAAACTTTAGTGGAGGTCTTGGAACCACGATGAGCTGAGCACTTTTACCAACTCCCTTCATAAATCACCCATTTTAGTGGTAGGATAACATAAAAGCCATTTTGTTGAGAATGCAGGCCATTATGCAAATATTTAGTGTTTGCAATAAACCCCATAGATCTTTCAACGTGTCCCAGAAATATAAAGTTTGGGGAATTTGTCTTTAATGTTGATGATTAATATTTCATCACGCCTATCAGAGGCTGGCCTATTTTTCAACGGTTGTTGCCTCTGTACGAATGTGAAGGCTCTGGGTGCTTATTCGGGCCTGCATACATGCTTTGCATTATTTCTGTGATGCAGATAGATTAGATTAAGTGTTTATGTGTTTACGCATACAGTACTGCAACAGCTGCTGTATCTTACATGGTATGGGGTGTTTCGTAGTTGCACATACAGACCTACAATCATACAATCAAGGGTATCTCTGCACAGGATTCACTGCAGTTCATACTTTGGCCTCCTTCCTTTACTATCCACACAAAGTTCCTATGATGAAGTTCCCTGTCACTTCTCTCCTCCCAGTGCCTCCTTCAGTCTTCCCCTTGCTGCCAAGATAGTGACAGAAGGATGAGGGTGTGTGCAAGAGGTGTTTTGTCAAATGCTGTGAGAAAGCCAACTGGACTCTGTGCCAATCACAATCAAACAGCTCCCCCTCCTTCTCTTCAGTCCAGCACATGGGGGCCGGGTACAGTACAACAGGAAGAAAAACTACCTGATCAGACAGAATCTGACCCTCTGCTCAAAGACAACACATATATACAACAATTCATTGTTGAAATGAACCCCGCTGCAGTATGCTACCAAAACCAATAAGAGTAAGAATCGACACGATATTCAGCTATTAAGTCATTAAGGGAGAGAAAGAAAAGGAGCAAGGGCAAGGTTTTTCCAAAAGAGATTGAAATGCTCCCTTTTTAAAATCACAAATGTTGAATCACAATCCATTCTTGACAACAATTTTCCACATATCAAAGCTGACTGTCCTAAAATAATAGCTGGAATCTGAAAAAACACTGAATTGAATTTAATATATGACATTTTCGTGATAACAAACTTGTGTTTCTAAGGGAAAAAAACACTCTTTATACCCGATTTGAAAAATTGAATAAAATCTGAATGCTTGTCAGCTTTTCAATGCTCTTGCCTTCTGTTTTTGTTTGCTAAATAGAAATCTATACTTCAGTTTTTATAAATCAGAGCTGCTCAAGTACAGTTTAAGCCTGAATACTTCACCAGCATTTTAGAATAACAGATGACATTTAATTTCAGTGAAGGTCTTTGAGGCTCATAGTTGACTTTTTGTGCACTTAAAGTTGTTGTTTACACAGTGATTATTTTAAGAAATAAATAAGACTGTGATTACTTGAGCTCTGAATGCCTATAAGAGTGTGGTATCGATAAAAAGAGCAGCGGTGGACCCTTCAAAGCTTTCCATCAGATCTGGTTAACTCTTGCCCCTTGGTTGTTACTGTGTACCACGAAATAAGATGCTCAAGGGCCCTTAGGAGCTCAAGAGATATCTCTAAAGTTTTCTTTTATTGAATTGGCATTGGGGAGTCCCTGAACCAAACCACAGCAATAAACCACTCACACACACGCGCACGCACTTACACACGCACACTCACAAACATACGACAGCCTGCCTACTTATCCAACGCAGACAGTGCATCAGGACCACCCGGACTTGTCTGTTGTCTTAAGAATGTCATTGAGTCTCTGAACAGCTCTCCTGACGCAGCCCCCTAATCTGCCCGCTGCTGTCGGCTGTTTGCTGGGTGATGCGAGGGTTGCCAGGCAGGGTATTATGGTCTGTTGGAGTGTTTGGTCTGGGGCTTTGCTCTTTGATATCCTACACTCACATAAGCGGCTCAGTGGATCTTCCACGCCTGTTACCCACGGTGACTGTATGGTGCTACATGCCTGTTGCCCCCAGATGAGGTGAGGACACGCCAGCATGCTCACCTTCTGACCCCACCCAATTGGTTAAGAGTTGATGGATTGTTTGCGGTGGTAGGATTGCAGTCAATTTTTTATTTTATTTTTTTTTTCAGGGTAATCGGTGCAGTCGTTGCTGTAGTTGGTTCGCCTTTGTGGGCTTTATCCCCTGAGCCTGTACAGCTTTGATCAATCCCCACCATAACAGACACATGACAGACAGCAGCTCACTCCTCATCAGGCTTATCAGGACAAAGCACATGTGTTTGTACAGCACGGGGACAAGTCAACGCCACTCATATGCGCTCAAACAGCTGTTTTAACCCACCCCACTGTTGGCTCGTTTCTGCTCATCCGTTCTCTCCTCCTTTGTCACTCTGGCTTTCAGAGGAATGAAATATTACTGCTCATTGAGGATGGGCACTTGAAATGCAGAAAAAGAAAAAAACATTGAAACTGGAACAACACCCCTGTGTGTATGTGCTTGCGCGTGTTTTACTGCATGTTTACTACTACTGTGGTAAAAGCAAGATCATTAAACTTACCTGAAAACCTGAAAGGAGGACTGTCTCTATAAAGGAAAATGGAAGAGAGAGATAGGTACTCAGCGGCTTTTTGTAGAAATTGCCACACTCTAATGGCTCAATGAATCACAGTCAAAATAAAGATGTTTTGAAGCAACAGATCACGAGGCAAACTTTTATTCTTCTTTCTGCAGTTTTCCGGTGAGGTCCCAGAGAACCGGGTCGATGTTGTGGTGGCTAACCTGACGGTGATAGATGCTGATCAACCGCACTCCCCTAACTGGAACGCTGTCTACAGGATTATCAGCGGGGACCCTTCTGGGCACTTCACCATCCGCACTGACCCTATCAGCAACGACGGCATGGTGACCGTGGTGAAGGTAAGATGCCAGAACATGCTCAGCTTCTGGCCCTAAAGAGGTCAGAGTGCAAGAAACATCTCTCTTTCTACGCCGCCTGTTAAATCCCCTCTGGATTTTTACACAAGCCATAATAATAATAGACTAGAGAGGTAAATGGGGACAGGCTGGGGTCTTTGCCTTTCACATGCCCCTTAATGTCCAAATGAGAGATTGTAGGCCACTGCGCCCTTCAGAAACAGCTCGTACACTCACGCACAGATTTAAACACAATGGCTGGCGAGACCACTGTAGCAAATTAGGTATTGATTTCTCAATTACAAAGGCAATGTTTTTTATACTCTCATAATGTCTAGCTGCTGTTGGTAAATGACAGCAACAACAAAGCCATGTCTTGTAACAACCTGCTGTTCAAGTGTTCAGACGGAGGTTTAGCCAGAGGGTGACAACCCATTTGGCAAAACTACAGGACATGGACAACAACAAAAAAATCTCTATGATGTTTGACTTAATGTGTGTGTGTTTGTGTGTGTGTGTGTGTGTGTGTGTGTGTGTGTGTGTGTGTGTGTGTGTGTGTGTAGACAGGTTTCTTGTTGAGTGACCTTTAGCATCTGTATCCCTGTGTTCATCCATGAGTGACTCATTGTTAATGTGCGTATCATGTTGCATGTTTTTGTAGAAATAGCTTGTTTATTTGCGTGACCCAGAGGACCCAGGGGTTCTCTCCTCGTGTAGCTGACTCCTGTGAGTCGTATCTCACATCCCACAATAATGTTTAAAAAAATAGCGAAAACATCTCCCTGTAATTCCCACAGCAGCCTGAGCAATGAGCATTGGCATTTTGCTTCTCTTCATTATCTCTAGATGACTGCCTTTTATAATCCATTCCTCTCACTCCCTGATGTAAAATTCAGCAGGCAGCCGGGTAGCCGTAAGCTTCCATAGAGACCCATGGGAGGTTATCAGGAAATCATAAAATAAGAGACAGGACACCCCCTGGGAAGAAACAAGAAATAGACTGTCTCAACGAGTAAACAGAGCGACTTCAGCTCGCTTCGGTGAAATCAAGAAGCCATAAGAAGGATACCTAGGTGTTCCTATTTTACCACAACGAATCACACTGACAACCAGGTATGGGGCAATCCCCCATTAGGGACCTGGGCTTCTTTGTAAACAAGGGCTGAGGTCTTAACCAGAACATGTCACACATTTACACCGCACTCCAGGGAGTTCATGAGACACATTCTCATTTTACCGCACGTTAATGGAGCCAGCAGACAAACAAGCACACATAAGAACACACAAACAGTGCCGCTTGGTTCAAATGAGTCATTAAGATATGTAAATCATGGCTTATGATAAATACAGAAGATGACAGGGGGAAATGGAGAGGAGGAGAGAAGTGAGGCGAGGACAGATTTTTGAGGATTTGAGAGAGACCGCAGAGAGCATAGATCACAGAGATCGAGGGAAGGAGGGAGGGGGCAGAGGTGAGAAGAGGATGGGGTGGGAAGTCGAAGTGCGGCGGAACAAATTAAGTAAAGGGGAAAGAGTGGAACGAGCGAAGCGATACAGGGAAGATGTAAGATGTGATGGCTCATGGGCAAACGATGGAAGCCGTGTTATTGACCTCTCACCCCTCTGGCTTCCCTCAGGGTGTGAGTGTGTGTGTGTGTGTGTGTGTGTGTGTCTGAGCACTTGTGTGTGTGCTTTACTTCGCCTACAGCTATACTCTAGACCTCCCCATCCTCTGAATACCACTGGCTGAAGATCAAAGAGCCTTGAGCATGGCTTGCCTGTAAATAGGTTCCCAGTGCACCCTGGGGTCACACACAAATACACAGCCATGTGCTCACATTAGCTCATATCGTACATGCACGGCCATACACACGCAACCAGCTAACACGGGCGCAAGCACATCCTCTCCGGTACCCTTGTCAACGAGCTGCCTGATTAAGAATGCTTCTTTATATCAAGGCCGTGCTGCCACAGTGTCCACTCAACACTCAGGCAATGCAACATACAGATGTGCCCGAGATCATTAACGTCAGCATCAAACAGCGCAGACACAAGCCTGCGTTGGTAATCACCATCCGTCTGTTTTGGAATGTGCCAGCAGTACCAACGAGCAGCATGTTTGTTCTCTTTTTTCATTTCCTCGCTTGTTGTTGTTGTCATTTGAACCTGATCGTGTAGTCTTCATTAGGAGAGCACGGAACTGTCACTCTGGTTTAGGCTCAGCCGGCACAACCCCCTGTAGATTACACACAAACACACACATACACACACACACTCAAAAGGCAAAACCATGACAGCAACCTATGAATAGTCTAAGCCTTGATGCCTCTGCTCAGGACGTGTGTGTGTGTGTGTGTGTGTGTGTGTGTGTGTGTGTGTGTGTGTGTGTGTGTGTGTGTGTGTGTGTGTCTGTGTGTCTGTGTGTCTGTGTGTGTGTGTGGGTGTGTGGGTGTGTGGGTTGGTTAGTTGTTTGGAGAGACTATGGCTCCAATTCATCAGGGGACCACTTGACACAACATCTGTTCATTTATCATGTCCTTTATCATCAACAGGGTTCAACGCTTACTCCCCAGCCACAGGCAGAAACACAAATGTTGACAGGGCTTTTAACACTATGCGTAGCATATTATTATTTATAGTACACTCCCAATTCTTGAATACTTGACATGGCATGTTCATAAAAAGTAATTAGAATAATAATAATACTAATAGTGGTGATAATTGGCTTCTTTTTACATTGTCTTTTCCTGTAAATGAGTGATAAAGACTGTCGGTTTTAAATAAAGAATGCATTTATTATTAGGATAAAGAGGACTGAGAGTTGAGGGTTGAACAAGACAAGACCAAGACCAGTTCCAGTCTGACACTGCACAACACACTTAAAATAAAATGTAAAACCTGCAAACTATAGGCACTCCTAAAATGTCATTTCTAAAAATCCACATTTATGAAAAAAAACCATGCTTAGAAAAAAAAATTACAGCCTTTAATTTAGTTTTGAGACCAAGACCGATCTCAACTGTTATGGTGCTTCATGAGACTCCTTATGCTGGATTTCATTATCTACAAACCTTTTTTGACTGCCAACCACGTAAAAAAGACTGAAGGACCACAATTTTATGTTTGAACTACCTGAAATCAAGTTGAACTTTCACTTCTTACAAGCTGTCATTAATGTCTTTCTTCCTCCAGCCAGTAGACTTTGAGATGAACCGTGCCTTCATGCTGACGGTGGTGGTGTCCAACCAGGCCCATCTAGCCAGCGGCATCCAGTCCTCACTCCAGTCCACAGCTGGGGTCACCATCTCTGTACAGGACGTCAATGAACCTCCATACTTCCCCACGAACCCAAAACACATACGCTTCGAGGAAGGCGTCCCCGCTGGCACCAGCCTAACAACGTTCTCAGCCTCAGATCCAGACCGATTACAGATGCAGCAGACAATCAGGTACTCAGTGAATTTCAATAGAACAGACTACAGAATGGGAGTCCTAATTGGGCTAATTGTGACATTTTAATAGCATACCATTAGTTTAATTTTCTTCTGGTGCAAAATCATTGAGATCTGATCAGTTCCATTAAACAGGGTCTGTCTCTACTGTAGACCCAGCAAAGTATTGGCTGATTGACGCCTGGCTAGCTGTAGTAGAAGTGTAATTCTGGCAGAAATCCCTCCATATGCACTAACAGCAAGCTAAAAAGCCTCTTGGACAGGTTCTATGTCAGTAGTTAGGGGTCAAAGTTCAACAAGGGTACTATATTTTGGCATCCCCCATCTCTCAAAGTCTTACTGTGCTTAAGTTTATGAGCCAGAGGAGAACTCCGAGTAAGGAGGGGAAGGTTAATAGGGAGCAATAGCCTCGTGGGTAATCAGAAGTGTGTGCATTCTGTAGGTTGCATGAGCGCATACATGCACATACATACACGCGCACAGACACACATACACATACACACACAAACAGCAAGAGTAAGGAATAACAGAAGAGGCAGAGGGAGGGGGGAGAATAAAGAGAACAGCTGGCTCGAGCCCAAACGTCTGACACAGCATTATGTCAACCTGCAGTGTTCTTTCTCTGTGCTAAGCCTCCCTGGGTTTTAAATGTAAACCAACCTTTAAATGACCAGCAGACCTTTTCCACAGTCCTTCTGTCAGCTTGACAGTGGCACTGGCTGCATTATGGCTCCTTCAAACTTGGAGGTAGTTTATTAAGTACGCTTTGCTATGAAAGAGAGAAACTGGTAAATTAGGATCACATGCATTTCCAATCATATAGAATGTCCTCGTAGACGATGGTTGAATGTACACTTGGAGTACACGTACTCAAGTTCTGTACTTGAGAAGGAATTTGAGGTATTTATTTTATGCAACTTTATACTTTTACTTCACTTCATCTCAGAGACAAGGCTCTACTCTTACTACCAATACATTATGTATAATACTTATAGACTTTTAATTTAAGTGAAGGTGAAGGTGAATGCAGGACTTTTGGAGCCTTGTCAACAGTATATCTTATTGTATCATAGGTAGTTTTTACACAAAGCAACAATATGTACCTTTCTGGACATGCGTTTGTCCTGACAGACATGTTTGTAAAACGGAAACAAGAAAACCTACTGATTTCATTCCTTTAGGGGTTATTGTGAGTGATATTACTAACAATGGTGTAATATAATATGTTGAAACTAATATTTTCTGTGATGGTTATGACAAAATATATCATTCTGTTACAACCCTAGATGAAACTCAACAATCAACTATATTTCTATTAGAAAATGCCATTGTTTTCAGTAAAGGATCTGAACACATCTTCCACCACTGCTTATAGATTATTGTGAGTGTATTGGCATAATTTACCTTTCAACCCTTAACAGTCCAGCAGCCCATTTCCTCCCCTATCTCTGGGGGATAGATCTAAACAAATTTCCCAGCTAATTTCACAGCAAATGAGAGTAAATTGAGTGTACGTTATAATTTACTAAGACGCCAAAGTCACCAGCTGGGCTCTATCTCTCTTGCTGGTCTCTCTCTCTCTCTCTCTCTCTCTCTCTCTCTCTCTCTCTCTCTCTCTCTCTCTCTCTCTCTCTCTCTCTCTCTCTCCCCCCCCCCCCTCTCTCTCCCCCCCCTCTCTCATCTCATTTTAACCTCTTTGGTTTCCTCCAAGGTTTTCCATGACCTGTGCAAGACTGCAGCACCTTACGTCTTGGAATTAAGTTGGCCTTATAAAAGCACGCTGTGGTCCTGTCACACTCTCTTTAACACACACACACACACAAACCAAATCTCCCTCCTCTCCTCTCACCACATGCACAAAGAAACAGGGCTGTAGAGATAGCAAATCCACCACCTCATTCATTTGGATCCATCTGGATAGGATCACTATCAATCCCCCTGCTTTACACTCATTCCATAAAAGGTATCTACTCTAGACTGTTATGCAAGGACACTAATCACAGCTGTTCCTGCCGTCTTTTGAATCCTCGTTATTCTGGAGGAAATTCATTCTTGCCCATCAGCTAAAACCCTACACAGCGTTTGAATCAGCCTATTAAACATTGATTTTCAAAGTTTTTTTTTTCCCCACACAACTGATCTCAGTGTGCATAACTCAAAACGTTATCCATCAAATAGTTACCTGACACGTCTGTTCTCATGAGACCACGGTTTGTGTTACATGTAATTTATGACATGTCTTTGCATATGACAAAGAGCTGTATGTCTCTGTAAATGGATGGTGCAGATATATAAAGAGAACAGAGACAAGGAGAAGATTTAGAGGTAGCCGTAAAAGTCAAAAGTAAGGTGAAAGAAGACCTTAGGGACAGCTGAGGGAGGCGGAGAGGAGCTGAGGACGGTGAGCTCTATCCGGGTCAAGGTTTGAACTTGACAGGTGCTTATCAAAGGAGGGACCGACTGACAGTGTCCTGTTGGGGATGCGAAGGAGACGATGTGGACAGGAGCAGGGCGAGGGGGGGCGGGGAAGGGGGAGTATAAGGGATCATGCATCACCCGTCAGACACCTGACCAGTAAGGTCGAGGCATGGGACTGGAGACACTAGCATAAATGATTACCCAAACCACCTTGGCTAAGCTTGAGACATGCATTTTTCATCCTCAGGGTCGGGGGGGTTGAAAAATAAATGTCATACCTCTCCCTGCTGCTTGCTAAGATCACTAACCTGCCAAGCCTAATCATACATCCAGCTATGCTCGCACACCAACCAACTCCCAAATGAGAGAAGCCTTCAGGTAGAGGAGAGCTCACTCGGAAAAGCATTGGAAATAAGACAGGCACAGGAAGGGATGGTGAAACGTTCACACAAAATATAACAATTTATTCCAAAATAGCACTACAGTAAACAAGAACTGTTTACCTTTCCAAGAGGGCAAAAAAATTGGCGTAGCACTTCATTAAAAAGTTGGCGATGGGGACTGCGAATTGCCCACAGTAATGTTGTTGACAGTTGGGACTTGTAAACAAAAACACTGTGGGTGCTTTCACAATCATCCGTCTAATGGCCAGAGCAGCCCGATCGTTTACTGGGCGCTATCTGAAAAAGTGAGTGACTGTTTAAAGCCAACCCCATTCTTAACTTATCTGGAGTTTTCCTTTGGAACAGACCTAACAATGCAGTGGATTGTCTATTCAGTGTGTTGGAAATGAGCTCGGCCACTAAGACCGTTCATTCAAGACTTTGTTTGCTTCATGTGAGGTTTATTACATCTGCACTGAGGGCTGTTTAGGAGACTTAATTAAAGTGTAGTTTGGTGGACTCTCTGCTTTGTGAACAAACCTTTATGTTATGGCTTTTATCATCAGAGTGCACACAGCCACTGCTATCAGGCAATGTGGCCGCAAAAGAACAGGTTCTGGTGGTATTTTACAACCCATTATGGATGAAAAAACTCCATTAAAAAACACCACTCTTTATTTCACATTTTTTCTGTTCTTGATTTTCAAGCCTAAGTAAATCCAATTACCCTAAAAAACAAATAATCTCACTTCTATTGTTATAGCCATGCAGATCATTTTGGTTATATTTGCTTCCACCCCAACATTGTGGAGGTAAATGGTATTTATTTTGTATTACCCAGATTAAAATGAATAGTTTGACCTTCTTGGAAAAGCACTTTCTTGCTGAATGTGTTAAAAGAAGATCAATGCCACACTTAATCTCTGTACACCAAATCTGAACTGGAGCCAGAAGTTAATCAGTTCACTTTAGCATAAAGATTGAAAGAAAAGACTAACAACAAGCCTTCAGTCAAGATGCAGACAGAAATCCACCTTTAATACTAGTTCTTTAGTACTAGTTCTGCTGACGAATTTAACATGTCATATGTTTTGTTTAAAAATCCCACTTAAACATGCTAAGATCAGGCTTTTGTTTGCAATGGGAATGTGTAAACTCTGCATTTACACTAGAGATACACCGATCCGATATTAAGATTGGATATCGGCTTCGATATTGACAAAACAGTTTTTTGGGTTTTTTTCGCCGTCGCAGCACATCCTACGTCATTCGTCAGCGTCAGTGTGTCGCATGCTGGAAGAGCGCAGGTTGTTGTTTGACCAACTCTTTATTAGTTTATTCTCAGGTTCAGCTGCTACGTACTCACGTCACATTTCTCCGCTGATTAGCTAGTAGCCCCGCCATCAGTTGTTAGCCTCACAGGTCAGCTGTTTGTCTAGCAACGCTAACTTTCAAACCGACGTACTCAATCCTATGTGGGCTGTCCATCGTTGCTCCGTTGGTCCTCCCTCCACCACAACCTCAGGGCTATTCAGCCGGGCTGCTCTCCTCCTCTGCTGCTGCAGTCTCCCCGGCTCACAGCGATGCTGGATGGTTGCCCCCGCTGTGTGCACGGAGCCTCCAGATGCTAGTTTGTTCACAGACGGTGCTACTGACTTTGGTGCTAGTGTTCCCTCCGTGCTGACTGACAGGCGCTACATTCATTCTTTGCTTTGTTTGTTCCACTTTGTTACGTGTGTCCTTGGGTACCCTGACAGGCGCTATATAAATTAAATGTATAAATATTATTATTATTATTATTATTATTATTATTATTATTATTATTATTATTATTATTAATGTTATACATGTTTACAATGTTCGGTAACTTTGATTATTTTGTCTTAGTTAGGAAAGTCTGGTGCCTTTAGTCCCTTTCACATGGTGGAAGGTATACAGTTTATTATTAATTCAACAACGGTATCGGATCGGTATCGGGTATCGGCCGATACGCTCAGTCCAGGTATCGGAATTGGATCGGAAAAAACTGGATCGGTGCATCTCTACTTTACACCCAGGTCAATTGACTCTGTAGTAGACACAGAGTCAATTCACCTCGGCTCGGCTCGGCTCGGCTTTGGTCGAAACGTAAACATCTGGGCCAGAATTCTGCCACTCAAAGTTATGACGTGTTGTTATCTCAGCGAGTAAATGAATAAATAAAGGAATTTTGGGATGAGTCTATTCAAGGAAGTTTTATTACTGCAGACACCTCTTAAGCAATACATTTTAAATACAACTAGATAGTGAACATAAAGATGCCGCCTATTCAGTCCAGTAAGAATTGTGAGTTTGGCCCTGCGCACAGGTTCACACTCTGCCCAAAGACTTTACATTGCCAAGACATCACAGATTTTTTAATGGCTTTTCTCAGCTCAAGGAAAGTACCTCCATGAATCACAAATTCATATTACAGTAAAAAGAGTCAGTGGAGGAGTTAAGAGCCTTGCTCAAGGGCACTTCAGTGGTGGTAATGAGGGAGGGGCAAGCTTTGTCTTTCACTTTTCGCACCTGATTTATCCTGCAGGTCCAGCGATCTGAACCGCACAAGCTTGCTTCTCTATCGTTTAGGACTCACATAATAAAACCGTGTTTGCAGTTTGAGTTCCTGTCAACAGTATATCGTACTGTATCAAAATGTACAGTCTTACAGATCTCTCTTTTATAGTGGGGAAAAATGCTACAGGGGAATGTTTTTGCTGCAATAATAAATGAATGAGTTATGCAAAATTAGGCACTGCTGAGATGTTGATGCTGAAGCCACCACACTGAGCCTCACACTGTCTCCCCAGAAACATATGTGCGATGTCACATAAATGTGAAATCAATCATTGAATACAATCAAAAACATGTTTGTTTTTTCTAGAACAGGGTTTTTGGTATTTGGGTTACCAGACCTTTTAATTTCCTTCTGCTCAGTAAAAAGTGTTCCAACATGTCTGCCTTCCACTGTAAAGACAAAAAGAATATTTTTTCTCTAAGCCTAGAAAGAGAGAGTCAGCTTGTCATGGCAAAGCCGAGAGAGATGCAGTTGGACAAAGAAGAGCCTTAGGTATCAAATCAGTCTAATGAGTATAATAAACCCAGATCATACAGCCATGCTGCTTCTTCCGAATGTCACCTCTCCATGTCTCACTTTCCCCTCCCACCCATTCCTGAACATTTCCCTCCCTCTTTCATCCCACCCTCCCACTGTGATGGACTCACAGTAGTCCTGGTGGTGATTTCACAGTCAGCCGGTTAGTGGCTGTGGGCTTGGCTACCCTGTGTGAAACCGTCAAGAGTGTGGGAATGTCATCTCTGTGATCCCTTTCCCCGCACTGCGCTACGCCTGGGATCATGCCCACTGCCTGCTGGGAAAATCCCACCTCCCTCACTGCAGGAAAGAGATTATACTCTCTGTCCACCCCTGCTGCCCCCCTCCCCCTTAACGCCATCCAACCCACCAGGCTTTCATTCTCCACCATGTAAGCAGAAATGCACATGCAGTCTTAAATGTTAATAAACAAGTGGTCTGTATACTGACAGTAAGTACACTACAATTCAATAAATATAAAAGCAAGGTTAAGCTCAAATCCATTTCAATTTGGATGGATTTAAAAGCTGGAAGTGTATGTCACATAACAACATGGCCGTGTTGCCCAAACCGACATTCAGTAAATGAAACCAGGGTGATGGCGAAACCTTGTTGTGTAAGCTCAATGTGTCACATGTCCACCACTGATGTCTTGCACACAAAAAAGTGAGATTGCAGCCAAGAGAGGTGTCAGTTGATGAACTCTGAGACAAGGATGAGAAGATACAGACAGGGATAAGAAAATGTATGAATACAAACGCATGGCAAGATGAGGTGAGGCGGCGCGGGTCGAGAGAGATCAGATAGAATTGAACGCGTGGAACGAGTCGGAAAGCTACAAAAGCCAGAGAAACAAGAACAGTTAGATCAGAGCAAGATTGGGATTCAATCCTGGAGATGATCCCCTGTTGCTTCCATGCTCTTTATCCCGGGGGAACGTCACCACCTGCTACCCCATCCAGTTTCCTGTTTGATGATCCTATCATACTGTCTTCACCTTGTACACGGCTTCCACCTATACACACAGGAACATTTGAAAACATACAAGTACCAAAGCATGCATGTATATAAGCCCTTCAGGCGGTTTAGCCTTCCTCAGCATAAGCAAACACTTCCTTGAATATGTGCGCCAAACACATGAACCGGCAGTTGCAGCAGTGCTTAACTAGGGAGGTAATTGACTTCAATGCCTGGTACACAGGAGTGAAAAATGAGGTGAAATTGACTGTAGGCTGCAGGCTCTGGAGGAAAAGTCAATGAAGAATTAAACTGTGTGAAGGTCAGGCTGTTGTGATTTTGTGAGTGTGTGTATGTGCTGGCAATCTCTCTATGCACAGACGCGAGAGAAAATTCACAAGTGTTTGTAAACAGGGGTACACCAGCGCTAACCTCTCTATCGATCTGTCTTTGTGTGTCTTTAGGTATTCAAAGCTGAACGACCCCGCAGACTGGTTGTCCATCAACAGGACCAATGGACAGATCATCACCACAGCAATGCTCGACCGGGAGTCTATCTATGTCAAAAACAATATATACGAAGCCACATTCCTGGCGACAGATAACGGTAAGAGTCGTGAATCAGAGTGATCAAAGTACATCTACAAAAAGTGAATACAGTATATTTAAAATGGAAAGAGATGAAAACAAACCAAAAGAATTCCCATCATTTTGTCGAACAGAGTATAAGACGTCCTAGAAATCACACTAAAACCTGCTCTCAGTTATTTTTAAAGCAGTTTCACTTCGCTTATGTCTTATACTCGAGGTTTATGACCAGAGGGTCTTCACTTAAAGTCTCGAAACCAGCTGCCGACACATGGGTGATCTGAGTTATTGCCTGCAGCTCTTCAAACATAGTCGAAGTGTCCTTGAGCAAGACGCTCGCTGTTGATTCCAGTGCACCGGTGGATGAATGCGTGGAATGTTGATGTGTAGGTGAATACTGTTTACAGTGAAAACTATCAGAAATGTAGTTTACTTTTTGATGAAAATGAAGACATTTGTGTGGATTTAGAGGGATATAAGGACATGAAAGCTCTACGGCGTTCAAGCGCAGTGCAGCTGGGTACGAGTTAGAGAAAAATCCTGGATTCACACAACTGGTCACACTCTTGATCCTCTCCTCCTTCTTATCTTCTATCCATGACTGCCTTCCTCTTCCCTTTCTCACAATGCAGCATATATATTTGTTCTGCCTCAACTTTAACTGAGCCAAAAACTCAATCACAGCAAACAAATAAGTTCCCTTTTTCTCAAGTTGAAGTGAGTGCTTTTTCTAAAGTAAAAAGGAAATGCTTTTCCCCCCCTCCCAAATTGCCTTATCTGTGACGTGCAGTGTGCTGGTGTGTTTACCTTAAGTTAAGCTGGCTTTGAAACAGTGGTGTTTTTATAGGTGTGAGCATGCGTGAAGAATGCTCTCATTTCAAACACATTCATATCATGTGCATATGTGTGCTTTGCTGTATGTTTGTTCTTTGCTGATTGACGATGTCAGACACCATGATGTGTAACATGCTGTGTTGATGATGGGAAGGAAGAGGAAGCAGGATTACAGGGTTACTCACTCCTGTTGTTTGGACTTCACAAACATCTCATTTACTCCCCTTTTTTCTCTCCCTGTTATTCCCTGGACTTCGTTATAATTTCCATATATCACCTATTTCCTTCAAGAACCTATAGGCCCTTTAGAAACGGTTGTTCACCTGACCGCTGTAAGGTTTGGATAATATTGGTGTGTGTGTGTTTGTGTGTGTACATCAGTCCGATTATGTGGGTGTTGCTGGAGTGTCAGCCATCATAACGTGAGAGGGATTATGGTAAGAAGTACTATGAGACAGTAAGGATAGTAGTCTGGGACATGGAGAGGTGGTGACAGCATGGTGAGAAGTACACTTGTATTTCCACCAGATTTTCATGCCGCCCCCCTGACGCTATCTGGCTGCCTAAGACCCTTCTGACACACACCTTTGGTATTGTTTATGTGCTCTTCAAAGAGCATATGGTCGGCTTGCTGCAAGTCTTTTCACCATGCCTCACATCTCTGAGTTAATACAAATCCTTTTGAGGAATTTACACAAACATAATTATTTATTTAGCTGGTTAAAACCCACATAATTCTCCTATCAGCTGTGGCAAGCTGCTTCCACATGTCCCCCATACATGGGTGGGATTAACAGACCAACAGAATGGGAAAGCTTCTGTGTGAGTGTGTGTGTGTGTGTGTGTGTGTGTGTGTGTGTGTGTGTGTGTGTGTGTGTGTGTGTGTGTGTGTGTGTGTGCGCGCGCGCACACGTGCACGTGTGTGTGTGAGAGAGAGAGCGAGAGAGAGAGAACCTGTTTAAGAACCACGTGTGTCTATGTCCCAGTATGTACGTGTGTTGAATTTGCATTTTATACTGTGTATGCACATAAATGGTGTGCTAGAAAATCATGTTTTGATAGCATCAATCAAATGAAATGTTCCTTTAAATACCTTGTAAATGTGCTGTGTGTTAAGAACATCAGCATCTGATTTAATCGACTTCCAGAGCAGTTGGGGCTATGTGGGCTCTCCAGTGGTCCATGTGTTGACTCGCTGTCAGACGGGAGCAAAAAAAAACACAGCTGGTACTGGTGTATTGATGCTGCAAAAGGCGAGTAATGAAAACATTTAAAATATTCAGAATCAATATGCGTTGATTTGTCAGATGTCAGTCTGTATCATATATTTTCTACAACACTACTCCAGGCTATAGAACCTGGAGTAGTGTAACCTTTTTTTCTGAAAGGTTGTGGTGTAGTTCCAGTGCTACATCCATCATTGATCACTTGATAAGTCAATAATTTGAACTTTTGAACCAGTCAAAGTGTTGGCAGACTCACACTGTGTCTCACTCTTCTTGTGGCAAATGTCTTGCTCTGTTGCTGTGTTTAATTGGCAGATCTGTCAGCTTTGCATAAATCTTGGTAAATTACATCGCCCTTATCTCGTCCCAGAGATGGCCCCTGGGGTCGCTTGATTCCATCCAATGGTGAAGCCAGTGGGGCATGCCAGGGAAATGACTCGTAATTGGAGGCTGCTAAGGGTCGTCACCCCCTGACACACACTCAATAAACAGCCCTGAGCTTCATACAGCTAAGCTCTTTTTTTTAATCAGATTTCTCTGTGTAGCATTTTCATACGACACATACGCATTCAAGCAGTCTTCTCCCTGCTCTGATTGTTTAAAGCGTCTATTCTTTACTCCCAATTCTCAAGAAATACTGCTGCTGATAGTCCATTGCTCTGTTCAGTCAATGCTGTGTGTGTGTGTGTGTGTGTGTGTGTGTGGGTGCGTGCGTGCGTGCGTGCGTGCGTGCGTGCGTGCGTGCGTGCGTGCGTGCGTGCGTCAGGGCACATTATTGTACTCCAAGGCTACAGTATAGTAGTGACCCAGCTGCCGCGATGGCTTCCTACAATAGGGTCAGAACAAATTTGTCCCATTGTCTTAACAATTGTTACTCAGACTTATAACATGGACTGTCTACAGGTTGCTAAAAAGATATTCATTAAGAATATGTAGAAATATGCAATTATTACAGATGCAGGTTCCTATAGTGGGATTCATTAGAACTGCACAGTATCAATAAAAGCAAACAATACAATTCATAAATCTAGACATAAAGGTCAGAAAACAAATGAAATAGCTCTGCACATGCAACAGTAAGCAAGAGTAACCTATAACAAAAATAATAACTAAATATCAAAAAATAGATAACAAATGTGATTCAAAGAAAGAAAGAAATTCTATTTTTAATGTGTTTGATGTTGCAGGACAATCATATTTATTCACAAATTACTTTAAAGGCCATAACGAGAGAGGAGATCGAGTTAATAATATGAGTACAGTTAATATTAATAATGGAGTTAATGAATGAACGTTTTCTACAATGATAGGAGCACAATAGGCACATAGACATAATGTATGTGCATTAGCAAGTGTATTTATATGATTGCGTATGTTAGAATGGAGGACTGCATGCACCATGATGACTATGCCCTGCTCACTTCTCAGAAATCCACTGCCAGTATTGCAGGCAGAAGTGCCTTTATCTAGAAAATCATAGATGGCTCTCCTAGCACTGTGTAAATACACACAGACAAGGACTTGTTTGATTGTGTTACAATCATCATTATAAACCCGAGCCCTCTCTAGGTGATTGGATGTGCTCTGCCTGCATCTGGATCTGCTCTGATGCATTTGGTTTGACTGTAAGGCTAAAATTGGAGTTTAAAAGCATAACTGTCAGAAGTATTTTTGTCATGGCCAGAAAATTATCCCCCAGCTATACAGCACCCCTACCTCAAACATCAACATTGTGAAAAAAGAGTGCTCCTTTCACCTCTTCTCTTTTCTGCTTTGTCTCTCCTTTTTCCCCTTTCATTATTTGCCTCACCTCTGTCGGCCTTCAACTCCTGTCCCACTTCCCTCTCAGTTGTCCCTTCCAGTGCACACATCTCTTGTCATCTCTTTTTCTCGTCATGATGCTATTTTCTCTTCCCTCTCTCTGCTTCCAGGCTCTCCGGCAGCCAGCGGCACAGGCACGCTGCAGATCTATCTGATAGATATTAATGACAACTCCCCAGCACTCATACCCAAGGAGTCTCAGATCTGTGAGCGGGTGAACAGAAACGTCAACGGTGTCAACATCACCGCAGCTGATGCTGACACGGACCCCAACGCTGGACCCTTTGTGTTTGAGCTGCCAAACTTTCCCACCAGCATTCGACGCAACTGGACGATTTCTCGGATCAGCGGTGAGGAGGTGTCCACGTAAAACAACAGCACGAGAGAGAGAACATAATAATGAATGATTTGACAGTGCAACTGTATGAACATGTAGTAAAAATGCTGAAGAATTAGTCCAGCTGATAATTACCAATCCATTATTATAAATACAAAATCTCATCAGATGCTTAATTATAAATCTTTGGTTTGAAGTAACTAAAGTATTTTGTCAAGTAGTGACCAGGGCCTTTAATTACCTCAAATGCTGACTAGGCCTTATTTGAAGAGGACTTCTACAAGAGGAAGGCATTCATTACTTATTACCTCTGTTCTACTAGTGTCATCTGTCAAATTTTAGTGCAAAGCCTCATTTTGATCCAGTGGCTCATTTGTAAACTTTCTCTTACATTTTCGCAAAAAAAGTCAGCAAAATGTGTCTCTGAAGACATTTTAGGTGAAAAATAATCATGCAGTTGCTGAATCTTCTTTCATTTTGTCTTTAAAGTCTTTAGTTTTAATTGTGTTTCAGGAGTTTCCAGAGGCGTTGCATCACGTCAGACACCACTGATTTGCATAAAGTTGCCAGAAATCAACTTTATGCAAATGAGGAGTGGGCAAAGCGAATCCCCGTCTCTGGAAAACGTGACACTCAGCTACCATAATGCATTGCATGGTTTCATGCGTAGACAATAAATGGGCGGTGTGAAAACGGCGTTCCTGTGGACACGAACCATCACTGCATTTCACTGTCGAATTATAAGATATCTACAGCTTCTGTTGACAGGGCTTAACAAGGCTTTTATTTTGAAATATTTGCAGGAAGGTCTGTCTGAAATACGGCGGTTGCGATTTAGCTACTGCCATCTTGTGATGCTTGTATGTTACTGTAAAAATACAATTTGGCTAAGACATTAACGCACCTGCAATTACTGAAATTGGAAAATAGCACTTAAAATGAGTAATCCAGATCAAACATAGATCATATTGTTGATTTATTTAATTGAAAGTATGGAAACTTCCATTTTGTTAAGTTGGTAGTAACATCGTATGACAGCTATCAGCGGTATTAACAAATGTGATGATTAGTTGTATTTAATAACTCTTTCTTCTTCAATCTACACAGGTGATTACGCCCGTCTAGGCCTGCGGTACCAGGTGTATTTAGAGCCCGGGGTGTATGAAGTGCCTGTGATTGTTTCGGACTCGGGAAACCCTCCGTTGTCGAACAGGTCGGTCATCAAAGTGAAGGTGTGTCCCTGTGATGAAAACGGAGACTGCACCACTCTCGGGGCCGTGGCAGCCGCCGGCCTGGGAACTGGCGCCATCATCTCCATCCTCATCTGCATCATCATACTCCTCAGTGAGTACCAGCTGTTTACATCGCATTCACACACCGATATCTCACTAGTCCCATGCCGACCTACATGCTGTATACAGCACAAAAAGTTTGAGCTGCCTGTGATTGACTTTGATTTGACTTTCTGTCAGAAAAGTTCATTTCAAGGCGCCTTCATCAAAATTTCAGCAGACTGTAATACAACAACATGAACAGTAGTTTGTATAATGGATTAATGCCTTAACTGCTAGAATTCTCTCCAGCATCTCTTGACAAGGAGCTTTCTGTCTTCTCCTCCTGGTAGGGTGTATATCTGCTGCTCTCTGTCCTGACAGTGATTCATGCCGCTGGCTTGCTTTGTTGCTGAGGGTTGCATAGTTCACACATATAGACCAGTCCTATAAACAAATGACCCGAAGCTGAAGGACTTTTTCAGCATTTTTGAAATGTTATATTGTGCATAAATTATGCATACTTTTCATTATTAATACTACTACCAACACAAGTTTCTTTTGTCTATTCGAATGCTTATGCGACCTAGAAGAGCACATCAAGTTTTAAAATGTATCTTTCAGGAAGACAAATCACACACAGGGAGGATATGTAAAAGGCAGAAATATGTCAATGACTACAGGGTGGATTTCTGTGAAATCTTGTACAGTCATCTGGGGTAAAAGAGAATAAATCTATTGCATTGGTGAAGCTCTGACTGTTCCTCTAGAGCCGACAGCAGGTCAAAGTTTTCTCTAGCAAAATATCTTAACATCTTTTAGATGGGGTGGCATTAACTGGCAAATCCCTCACATTTCATGTTGTACCGCCACAAGGTGTAAAGTTGTTGGAATTGTGTACAGATATTCAGGGTTACCAGAGGATAAATCCTGCTGAGGTTGGTGAACCTCTCACTATTCCTCTAGAGCGACCAGCAGGTCAAAGTTTTCTACAGCTCTGCAAAATATCTCATTCACTGTATTGTTTTTTGATGCAGATTATTGTTGGGCAAACCTAGAACTTTATCATGTTCATGTGTGTGTCTGTACAGGCATGGTGCTGTTGTTTGTGGTGTGGATCAAGCGCAGAGAGAAGGAAAGACAGACCAAGCAGCTGCTTATTGACCCTGAAGATGACGTCAGAGACAACATCCTCAAATACGATGAAGAAGGAGGAGGAGAAGAGGACCAGGTGAGATCCTGCGAGACGTACAACCATACACACATGCTTTCTACGTATGCATACTTACATCTGTACGTCCCTGTGGCTGTGCAGGACTACGACCTGAGCCAGCTACAGCAGCCTGACTCCTTGGAGCACATCATGAGCAAGCCACCTGGTGTCCGCAGGGTGGACGAACGTCCCATCATCCCCGAGTCCCAGTACCCAATCAGAGCTGTGGTGCCCCATCCTGGAGACATCGGGGACTTCATCCACGAGGTGAATTTACACTCACACAACAGACACACGTACTATATCTCAAGAGCTCAACTGTCATTAGATTGTTTCTCCCACAGCGAGCTGGCCTCTCACTTTCAGTTTCCATCAATTTGACATTTAATGTGATTACTCGTTTCTGGATGCCATTCAAAATGTAAACTCCAGTATACAAACAACATGGAGTTTTGTTTTACTTTATAGTTGCTCTCACCATGCCAGCTTTATACACACACATACACACACACATACACACTGACTGTCTCAGACACAACTCCAGTGTTGGCACAGTGATGCGGGGAAATGCTGATTGACAGACTCGTGACAACATGTTCACACTCGAGAGGTGTTGGCAGCTGTTCAGCTTTGATCCATCCAGCCTCGACTCTCTCTCTCTCTCTCTCTCTCTCTCTCTCTCTCTCTCTCTCTCTCTCTCTCAATCTCTTTCTCTCTCTCTCTTTCTCTCTCTCTCACACACAAACACACACACACACACACACACAGACTCACCTGATCTCGCTCCACCAGTCTGGTAAAACACAAACACAGCAAACACATGGTGTTCCTGCCATGCACTGTACCCCTGGGGGTTGAGGCTTTTTAGGTTTCCATCCGTTGCGCCTCTGTACTCCAGTGAAGTGGATGAAGTCTATTCTTCTCACCTGCCTCACCTTCAGGGTCAACAATCCTCATTTGTCATTCTAGGAAGCAAGTGCAGGTCTAAGTACTGGCAGACCTCTTCACATCTTATTCACGATAACATAAGATCATAATAACTATAACACAATATTAAAGAATATGGTTTGATCATATATGATTATTCTGGCCAATGCATCCTGATTAATGTATATATAACATGATATAACAGGATATATGGAAACACTCTTGTTTATGCTGAAAAGTATACAGTAGAGTTTTTGAGATGTGTGTGCTTGTGTGTGACAGGCTGGTGTTGTGTTGTGTTTGTTGTCTCTGTTCTGTTTTTCATTTCTTCTCTTGCAAACAAAATCCTGATTTAAATGAGACTACGGGATTTAATAAAGGTTAAAATAATTTAGGCTGACTGAGCTTTACCATAGCAACTTGCACCTTAATCAGCCATTAATGCTGAAACAACTCCATAAAGATATGCATAATCTACATTATAAACAGGTTATTTGTGCTATTTATTCAAAGTTTACTGATTGAATATTGCATTTTAAAACTTAAAAAGTATAGTGACAAAATAGAGACATGTGTGGTGTAGACGACAGTGAAAAGGCATTGGTCTGAAAAATAGATACAAATGTTTTATGTCTTTGGTTACACACATACTCAGAAGGAACTGGAGTTGCATCCAAGCAGTAACTACTACAGTACTACTGAAGTGACCAAACCCACTGGGTCCATGATTTGGGTAGGTTAAACACGCTGTAGCTACAAACCAGGGGAATTGAGTTTAGAAGACTTTAATGCTTTAGGTTGCAATCCTGGGAATGGATCCAGAATTTGTAGCGCTTAATCCATATGAGGACTCAGGTCAGGATACCACTGCCTCTTCAGTTTTGACCTTTCTTTTTTGAATCCCACTATCAGTCAGTGGAGTTCACTGATCAGCGGCCTCTTCACTGCAGGCATGTGAGTACTGACCACCACCTCCTCCTTTTTTTCCTGTTTAGGGTCTGCGAGCAGCAGACAACGACCCCACAGCTCCTCCGTATGACTCCCTGTTGGTGTTTGACTATGAGGGCAGCGGCTCTACCGCCGGCTCCGTCAGCTCCCTCAACTCCTCCAGCACGGGGGACCAGGACTATGACTACCTCAACGACTGGGGTCCCCGCTTCAAGAAGCTGGCCGACATGTACGGAGGAGGGGATGACGATTAGATCTGCCCGGTCACACATGCACACACACCACACACCCTCGTCCCGTCAGCTGGCCTGCCATGCTCTGTCCCTCTAACACATGGGGCTTTTACACCCTATTGAACACAAGTTAACATGTTCACACTGACCAACTGACTGACCAACCAACCAACCAATCAAATAAGCCACCACAGAGGACTGGTGCCGTGAGTCGGTTCCGGGTGCTCTTCTCAACCGTCTCCTGCTCTAAGCCTGTCTAAGACTGAAACTGAAGCTCTGAAATGCAGGCTTCTCATAGTTTGTATTCAAACTCTTGTGTTTTTTCTTTCATTTTAGGGTTTATGCTAGATATAGGTTTTAGTTTTTTAAGAGTCAGATTTTGTTTTTCATTTTGTTTGTGTAGCTTTTTTTTTTTGTCCCCACTCCTGTCCGATTCAAGCCGTTCCTTTTATTCCTGAGGGGTTTCACTTTTCCCTCACTGTCAGCCCCCGCCTGCCCGTCTGCAGAAGCTTTAGGTTGAGCAGCTTGCTTTGTCTGAGGGGAACTAAGGGGAAAATAAAAGAAGAAGAAGAAGAAGAACACAGATATGAAAGTCCTTCTTGCACGGAGGGCCCTGGTTTATTCTTTCTTGAACTTGAATTACTTAGAACAGAAGCACTGTTGTTTAAAAAGTGCCTTCAGTGGTGCGTATTTTAGCAGACTCCCGCTAACTCAGGATTGGTTGCCATTTTTTCGGGCTTACACGCCCCCATACGACCCCAGACCCTTTAACTCCCCTTGTCATTTCTCTGGTCCTGCAGGGCTGTGGTGGCAGGAGATGTCAGCGCTGGTTTCAGAGGAGCATTTGCTGGCTTACGAGGGCACTTTACGTAGACGTACTGTATATAGGCCTCCAGTGTGTCTGTGAGTAATGAACAAACCATTCAAGTCAGGCACATCTGTGCTCCTAGATCACAGCCAACCACAGTGTGATTACTGTAATCACAAAAAAACACATTAAGGGACTGTCATAGAGAACAAATGCATTGCGTGTCTGTGTTTGTCGTGGCTTCAATAGCAGCTGTGTTTGTTTTGAGTGCTTAGTATTTGCACCTAAAACTCGATAAAGCTTGTCACGAAATTTTGAAGATGGACGAGTCACATGTGTTACCTCTGTAATGTTACTGTATGTGAAGTTCAAAATGAGCGGTTATTTAAGGAGACTTTGCCTTTTAAGATGATTTAAGGTTTGCATGTTTATCCCTTCACCCAAAGGTAATTAACATGGCACCAGTTATTGTGTGGTAAATGTGTCAAAGAAAACTATTTAAACTGTACAAACATGAGGGGAATGAAAATACAGGATTTGCTTCAAATGGCTTTTGATAGCATTACATACAGAGTTGTGAGCTCCATTCTGAATCCCTTTCTTCTCTTATTTTTTTTATTTTTTGTTGCCTTTTGTTGTTTCTCAGTAAACTTTTAATATACAAACTTTGGTGCCGGCCCCTGTCACAGAAACTGGGGGGAACTGAGCCTCAGCCAGGGATTTAGCGCCTTCACAATCTGTCTCTCTTCAGGCAGCGTTTCATTCATCTGAAATTTTCTCCTGAAATTTTTGGCTGCGAGTTCAAGAGGTTTTTGAAAAAGAAGTTGGAGGAAGGGAAAGTCTGGTATGAAGTTGTGCACTTTATCAAAGTGGACTTGCAAAACTAAAGCTTCAGTAATAGCGCTTTATGAGACAGACATTTTTAAAAGACAGTTTTGTTGTGACTTAATGAAAAAGCGGCACGACCCATGGGCTTTTGTGATCATATTTCAGCCCCCCCCCCTCCCCCCATTGTAGAGAACAGGGGAAAAAAGAGCTTTAGTCTTTAATATTAAATTATTTAAATATGCAAAACATTTCACAGAAGAACCAGGGAGATGGTGGTGAATGATAGAAAGGTTTAATCATTCCTTATCTTCTGAGTGCCCATTGAAACACTCCTCAGTTGTCGCCAGTTTCAACTTGATGTGGCCCGAGCAGATTTTTGTATTAATTATGAATATGATGAATGCTTGGAGGAAATCTCAGAAACGATACTGTTCTTCAGATGATGTGACGAGAAAGGATCCTCCACTCCTCTTTCTTTTTTCTTTTTTTTCTCCTGCTGCTACCGTTTCCTCACCTGCTCACGCTTCATATAAAATTATCATTAGGTTTCACAAACGGTGATAAAAATTGCTCAGAGTGGGACATGAATAGTAAATAATAAATATTGCCTGTTAGTGCAATTGTTTATTATGCCATAACAAAGAAATAAAGACAAGAGTTTGATGTGACTATAAAAAAGGAAGGTCATGGGATAATAAATAAGGTAAACAGGGTAGGAATCTTTTGATTTACATAAAAATATAAAGGGGTGATTTTTCAGGATAGCTGTCAGCTTAGTGTGGAAACAGAGTAAACATGAGAAAAAGCAGTAGTTTCCACAGCCTGCTACTGGATAATCTCTTTTTCTATAATCTCGCTTTCTCAGCCTACAGAATATCTTCACAAAATAAACACAGCTGTTACTTTTTTCCGATTTGTGATTATTTCTGACATATAAATGTTGTATATACGGAACATTTTTATACATTTGGTACCATGATTTATCTGTTTCTCTGTGCATTTTTCCTTCACTCCAGTTTTGTTACAAATGAATACCTGGCAATGTATATTTCACCACAGAAAGCCATGTGCATTTAAAACAATCCGTGCGAATCTATATGAGCTTACAGCCATACTCATGTCGCTGTTTGTGTTTAGTTTCATCACGGTGAAAAAGGTTCCACTTCAGACCTACTTGTACAGTCTTACACTAGCACACACTCACTCCTCTTGGCCTTACTGTATATATGTGAGTGTTCTATATTATATGAGCCCTTTCAGCATTGTTCTAATTCAGCTGCAGGGCTTCAACATTGCCGAAGGCCATCCAGCATCCAGAAAAATAAAGACGTTTCATTAAACGCCTATGCTCTCCTATCACAATGGATTCAGGGCCAAACATAGCCGGAGGCCCCCTACACATACATACATACAAACACACACGCACACACACTTCACACAAGGTAACTGACTTTATAACTGTGTCATACATGAATACATACATGGCACAACGCCATAAAGATACTGAATGTTATCAATGACTCGTAATGACACATGGCAGCAAATCAGATGAACGTGACCTGTGATTTAAATGCAAATTTGTGGGGGGAAGTGAAGGGAAATTGATCATTACTTATTACGTACTTGGTCCACTTGTGTTATTGACGTTCCCTCGCTAAAGTGAGGGGAGAATTAGCAAATGATAGAATGAAGGGAGAACTATTGCACTGCTGTAGTCCACCCGTCTTCTGACTGTGCCAACAACGTCTCCTCTGCCTCTCTGACTTGTGTTAGTCAAAGGACACTTGGTCTCAAACGGGACACTGCCTGACCGTGGACACACACATGATGGGAGGCTCCAGCAGAAGCCACTTTTTGCTCTGCTATATGGCCAGAACTACAAAGACAGGCAGCAGTGTTTCATACAAGTTAGCCCAACACTGCTGAAGTCCAAGTGTACATAATGTAGTATTTGCTTGAAGCTAAACAGACCAAGTTAGGCAAACTGTAACTGTACAATTGGAGCTTTTTGCATGTGTCTTTTTATAATGGACAGATGAGTTCTATTACAGTAACCATACAACATTTTAAAATGTGTCGCAGCCCGCATGACCGAGGTTGCAGTCCAGAAGTGATTCTGGTGTACCATACTCACATAGTTTCAAACGGAAGAGAAAAAAACGCTGAAAAAATAATTGCACAGTTATCGAGTCAAAAGACTTTTTTGTAAATTGTCAACAGCACAAATATTTTGTATTGTTGTTTGTACCATTTTGTAAGAAAATGAAAAGAAAAATAACCAAAAAAAAGGGAAGGAGTCTGTTGTTTCAAGCGTGTGTTTATAGTGCCACTGCAATCTTGGTTTCCAAATACAGTACAGTAAATGCGCAGCCTTGCAGATCAACCTTGTAATATAGACGCTGAGCTGGAGACTCCCTGTCAGCATCATGTGTTATAAATAAAATTTCCCGTCCTTATAAAAACACTGCCTCCTGTCTTTTCCTTGTCACCCGCTGATTTCTGCAAGCGATGCCTTTCCTCACACTTGTTATTTTTAAACTTTTTTGTTATACCAGAAATTGCCTCAGTCAATATTTTTTTTCAACAAATAACCCCCAAACCTGCTCATTATTTAGGCATGATAGATTTTAAAAAGGGCCTAAGAATAAAAACACTTTACACTTAACTTCCATCATACAGACGACCTGAAACGTGTTCGGTGTGTCAGCTCTCACACTAAACCTACTATATATAGAGTATACTTTCATGCAAGGCACTAATTCCTACTGTGTATATGCTGTAGAGCAGCACTTCCCTTCATAAAGTCAACATACAAACTGGATTATACTGTAAGAGGGCTCGACTCTTCTCAGGAGAGAGAGAGAAAAAAAAAACTGCATGAAATTCCACTGAATCAAACGGACACACATTTCTTCCAAGTTTGTATTTTTTCAGTAAACGTAAAGAAACACCATTTACAGGGAAACACAGTCCATATATCAACCAGTCAATCAATCAGATTTTTATTGCATAGCACCAATTCACAACAAAAGTCATCTCGTGACACTTTCCAAATTGAGCAAGTCCAGACCACCATACTCCTTGATCAATTTAATTACAGAGAGCCGACATTTCCCCCTTTCAGCAAGCACTTGTCGACAGTGGTGAGAAAAAAAGGGCTTTTAACAGGCAGAAACTTCAGAGCACAACTGGACTCAATGGTGGGTGGTCTGCTTTTGGAGAGACGGAACCAGAAAAACAACCGCAAGCTTTACTAATTGAGATATGTGTAATTTTATAATACTAAAAGCATAAGAATAATAATTTATACATGCATTTAAAGAGAGACATATATATGGTGCACACTTGCATGCTGGCATTGATTGCCAGTTGAAAGTCACCATGGCAGCGTACTAATTGAATACAGCTTGTTCCTCACATATTAACACTCTCTCCACTCCGGCATTTAAAGACACCGTCATGTATTCCGGGAAACATTTCCGCGACGTTAAAAATGAAAAAAGGTTTTTTTTAAAGCGATGACGTGGCTCTCTTCGCACTGGTTTAACGTGCGGATGATTGAGTTTCATACCTCAAATTAGTTTTTGTGCCAGCCATGAACAAACATGAGCTAAAATGATCAAGACAATTAAGGCTGTTCATTTGTCAACCGTTTCCGACAGGGCGGTCTTCCAAGGTGGGGGTAATGAAGTCTTTCTCAGCCGAGGCAGATGAAACCCAGTGACAGATCTAGTCAGAAATGGAAACATAAATATGTGTTATTCATTCCTTTTTCTCCTACTTTCTCTCCGTCACTTTAATGACCATCCATATTTGGCTGTTGTGCTATAAATGTTTTGCTCTCGTTAGGGAAACTACGCAGCTGTTTAAGACCATACACAACAATAAAATGATGATTCTGTCCATCTCCTGTTCTTTTTTTTTCTTTCTTTTTTTTTCTTCTCTGTGCCTCATTTGTTGCCTCTCAGAATTTGGAAAAAAGGTTTGTAAATGGTCGAGTAAATGTCATGTAATTAATGGGGTTCATATTTACCAGTCGTTGGATTTTTGCTGCTAGGAAACAGCACAAATGTCTGAAATAGTCAGACATACTGCAGACAATGACAAAATGAAAAAGGTCATTTTCATCTCATACTTAAAATGCGGAAATGTTTTTAGAAGTGCTTTGGTTAAATTGTTTAATTCAACTCTCAAACATTTCAAATGTCAAGAGATCCCTAAATACAAAAAAATGAAGTTTTACAAGTGGTTCCTGCCAGATGATAATGTAATATCGGAAATAAAAAAAAAGATTTAAAACCAACACATTGTTCACTGTGACATTAGATTATTTGTAGTTCACAGGCTAAAGCCATCAGAAGATGGCCACAAAACGTTGCCAGCTCTGCATCTTGGAGTGAATTATCACTGCTTGTCAACAGTAAAACTTCTTTATTGACATTTTCGGCTCCATTTTATATCTTTATTCAGTAATGGCCCGCCATAAAAAAGAACCAAAAAACGGAGGAAACCTGAAGGTAGAAAAAGGAAATTAGCAATCATGGCGGGCAGTCAAGGCAGCGTAACGGAGCAGGATGAGGATGACCCTTACTTGTTCTCTTTTAGCGCAGCAGGTCAATGAACCAGCAGCAGACTGCATCTCCTCCTCATCGATTGACCTGTCAGAGCACGTCAATGCACACGCAGACAGAATAAGCCCTGCTGTTACACGCCGCTCTCAAACGAGCACACAAACTGTAGGAAAACTGAGAGTAAAGTGAGATCCGCTCCCCGCCCTCCCACCAGCAAGGCTCCGGGGTTGACAGGATAAGTCAGGATGGATTAATTCAGGTAACAGTCAAATGATTATCAGTGAGACCCACGCTGGATTTTGACCCTGTGCACATCTAGAAATGTGGGTGGTTTACAACTCGGATCATTCCTTATTTTAACTTGCTCTACTGGGTAAGTTTTGGAGGTCAGCACTTCTCCTGCCTGTTATCTGGAAAAACAGGTTAATTGTTAATAGTGACAGACAGTAAAGGAAAAATATGGACAGAGCTCAGAGGTCTGAAAAGCAAAGCCAACGCAGTAAGTCCCTGAAATTTGCCTTTTTTTCTAATGGCCAGCAGTGGGTTTGTAAACAAAGTCTGACTATATGTACTTATTAGCGAACCGCAATGTAAAGACACGTAAGTGCTTTCTATAAATTGTGGGACATGTGATGATGCATTTTATGTCTTAGAGCAAAACATGTAAATATCTTAAGCATGTGGTAACCCTAGGCCTCATTTCAGGCATTTAACCAATAACCAGTTCAAAAGACTAACTGACTTTGAGACTGTCTAACTTGGCAAGAAAGCCAATACACATTCTCCCCGAAAATGTTACTGTGTACCTTTATCTGACAGCTTCTCTCCCGTACTCAGTGTGACACCTCACAGAAGCTTGGATCTCCATCATTAAACACATAAGGCCATTGCAAACGAAATCTCCATCTGCTTGGATTCCATTTTGGTTACAGTGCTCAGGCTCGGATAAGGCAGAACCTTACAAAGCAAACATTAAAGGGCACTGTGATCGTGGAGTTGCCTGGAGAGGAGATATCGTCGTCTGATGTGAGTGTGGGGGAGGTTGAGTGCTGTATTTCCTCCCTTGGTGCACTTGACCAGCACATCCCCTGATGTTAATGTCGCTGACATTACCACTAACTACATTTTGTAAAAGCTTATTATATATGTCCGCTGACTGAACTGGTTCGCATTAACCAAACTCTATACTCCATAAAAGCACCGTTTAATCCTTCCATTTCGGTAAAAAAGGCCTCATTTTTGAAGAACTATATGGCAGACAGTAATTTGAGTTCATTCCTGTGTCCTTGTTTAGCAAATAAGCCCAACAAATATTGAAAAAGGTAATTCCCTTTCCGAGAAGCCAATGTGTGTTACTTTGAAATGCTTTTGACTTTATTAATGCAACAAAGTAGATCCAGTCTGCAGCTTCTCTGACTCATCTAGGTTGCACTGACTTTGCCTCCATCGCTCTCTTCTGAAACGACTGTAAACTTTTGCATCCATAAATCAAAAAAGAAATTCTAAAGAAAGTTTGAACTTCGCAGTGCCTCACCTTAATCACAACTATATATTCAATGTAAACTATGCTAATGACGTCATTAACAAAGCTCATTAATTCCTGAATCTCTCTGTCAGGATGCTTATTCTCATAGAACACTGTGGTACCTACGTAAACTCCATATATCAAAGTGGCACCTCCAAACCTTGCACGCTTGTGACAAAATGAAGCCAGTGAACTAAATAATAACTTCACTCTTAAGCTATTCCGCATGTTTGAGAGAAAAAAAACTAAATTGTCTCAGTTGTAAAAATGTTTAAAGTAAAACATTGCCAATAAATTGTATTGCAACCACACAGCAACATTTCAGATCATGGAAAAGACGGGACAAAACTTCTTATTTGTGATTGGACAGAACTTTTCCAATAGTTCAGTTTCATTTTGCGTTTCTATTGTGTACTACTCTTAGCCTCATTCCTAGTTATTTCGTGCATGCTCTCAGGGACGCACAGGGCACATTTAAGGGCATAGTTTTGTTTAGTTTATAGTATCAGGTACTTGTCCATAGTCAGAGTGTTCAGCATGCCTCCAGTTTGAAGATGCAGCAGGAGTACCAGTGTGGAATGCTAAGCTATGCACTCCTGAGAATGGAAACAGCAGCACATTGTATTTTAAACACCTAAAAAAAGTGGCCAAAATAAAAAAAAAGGTCAGTGTCGGTTTAAGTCACTGTATGTGAAATATGTTCACGACTTAACCTTGCTCTCAGACAGCAGGAAACTGAGCCGTTATATCCGTCAGTGCTCTTTTCTTGACGAAAATCAAATAACCTTTTTTTCTGCAGTGAGAAACTGTGTTGTAAATGACATCTGCAGTCAGTGAAGCACTTAGACGCTTTACTTGAGTGACATTAACGCTGCCTCAATCACTCATAATGAAAACACAGTGCAATCAGAATGCTAATTTGACTGCTACTGTATTGCACAACACAGAACAAAGACAGTAAATATTGCCCTCCATTGTTTACTGTACATTGAATTTATTGCAAGAGTGACGTGTCCTTGTGAGAAACAATTACAGCAACCAACAACTATTGAGTGTGTCGAGGCATGTCAGTGTTATTTTAAGACAGGAGTGACAACAATGTATATCCATGTATAAAGCACTGTCTACAGTATATACTGTATATATTATTATCATTCGTGGAATGTAATAGTAATGTACATAAGTATTTCTATCTTTTATACTTATCCTCCACTACATTTTAATGGAAAATATTGTACTTTTCTTTTTTGCTCATTCAATTATGATGCATTATTATTGATTAAACTGGCAGTATATACAGCAATTGGACTAAGGCCCCACTTTTAGCAGCGGCACACATTAATACACTAAAATGTAGTGATTTAGTAAATAATTGTCAAATGGACTATTTTGCACTTTTACTATTCTTTAAGTATATTTGCTAACACTTTTGCATAGTGTGGTACTGCTACCTTTACCTAGGCACATTAAACATCTGAGTACCTCCTCCAACACTGATTATTATTCATAAACATCTGCGGAGAGACAAACAGATGACATGATGCAATCTCTCAGTGTGCATGTTGATGCTCATCACTTCAGCGAGTAAACATATGTCAAATTTGCTAATTCCAGACTGGAACTTTTTTTCCGTGATGACGAATTCATCAGCTGAGTCCCGACGAGATGACTGATGCTAAAGATGCTGGTACACAAACAGAAGCAATAGACTAAACATCATTTATTTGTATTTCTTACTCGAGGCTCCTATTAACTGAGTGTCTGAGATTAAAAAAAAAAAAAAAACTGTGAGGGAGCTGACAAATTATGACTCATGACAACAAAATTCATAATCCAAATATTAATGTCAAGGATGTCAGAAGAAGCGACTCTGTCTGCGGGAAGCCGTTGTATCAGAATGAGCAATAGGTCTCAGAGTGTGATGGTCCAGATGTTTCCCATTATTGTCTTAGATTAGAAAATACATTGCTGCAACATGTTCACAAGAACTACTGCAGATGTGAAGGAGCTTTAAAGACCGTCACGTATGTCCTCATATGTTTCGTGGTATGATGTACATAGCCGGGTACGGAGATGTATATATCTTCCTGCAGGGGGTTCTGTAGTTGTAGTCGGACCAGTCTTCCATCCATCCATCCATCCATACCATTTCCCCATATTCTCCATCAGCAACTTTCATTTTGTCTATGATGGCCGGAGGATGTGAAGGGGACAGAAGAGGATGCTGGGAAGAGGGAATGGCCCAAGTCTGATTGGATATCTTTCTAATGGCTGCTTTAGTGGACTGCCAGACCGCCTCTGGACCCAGACACAGCACACACAGAGGGAAACAGAGATGGCAGGGACGGACTGTGTTCTGAGTCATCTCCGAGTAATGCATTTACTCAGAGCGATCCAAACTGCGCCGCTCTGTGTAATAAGAATAAACAAATAGTTATACCGCATTGGCTTTATTGTCTTACATCAATGTTGATTTATTCGCAGTCGTGGTGGGCTATTGTATGCAGATTGCCTGATGCCCCTGCAGTGAACTCCTCATCTAATCCTTTTCAGAGAGTAACTGCAATGTCGGGGAGAAGTGGGCTCTCAAGAGAAATGAGAGAGGGTTCAAAAAGTCAAGAGAACCGCCAAATCAAGCGGGGGAAACAATGCGGAAACTGTACAGTGGCCTTTGCACCGGTCACTGCATCAACAAACCATATTCAATCCACGCAGAGATTTCTGAAGAACTACAGTGTGGACGGCAGCGGCAGGTAGGATGAGTGTTATGATGTGATGAGAGTCGTTTCAGAGAGGCATAAAGGCGTCTAAAAGCCGAGATTGGAAGCGATAATGTTTCCTCGCGGGTCAGTGAGACCACACCCCAGAGAGAACAGCTGCAGCTGACCACATTATAGCTGGCGAGGGACAGAGATAAAGGAGCGAAGCTCTGGGCCTATAGTACTGCCTGAAATCAGATTTAGATTCCATTCTTACATCCAAATCATATTATGCTCCACAGCTATTCACAGAGTAGCTATCTATCACTCACACACACACACTGTCAACATGATCCGACCATCTGTCAGTACTTACCTACACAAGGCTTCAAGATACGGCCCTGACGGAGCCGCTGTATTAGCTATTGCTTTGACATCTTCTCTGCTGTGCACGTGCTCTGGTTTAGAAAACAGCTTCAGGACGGAGAATTGTTGCATCAACACATTCAACTTTATTAACAAGCATGGACGGCAGCGTTTCTGCATCTTCTGATGAAATCTTTAGATTTTTCTCTCATGCGCGTCTGCGGAAGGAATGAACAATCCACATCCAGGCAATTTATTTCCAATTAAATGCTCGCCAAAAAAAAGAAATGGACCGACATGTTTGATTTATGAGATCTTAGTGTGACAATGAGCGTTCTGCTGTTATAACCAAAGTCTGAAATATTAATCTGAACATACAGCACTGGGAGTTGGAAAAGTACAATAGGTAGGCTGAGAAAAAAAACCCTGCAAAAAAAGAATGTTCTTATTGTTTTGCTGGGTGTGAAATGTCTTCCATTCAAATCCCCATTGTGCTATCGCTCGGTTCCAAAGCTTCCATTTTCTTCATTTGCGCACGAGATAGGGCCTCATGAGTTTACATTCTCCCTTATGGGAGACTTAACTAATTGAGTCTCTATCTTCCTTTGGCTTGTTTTTTATGGTACGACCGAGCTCGTTTTAAATAAACTTCATGATGGTTTGTGTAATCAACGCAGCCTCTAGAACTCTACGTTTCCAAGTTTGGCGTTTTAACAGTGTTTTGTCCAAATGATACATAAGACAGTCTGTAGATAACCAGTCTTCTCTGCGTCACCCCGTTCTCTCTGACAGCTAAAGATGTACAGATCACCCCCGGCCCCCGCTGAGGTTAGGACTGTTCCTGCAGTTAAAGGTCAGCGGTTGATTGGTGCACTGTGTGACCACATAATCAAGGAGGAGGATGATTTGAGGGGCCTCTGTGACGAGGCATCATTTAGCTCTCAGAATAATGTGCAATATTTCAAGCGGCTGGGCTGGCTACAGCGTGCTTTCTTTAAAAAAGATGTTCCTCATGTCCTCATTTGTGGCGAAGTTTCACCAGCTCCGAGGGAAAGGGTAATGAAACAAGCATTACGTCAAGTGATAAGTCAAAATATAGAACATGCAGGTGCAGCTACAACACAGCTAGTGCTTATTTTAAAACATAAATCGATTACTGATATGTTGTTATTCTGCTCCTGGGAGAAAACCTGACGATAAGAAGACATGTGCAGGCGAAGGTGTGACTTCTGTGTAAGTTTGGTTACAGATTCTTCAGGTATTTACAAAAGTAGAAAATCTAGCAAAGACGCTCATTTAAAGCAGAATTGATGGATGATGAACATTTTTTGGGACAATAAACATATCCTATAAAAGCAAAGAGAGGAAATATATTTTTCTCACGTAATCCTTAGGTGGTGTTAAAAGGATTTTGTCGCTCGGTAGCTGGCAGCTTTCTACCATGGCCATGTGAACGAGGGACAAATTGTAAAGCGCTTTGGGGAAAAAGCCGTAAATAATTGTAGTCCATTTACCATTCACCTTTCATCAGCATTAACCTTTTTAGAAATAAGCAGAGACTAAATCACATTTTTGAAAAAAAGGTTTACTGAAAGAATAGTTGATAGGAAAATAACATGTTTAATGCATTTTTGATAAAGCCTACTTTTCAGACCACTTAAAACATAGAATTATATATTTCTTTGCTGCTTGGAGGCAACAAAACAGTCTGTAAACATTAAGTTGACCTACAGAGTGCCACACGAATGAATCCCGCATCAATGGTTTTCTTCAATGGGTTGTCAGTTAAAAACCTGAGAAAAGGTGAGTTGTGAACAAAGCTCAAATGATTTTCACGCGTTTGAATTGTAAAGCTGTTGCGTGTCTTTCAAAAAGGCATTTGCTAACAATTAGACAACAGAAGTTGTCGGGGGCTTTAAATGTCGTCATACCGAACACGGTTTCTCTTCAACTCACCAGTCCGACTTTACAGGCCGACATCAGTTGTGATTCTAACTCTCACGTTCCATCTTGTAGCACTGAGCAATTCACAGTACTGTGTTTACAAATATAGTGTATAGTGTATATGTGTAAGATGCTCAGTGCTGGTGACATTGAAGTCATGCAACCGCGATGAAGTTTGTTTCTGACCCAACATTAGCTTTTTACTCCACGCTATTTCATTTGTGCTTCAAAAGTCCTCGAAGTGCTGTTAATTTACGAAGATTTTCCTTTCTAAAGTGCCGTGCAAGTGCCACCTCATAAACTTGTGCGTTTGCCTCAAAGCGATCCAAACTTCCAGGTTAGCCGACAAAAAATACGTCCAATATTCTGTCTCCTTAAATGGCTCTACTTTGGTCTTCAGCCACTCCTTCTGACTAGCTAGTCGCTAACTGTGTCAGGTAGTGTGCAGCTCACCTGCTGTGGCCAGAAATGTGAGCGAGAAGTTGTGAGCCATTAAACTGAAATAGCGAGCCGGGGTGGTAATTCCTCAGTGGGGTCATGACTAATAGCAAACCCTTTCATTTGATTCATTGGTGACATATAAAGCATTCGTAATTACGGCTCTTTTTGTGATTTTCCTTTTTTTTCCCAAGATGACGTGCGTTTAAAAGCAACTTTATTTCGTCAGAGTTTCAGGTGAACTGTGACCTTAGAAGGAGACTTATTAATGGATACAAATTTCTCCCCTCGTATAGCACTTCAGATCTCTCACAGGGTCACTTCTGTAAAGCCACTTTAAGGCAATTAACCTGTTCTCTCCTGATTCTAACTGCTCTTTTACAGCCACTTAATGTCAACCATATGAATGCTAACACTTTATGAATGGCCATTATCGGCCAAAGTCTCCATTCTTGATCTAGCTGTGTTGATTAGTAAGATGTTTTTCTCTCGGCTTAAGTCCGGGTCAGAACTCAGACCATTATGCGACCTAGAGAGGTCACACAGGTCCTTACACAATGATCGCGCTCTATAATAATAATTTTCAAAGTGAAACCGCATCAGGCATTTATTAACATTAAAGGCCTTCTTCTCTTAAAGGAAGGCTGTTTGACAAAGTCCAAGCGGCCGGGCTACCGGCAGAACGGGCCGGTAATTGATGGACACTTGGCGTGCTCTGTGCGCCTGGCGATTTGTAGAATCCATAAAAAGAGATGTTGGGGTAATTATGTTTGTCATGATATATTGAAAGCAGGAATCGGCGAGCTAATCAGAATGGCTGACAGCTGTAGCATGCAGATGCTATCAGACCTCTTGTCCATGGCGATAAAATGAAAGCGGGTCATTTTAACAGGTAACAGCTGCTCATAGCTAATTTGTTCAATTATGCGCAGAGGATGCAGGCGGAGGTTGTTTCTCAGCCCTGAGGGACCTCATCTCTCCTGTCCCTTTGCTTTCAGAATGAGCTGAGTAATGGAAATCCATATCCAACGTATAAAAACCTGGGGAAAATACAGACAACCCCAGCAGGCGGGGCTGGGACACAGTCACCGCTTAATCTTCCAAGTCTTCAGCAAATCCCAAGTTACCACTAACATGTCATTTCAACTAAGACAAAGCCTGCAGTAATAGTTATAATGATATTATCTGACCCTGTCATGCAGAGGAGAAACAAGGCCTACAAAAGATCTAATGAAACATATACTGTAATATAAAAGTTGAAAGCAGTTGCTTTCAGTCCTACGTATTTGTTATATTAAGTCATAAAAATGTGCTCAGGAGTTCTAATGATGTCTTTGAACGGTTCACCTTCCTAACCTGACCTATAAAAATACTGAATTTCACATTATTCTTGAGTTTTTTCATCCTCAAATGATGAAGCTCCTGTTCCTTCTTCTTAGATTCTCTATTTAGAAAAACAATAAAGCAGCCAGCACAAATCGCTTCTGAACAGGTGATCTTGACATTTGTTATGAAATATTTTGCATTTTCTTCAGGGTATAATTCTTGTGCCCTGATGAAGACTATTTGACTTGAGACGAGTTGATTTATCCATGATTTAGTGAAGGATTTGTAACACTTCTTCCTTTGACATTGACGTTCAACAACATCCTTTTTACGGCCCTTTCCTGATTTTTACTTCAGCATACTGCAGCACTCCTCATTTTTTTTTCTACCAACTAACATCTGGATTTTGTCTTGTGTGAATGTGTATAATTGTCATTTACTCCAGGGCCAATTGACTCTGCAGTACTAACAGGTATTTATTGGTCCTGGTGATGTAAACACAACACCCCTCTTCACGTGTGCTTAAGTTGGCGCTGTTGGCTTGCTACTACTTTCAAAACTCTTTCTGTTGAAGCTGCTTGAACGTCGTTCCGTTTGAAAGAATGACTGAAAGTGAAAAGACGGATGGAGGGAGGGGTGTGCCGAAGTCGGGCGGGGGATCAGGACCAGCTTCAGCCACTGGTGTCATGATTACATCACCTCTCCGCAGAGAATTAGTCCTTAAATCTGGCTCTCGTGTCTCTAAGGTTAAATGTTCTTCTTCTTTGTAATGGGTTTTCGGTTGTATGCCCTAAGTAAGGTCTGTGGTTAAGACAAGCTGAAGACTCCATTCCAGTCATCTGTTCCAAGTCTAAGGTCTTGAAAACCACGTCAAAGTGAAGTGGAGTTTATCACCGTTAGTCAAGCAGTTCTCAAGTCCTTAGATTTGTGCTTCTAGTCTGACTCCAGTCGAGTCATGTGACTCTGCCAGCAGGTACCTTTTATTTTCATTATGAATTACTGCCAACATAATTATTCCGAGTCATGGCCGGACTCTTTGTCTTCAGGACAGCAGGTTGAACATGCTATCTCGTGTAGCATTAGTCCTTACAAATGATCCGGTGTGAAGAGGCCTGTGAGAACGCAGCATCATCAGTCCAACACCACGGACATGTTCCAGAAACCACCAGATAACCAAGCCTGCCTCGCTTAGTGGAGTAATGTCATCTAATACACCAGAAAAGTGCATTATGGGATGGCGGTGATCACTCAGAGTTGTACTGCTAGCGATGAGAGGTTGTCTAGCCATGGATTGATTTAACGGCGAGAAGTTTCCTCTGCAGCATGGGTTTACTCTGACCTTTCAGACAGAAATTTGATTTGGGGAACCTGCCTCTTGCATGGCTGCCAAGTCACTGTGCAACAACCACTCCGACCAGTCAATCATCTGTGGAAATAACCAGTTGTTTACGACCTAACCGTGACCCATAAAAACCGCTTAAAAACGGTTATTTTTGTTGAAAGGAAATTACAAAGGCTGTGAACATTTGCTGTGTTCTTTCTACCATAATCGAAATTCCTTTATATCTGCAGGGAACAATGCTTTGTTGAAATGAGCTGCTATAACTCTGTACATAATACGTGCACCACTAATTACAGCTGATAATTATGGTTGCTCATTAAATCTTTTAGCTTTTCTTCTGTTTTTCCAAGATCTTTTTAAAATTGCAGAAAACTCAGAAATACATTTCCTTTGACAAGCTCATTGTTCTTTCACAGGTCTTTTTCTCTCTCTCTCACACACACACACAGAGTGTACTGACGGTGTACTGCTGGGTGAAAAGTAGGAAACTGCAAGTATTTAAAAGCATGAATGAACTCACACACACCAACATGCACACACACACACACACACACACACACACACACACACACAGTGTTCTGACAGTGCACCACTGGGTGAAAAGTAGCAAACTGTGCAAGTATTTAAAACCATGGATGTTTCTCATTATAATCCTAAACCAAACCTTTCAGATCTGACAGCATCAGAATGTCAAGGCGAAACTTTTTTCTCCCGACTGATTTATTAAGTTGGAAATCAAACTGGCATGTCTGATTCAGCGAGATAATATATAATCTTGACATCTATCTGTTCATTTTCAACGCTGGATTTCAGATATTGTCAGACTTTTTTCTTTTTCTTTAACGAAGTTCTTACTTTACTTTTGTACAAGGCAACTTTTGGTCTGTCTGATCTAATATTCTACCATAGGACTTATTAGCCGCAAGATCTATCTCGGACTTTTACAGTAATATGATGAACAAGTGCCATTGTGTGGACGGAGAGAGCATCCTGTCCATTTATTGATTCATTATTTTGGCATTGACATATTTAAATACATTCATATTTTTAGATTGTACTTATCCGCCTGCAGCTGGGATGAGCTGGGCTCAATTCATTTCTCATGCAAATTAAAATATTTTCCTGATTTGTTCCAGCATTAGAAATGCTCAAAACCTTTAAAAGTTGTCAGAGTCCTCCGATTCAAAATGTCTCCAAACTTTAGTGTTTAGTGAGGCAAACCAGAATGATTTAACACTTAGTACATTTCTGCAAGACCACAGATAAAGTAAAGCTGAATGTTTCTTTATGTCACAACTCTACATTTGTTAAGGTTGATTTTCCATTTCTCATAACACTCTTGAGCTCTGGTTAGGTTTACACACAAAAAACACTTGGTTAGGGTTTGGTAAAAGTTATGGTTTGGTTTAAAATACCTGTTTTGGTCACCACAAGGACGGATAGAGACGGTCCAGCTTCCTGTGACATACAGCCAGCTTTGGTGGCTGGAAATGTCTGCAGGTTTCCATAAAAAAAACACCCAGTTTAATGCAACAGAAACATCTGGAAATATCCTCAGGTCTACTCAACAAAGCACCCGCTTTTGTTGCCACTAAAACAGCTGTGAATGTCTGCAGGTGTCCAGTATCCAGTGGTGTTAACTACTAACATTATATCCTATAGGAGGACTGTTATCTGCTCACAGAAGATTTGGTATAGTGGCATTATAATCTATTCATTTCCATTGTGTTGGCAGTTGTTTACAGGCCATAAAAGCTTTTCTTTACTTTTTCTTTACAGTAGCTGGCGCTCCATTGACACATCCTAACCGCCGAGTCTCAACAAGCTCCGGCTCCTCAAGTGATTGGAGCAGAGTTCAAAATACAGCGCAGCTGACAGCTGTAAGGCCAAAACCTCCAGTATGAATCCTGAAATCCTCCGACAGAGTATGTCAGAGACATAAACAAACCCTGGCATCAGACCTGAAAGAATTTTCGAGTCGTGCTGAGTTTTCTGCTGAACAGTTAAGCATCTGTTTTCATCTGGACTGTTGCTGCTGATGACATTTATCCTTCTGTTCTGGTTACCAGTTGAACGCTGGCAAACCATATTTAGTAACAGCACATTGTTTAGGGCTGTGTTCTGTAAATAAACTGTTAAGGAGAGCGCAGCGGGGGCAGTGAAAAAACACTGTTGAATACAAACACTTGTCGTGATAATAATGTGGTCTGATGGGAAAGGCCTTGCTCGTACACCAATAACTCATCTCTGTGGTTTGTATTCATTTTCTAGAATTTTAAATAAGGTTGCTGCATAAACAACACTTTTCTCTTCACATAAGAAATGACTATGCCCCAGTAGCCAGATGGCTGTCATCTGTCCACCTCATTTGTCCAGACTGAAATTTCTTGTCATTTAATCTCATTTTTTGACCAAAGCTAATGTTGTTCCCACTCAGAAGCTTTTAGCTCAAAGCACAGCTGTGCCCTCATTCACGTGCTCCTCGGATGGTCCCATTTTCCGAGTTGGGAAGTTGTTCTTCTGACTTCGGTGTGTTCACATGTGTTATTTTAGAATGTGTTGAGCAACATGGATGCCAAAATAGAAATTTTTTCGCATTTAATCGCTCAGAGCGTTTAAACAACAGTTATTTCCACTATTTGATTAACAAGGAAGAGCAAAGCAAATGATGCAATGATTATAGAATAATTGACTTTGGTAAAGTTTCTCACCATCAGCCCAATGTTTACCTTGGTCTGCTATGTTTCAGCTGGAGTAAGAACATTTTTTTTCCAACTTTCCGAGTTGTTGCTCTGCCTTGAAAGGGCTTTCATGTGAATTTTCCCACGTCAAAAAAACATTTTTCTGATAATTCCGACAGCACATGTGGCACAGCCAAAGCCCCACGGAGGAGCACCAGGCTTTAAAGCCAGTTTGACATCTGAACCGTGTAATTACAACATCTTGTGATGCGCAGGGGCCCAATAAGACCTTTTCCCATCAGCTTACATTGTGAAAGAAACGGCTGTAAAATGGTCGAAGCATTTTTTTTTTTTCAGCAAAATGACCGATAACATTTCAAAATTATAGACGAGCACACTAAAATCATTTTATTCCCACTCAAGCAACCAGCGACTACGACTCGAGTGCGCATGCTTAGTGGGCCCCGCGCTGCATCCAGTCCTCATTATATGTTCAGCCTCACACAGCTGCTAGCGTGGCTTTACACTCTGAGTGTGATTTGTCTACTCTTTTGGGTTGAAGCTGATGTGATGGGAAAAGGTTATGCCAGGTGCTACTACACATCAATCAGTGTTTTGCTATGAGAAAACAGAATCTGACAGTTTGGTTGTTGTCAGGTTGACACCACTGTCAGTTAAAACCTATCAAACCACAACATGCACATTCCTGATGAAGCCAATAAGCAGAATAGAGGGTTTTTTTAGTGTGTGCTTCGAGTGTATTTCATCATCAGGTTCTTCCTTTTTAATCACACATATTTGATTAGAACATTTGCGAAACCAAGTTTAAGGAAGATAACATTTATGATGAGCAGTGGCTTTTAAGAAAATCACTTTAAAGCTGTGCTGCACTTTGCATCATTACTTCCTGACACAGACTTTTTCTATCTCGGGCTGTCAGTGTTGAACTATTACCAACCATTTGCATTTGATAAACAGGTCTAGTTTGTCTCATTGGCTCATTATATCTTCCGGCAAAAGAGTAATGTTCACTTTATTCCTGGTCACAGGCAATAATCTATGTCTCAAAGTGCGAACTTCCCCCCCAAAAGTTATGGAGCTCATTTCTAATCACCAGAGACAGGTGTCTGTGCGCTATATTTAAACCACATGCAAGACTATGCAAGTGATGTGGAGTCTCCTTCACCACAATTTTAAGAGTGTGTATTGCACTTCTAGAATATATCGAAATGTGTGAAATATATTCGCTCATCTTCAGAGCTGTCACTCAAACACATTATCCTGTGAGCAGCCAGCAGCCTCTTATTATGCAAAATCAAACAAGACCGTGGAATTGAGTTTGGTGTCCCAGAGAAACATAAGCAAATACAGCCTGACAACTCATATTGGAAAAGACTTAGAAGTCTGCCTATGCCCTGATATCAAGACAATGAAGACAACGGTTGGGGCAACTACAGGCATGAGATACCTTGTCTGCAGAGGAAGAAGAACAAACAACTTTCTAAGCCACAAATCCACCAAATCTGAAGGAATGCTAGCAAGTGCTTCGGTGTGATCCTTAACGGAGATGTCCATCTGTGTGTGTGTGTGTGTGTGTGTGTGTGTGTGTGTGTGTGTGTGTGTGTGTGTGTGTGTGTGTGTGTGTGTGTGTGTGTGTGTGTGTGTGTGTGTGTGTGTGTGTGTTTTGTGTAGAAGATCTTCTGATCTTCCAGGCAGCATAAGTAAGGAAGTATGTGCCTGAATAAAATCACACAGCAGCTTGTCTCGAAACATAAGACATTAATGTGCATTTCAAAATAAATCACTGACTTAATTGTTAGCATTCAGTTTTTTGTTTTTTTCTTATTCTGGCATATTGCAATTTATGCACCCAGGTCATACAAGCTACGACGACAGGTGACACATGTTCCCAGGCTCTTGTGACTGCCAAGCACAATGGTGTTTTTTTCAAAGGTGGTGCGACAGTGCCCTCCTTTGGAGCCACGCTGCTGTGCACTTCAGCTCCAACAACCTTAGATCAGCTTCCTTCACTGACCAGAGGCCAGCCAAGTGTAATGATGGACAACAGACAATGAAAAGCGGTGACACGGTGAGATTTTGAAAGGCAAAAACAACATGGACTGCTGAGAATCGGCAGGAAAAAAGTTTCCAAACTGAACTTGAAGCCATGGTTTGCTGCATCAACAGAGCTCAAAATGCCTTCTGTGCAGTAGATCACTCTATAATATCCCATATCCATAAAAAGTGAATGATGACAAAGTAATTTTGTAACTATTGTACCATGAACAGCTTCATCAACTCAACCCCAGAGCCCATGAATATTATTTTTATTCCTGAGGGTAGGGTAAGAACCCTGTGAACATTATCAGACAAAGGATACGATGATTTAGGTCTATTTTGTCATGGAGGTATAAAGTCAGGTTTCGTACATCTGACAGGCTCGTTATTATTCATCAGATGAATTTATAGTGATGGAAAGTGCACTTGCTATAGAAGAGATGATGAGACACTTCAGATCAGTCAGGTAAGATCTTCACGCCTGCCCTCTCCGTCACAGCCACAGGCGCCTGCTATCCCTAATCTCCTCTTCATCCAATCACAACCTGACACACTGTCCTCTAGCCAATCACCTGTCGCTGTCAAATTTTTAAAAGTGCCCCCTCCCCCCTGCTGTCATTCAGCTGTCATTTCAACACTGTAAACACACCTCAACCATGGATGCCTGAAATCTCCACTCAAACCACCAATCAGATGTTCAGCCGTCGCATGAAGCTGTCCCACAGCGAGCTGCACTCTTAATCTCAACACCACCACCAGTCTCCAGGGTTGCAGCATGAAGTCTCCTGCCAGAAACGGACTGCTTCCATGGTGACCAACTTCCTGCCAGGGTTCAAGCACAAAATGTTGTATGTTCCTTTGCATATTACATTTAATATTGCCTTTAAACCTCACTTGAGAAAAAAAGCAATTGGTGCTTTCAGCTTAAATTTGGGGGTACTGACAGCAATGGGTGATCCATGCAGGCCTTACAACTACATCTGAACACACAAGCCAATAAAAAGGGAACTGATTCTTCTCCAGCTGTCTCGGGGTCTACTAGGCCTCCACCAAACTGTTACCTTGGACAATGTTTCTGCAATTTCTCTGATTTCTCAGCCTCATATTGTTGCCTCACGGTGTAAACATCCGGCCTGAGTGATCCGATCATGTGTGAACAGCTCTAAGTGAGTCAGTTCACAGCTGAAATTAACATGCATCTCTCCATGCGTCTCAAATGACCGCTTGGATACCACATCTGCTCCAGGTAAACGTGTGCATCACTCGGACAAATGGGCACAATGTTTTGTTTTTGTTTTTTTTTACAGGAGAGAAATATCTTCACATTTAAAATGTTCTGAATTACCAAATGAACCAAATGAATTTTTCATAGACAATGCAGCACAAAGTTTTCTGTGAGCTCCATAAATCACACAATGGAGCAATTTTCATAAGGACTTCTGGGGACTTTCTCCAAAGAAGTTGCCCGTATTGGCTACTTTTTACTGTATTTGTAAGATTCACCACTAACATGAGCAGGTTAAGAGAGCCCAGACAAGTCATTTGCATTACAGTGAACCAAATGGAAACTCGTCAGTTGAGCAGGCGGTCCTTCAGTGTGATCGAGGACACATGCTCACACATCACCTGAGAATGTGTCAAATGTGTCTTGAGCGTGACCACAGCGGTACTCAGAGCTGTCCACTTGTGATCGGATCACTCGGGAAACATGTTCATATCAGGTCTGAACGACCTCATCCTGACTGATGTGCCACTCTAGGAATCAATTGTAGTCCTTCTATCAGCCGATCATCCACAAACTGATGCTCGAATAACACACGCGCTTTCTTAAAAGTCAGACATTTCTCCTTCTTTCGTGTATTTTTTAAGTTTCACTCTCAGTCTATTCAGTAACCAAGGTCAGTGTGAATTTTAGACTTCTTTTGTACTCTGCTGTAAATAAGTTAAATCATCATAATGAAATGATGGACCATGAGACCAAAGGTACTGAGCTGCATATCCAGGCTTTCATGATGTAGCATCACTTTCTCCCTTCAGGCCCTTGTGGTGAATGAATCAGCCGACACTTCTGGCATTTGTTTGACTGAACACGTACAAACTGTGAAGTGTAATCTCTTGTTTTCTCAAGTACAACCCCCAACCCCTTTAGTTCCCCCTCCTTCAATCAATCAATCAATACTCACCATTCACAGGGATTTAGGAACATAGTGCATTTAATGACATTTGAGCAAACCGCTAAACTCTAGTTAAGTTATTGATTTGTCAATTTTGTTCTCTAACGTCACAAACTTTTAACCCACTCAGACAGGATTAATTACCATTACCCTCCGGCTTAACTTGTCATGTGGGGCAGATAGTCAGAGCCAATGATTAAAATGTTATTCATTACAGACAAAAAACCCTTTGATCATTTTCAAGGTTAGAGGGAAATTAATTCTTTGTGTCTTATCCAGCAGTAATGGGCCCCTCATTATTTATTTGAGGACTTGTCCTCATTCTCCCTCTGCAGGGATACTGAATAAGCATAATAAGTACCGAATGTTAAAAATTATGTTTTTAAGAGGAATAAGTGTGTTCGAACAGCTGCACTCTGGCCATTTGTCCAGCGACTAAAGACCTGATAGGCTTTCAAAGCACAACATTTCTCTTTCCCTGAGTTTGTGACGGACTCATTTGAAAGCGCAGATGCTAAGCGCTGCGAGAGATGATTGTTTTTAAGGAATTGAAATGTTCATTTCAGTCAGAGCGCTCAAGATAGTGAAGAATGAAATGCTTGGAACTATTAAGTTGTGGTGTGGTGGTGGCTCTTTTCAAATCAAGAATTAATTTCATTCCGGCACACAGAAGCAGACTAAAGCGTTTTTTCTCCCTTTTCCAATTTTCTTAGTGTGTAGGGCAGTGGTGTCAAAGTGATCCAGTAAAGGGCCGCTGTGGCTGCAGGTTTTCATTCCAACCAAGCAAGAACACACCTGATCCAAATCAGGTGTGTTTCTTTTCAACCAAGCAAGAACACACCTGATTTGGATCAGGTGTGTTCTTGCTTGGTTGGAATGAAAACCTGCAGCCACAGCGGCCCTTTACTGGATCACTTTGACACCACTGGTGTAGGGCATCTCATATGGAGCTGCATCAATCCTACAAGCGCATCGAATAAAGCACTCGTACTTCAAGCCATTCAAGAGTGCACTGTCTGTGTTCACACATACTGCTGACAGGTCACAGAAAACATCGCTGATGCCATCACTTGTGTGCTTTCTGTAAACAAGTGCAGGAAGGTCTGAAAGCACCAACCTGCTAAAAGAATTAAGACAAACAAGATATTCATTGTTTTTTTTTCTGTTTTATTAGAGATCATTCTCTCTCAATCCATTGTAAAATAGCAATTAAAAACTTTTTTAGATTCAGATATTCAGATATTTACATATAAACAAGAGGCTGTGCAAAATGTACAAGATATTGGCAAGAAGACATATATTTGCCTTATTTCTCGTATATCTTCATATATGAAAAATACGACAAACTTGCTTCATTAGAAGTTGTCAACTGATAAATCTACAAATAGCAAACTTAATTATGTACAGTAATAAAATTTGCAGATAAACATTCTTTCATAAAATGATAAAAGGTATAAAGATCAAAATCAGTATGTGCACTAAAAATATAAAAAGTTATAAAGTGGGTATGTTCGTCTGATCGACTGCTTTTAGAAAACTGATCTGTCAAAGTGCCGCCTTCGCTCTTCATCTCACGCCAATGTTTACTCAACACGACCCTATATCATTCATAAATATATAAAAATGTGGAATATGATTGATTCTCTTAAATGACTGCAAGCAATTACATTGTTGGGATTCAGTTCGATAAACTCCACTGCTTTTAAATTCACATTACAGCACATGGGGCTACAGACCCTGGATACTTCACATTATTAACAACCACACTGTTTCTAATTCATATCAAACTAGTTTGGGATTTTCTTTTAAGATCCAGTTTGAGGATTTAACTCAACACTCCTTCCCTTGCCCACTGCAGATACAAAGGGCTCATTCTAAGGTTACATAAACACAATGATTATTATTTTCAGATGTTTTACACTATGAAATACATTATTATGAAAATTGTGTCCAGTGTCTGCCAACAGAGGCTCCTAAATCCTCAACACTGGACCTTTGAGTACCATCAGGCAGCCACTCTGGTACACAAAGAAAAGGCCAGAGGGCGATCAATCACAGTAAACACCCTGCCAAAAAGATATTTGTCAGAAAGTACTTCTGTTAAAGTCTGTAGCTCTTTGGGTGACAGTAATGAAAGGCTGGAAAATGACTTGAAAGCTTTCCTTTTTGGTGATATTATTAAAGTCTAACACAAAGCCAAATTCACTATACTGTTTTCATTTTTCTTTGTATTTCAGTATACTTTGAACTTAAAAAAATCTGCAGACTTTTTAAAACAGTACGTGCAACATTTAAGTGACAAATAACAACATCATCGTTGAGGAAGTTAATGAAAACTGCTGACTGCTCGGGAGGTGGGGTGGGGGGGAATCAAAGATTGCTGTGCTTCAGAAATGATCAAAAGGAATGTAAAGTCTACGTAGTCCGTATATCACATGTGCTATAACATGAATAAAAATGGAAATTTGCTTTAAACCACCGGGTCCAAAACTCTCACAGGAGAAAATGCTATAGTGGCGAGAGTTCAAATATTAAACTCCTGACATACAAATAACCTTTTTTTGTTTACAATCAACTAAGACAAACACAGGTGTAACAAAACAATAAAAAATCACACATACTACAAACCCGGAGAGAACTGTTGGATAGATGAAGTTACTGAAGTTGATCAACACATTCTAATCCATATGGCTTCATTTGGTAAGAAGGCAACTCAGCAGATGACAAGACTATTGATTAGTCTCTGTAAAACAATCCATAGGCATTAAAACGGTGATAAAATATAGTATAAATGTAATAGATTTAAATCTCTGTAAGGAACTTAAATAAAACAGAGTGTTTATGTCGACATGGTTAAGAAAATTAGCAATACTGCAGTTTGTAAAATGCTGCTGTCGCACCTGAACGTCGCACGTTGATCTAAAACCACGTCACCGAGAGTCGCTGCTACAAAACTGATGCCAGTGAAATGACCCTGACAAGGTTATCAGATCCGAAGTGTTCAGTTCATTAAAAAGACTTTTTGTGTGTGTGTGTGCGTGCAGCATGAGGCAGTGCGTGACTGAAGTGTGGTCGGGAGTTCCAATATTTCGCTCCACCTCTTCGCTGAAAATACAAAAAGGTCTGTGCTTTTAGAGGCTTTTAAAAGCCGACGTCCTTTCAGTGTTCCAGATGATTCTCTCCCCACAGTATGACGTCTCATCATTCTGCAGCGGGTGATCAAAGAGAGTACCGACAGAAAGGGTCTGCAATGACGGTCAACTCTGCTTCCTGAATGCCAGTGTCATTCTATAATGCGGGTGCTATTTAAGGAATCCTTTATATAGCAGTTGTGAGTGACTGGTCCCCCTTTCATTCTCCAGACAGAAGAGCAAGTCCCTGAGGTTGACTCTGGTGATGCGCTGTCGCATAAACTGTCTGGAGCCTGCTCCACCGGAGCCTCCAGGCTGGGAAGGGCCTGACCCTGAGCCCTGGAGTGTAAAAACGGAGCAAACACATGACACACATTCAGTCTTTTATTGGCTCTGCAAATTTGAAATATTTCACAATAAGCTCAACCATTCTATGGCAAATGGTTCTGTATTCCTCACCTCTGCACTGGCACCCCTAACAGGAGAGTCCATTTTCCGTTTTTTCCTTGGGCCGATTGCTGCCAACGCAGTCATGTTGGCTTCTCTCTGTCTGATCTGAGCCAGCTCCTGCTGCTGCATCTGGAATACAAGCAATAAAACACAGATTGGATCCAACAGCAAAGACTGATCATCAGGCTCACGCGAAGTCTGCGCCCGCAGGATTCCGACGACATCGCCACAGATTTTAAACTAATGCGGATAATGCTAGTTAGTGATGCAACAGCACAATGTGTCAAGGGATCAAGCAAATCAACTTTGTAAAGCAGATTTTGCCAAACTTAAGAATGATGCAGCCCCATGTGTAACAGGGGAGATCAACACACAAGAGGATGAAGTCTTTCCCTAAAAAAATGAACAGAAAATGTGAAAACAGGTCTAAGGGAATGCGGCACAAATTAATAATCCATCCACATGCACCCAACAATTTATACACTTGCAGCAGTAAAACTCCCCGTCATTGACATAATATAAGATCCGTTCCAATCCTATTATTATTATTATCAGATTATCATAATCATTTGACAGTAATTTCAAACCTAACGATAAAGTTGAAAATTTCAAAAAAGTTTTTTGTAGTAGATGTCCTCTTGCGGCCCACCTACAGCACCACGGAGGAGAGTTGTTCTGGTAAGTGTGTTGGCACTCATTGCACTGCCTGAGGAGACAGATGGTGCTGGAGAATATTAAGTCCCTCATGTTGGTGATGAAACAAAATTAACAAATTCATAGGTACTAAAATCTACTAAGCGTCCAAACCGCTGGCTTGCACGTCTACCTGAGCTATCCAGCGAACAACAGCTAGAGTCAGCAGCAGTGAGCAGTTACTCTGACGATACGCTGCCCCATATTTGTTTATGAATTTTGAATTCAAGAAGAAATCTGCACAATCCGCTTGGGCCTGCTCATCAAGCTGCCTCACAATAAATGCAATCACACAGGCACTTACTGTAGAATACACTTACCTCCTTGGCCTTCTGTTTAAGTCTGAGCTGCTCAGGGTCTTCTTGCCTTGACCGAGACTGTAGTTAGGTAGAGGACATTTTAATATTTCAAGATGGATATGTTCAATTTATTCAACACTTTTATTAATTCAGTCACTCAGTTAGCAGACCTGTTCTCTCCTGGCAGTGAACAGAAGAAATGTATACTAATGGCAGTGGCCCAAGATCACTCACTCGCTTTGTCAGTGCAATTAAGTGTGAGCGTTTCTCCCTGTCAGTGATAGCGTGTGTCCTTGTTTATATACTGTTACCTTGGCAGCCTTCAAGAGAATCTCCCTCTCCTGCTCTTCCTTCCTTTGCTTTTCCATCTGATCTAGCTGTTCGAAGAATTTAAGCTGAGCTCGCACATCGCCGACCTGCTCGTACCGCGCATCCTCCTGAACGATGAAGGTCAGAGAGGAATTAAACAGAAGGAATTAAACAGAGTAAATGTGAATGTGTCTCACCAGCTCTTAAATTACTGGACATGATCATCACCTTTAAGTTTATGTTCTTCTGTTGTGCCACTTGTGAAACTTTTTCCAGCAGGTTTTGTAGCCGCTGCTGCGTAGCATGGGAAATGTAGTTGATCACGTCTGTGCCCAACTCGCTGACGCCAAACTTCTTACCTGTCACGGCGGTGAGCGTGTGGATAAGGATTTAGACAGTGAGTGAAAACGCGTCGACGCGCTGTACATTTTCTCTTAGGTTAACTCACCGATCTCCAGTGCTCTCCGGGTGAGTGACGACATGGAAAGGAAGGTCTCATCCTTACAGGAACGGGTGACCGTGCCAACAAGCTCTGAGTTGGTTGCTAAGATACGGGCGCTCTCCTCCGACAGGTTCACTCCTGCCATAGAGGCCACATCATTGATATCATCATCATCCCTAGATTGAATAATAATTAAAAAAATGATTAAAACTGAGGTCTCTTTCACATTTATGCAAAATAATCTCAACTGTTTCATTTAGCTGGGTTAGTCTTCATCAGGCACCCTGACTACTTAATCTGATCATAAAATCATATGATATTATAATACGTTAGAAGAATCACATTTGTCACAAAGCATGATAATTCCTCACATTTCCATTCATTGAACAACAAAACGTCCACAACAACAATCAACTGAGGTAAGGAATTTAAGTGTGTGTGTTCACTGAGATATATTTCAACGTTTCTTTTGTGAGGCAGCTATGGAACAGCAACTTTATCACCAGCTACATGATACACAAGGCAGAACAGAAATCTATGGGCCCTTCAATCATATTACTATTTTATGCTCACAAATTCGCTTCACATCATAAACCAGTCTATTAGTTACACTTGTACAGTCTAATGCAATCCAATAAAATAGCCATGTAATAAATCCTGTCTGCCGCTGTATGCAAGCTGAATAGCCCCAAGGTGACATTAAAGCTTCACTTGATCTTTGTAAATGCAGAAAATTGTTTATGGTGACACTGTGTCAGAAAAAGTGTAACTACCATGATATATTACCCATGACCAGTCGTACTTATGAGGTCATTAATTCCGATAATTACTCAATTAATTAGCAAATGTGTCCGTGTCAGCCAATTCATCATTGAGCAACACAAGGGTGGTTAAATATCAACAGAACCAGGACAATGAACTGAAAGAGACACTTTAAGTACACAGTTTCTAAACAACATCGGACCATGATGACTTTATCATATCGCAGCATTATAACCTCTATTACAAGGAAATTAGTTTTTCCACATCATGAAAATTTAAGGACCGATCTCCACCAAAATATAACATCATCCGTTATGCACTGTCCACAAAAATAAATCAGCGCACACAAACGTCTGAGGGCAGGGTGACATAATGCCCTATACATGCTGTATGCAGAGATAATTAGTTTGCCATCACACAGGATTAAAATTGGTAGCAAATCTTCACAGTTTACAGGCAGAAAGTACTTAATGCTTGGTAATTCTAGCTATTTTCTAACTACTAAATTCAAACAAACAAAATAATGAAATGATTATGAAAATACTTCCCTATAAATGTTCTGTCAACTGATTCATCACTAAATCCTTCCAGCTCTAACATAAATGCAAAACCATTAAAATTGATGTTATTAAATTTAGTGAGACAAAGAAGGTAATACAGCAACCGTGACAACTGTCAATCATCCTTCTGCACTGTACTGATCTCCTTGATTTCAAACCTACTGTAAACACAGAGGAGACAGCTCTTAAACATATGCATTTCAAATGTTGTAGCATTTAGTTCTCAGTTCTCTTCTCTTTTGTATTCGAGTTTTGAACAACAAAAGTAAAATTTTGTTCTTTTTGTTTTTTTCAGCTGTTCTTTTTGCATCCTTGCCATATAAACCTTGTATTTGATGCAGGATAGTACACCCATTGTTTAACCCATTCATACCAAAGCTGCTGTCAAAGGTCAATTCCTCAGTCGTTACTGTTTAAATTAGTCCAGGTTCTGCAACATTAGTTCCAGCACTAAACCACACAGTTATACCAGTATGAATGTAAATGTGTTTGCTAGATGCAGCTGACTTTTAGATCATTAAAAGACAATGCATCTGTGTTTTTGCAAGAAATGATGTCATTTCACAGGAACTATTATCAACATGTCATTTATGTGAGCAAATGATGTGGTTAAAAGGGCTAAAAGTCTGCAATAAACCAATCAATCAATTTAATAGTAACCATAAAGTAAACTATAGTAATATCAAAAACATGTACCATTGCTGAGTAGTACAAACCCTGCTGTGCAGCAGAATTCTAAAGCCAACAGCTTTGAGTTGACGCAGCCTGCAACATGTAGCATCATGAATCGTATTTACATGTGTTTTGAACAGCAAAAGTAAAATTTTGTTCTTTTTTTTTTTTACTGTTCTTTTGTTTTATTTCAGATTTGCAATGTAAACATCTATCGCCCATGCCAATAAAGCTACTTTTAATTGAACTGAAAAATGGAGAGAGAAGTGAGTTAGCATGTCTTTACTAACTACTGACACCAAATATAAAACCTGGAAAACTGGAAATTGAATACGCAAATAAATGACAGTTTGACAACCAGTGTTTAAGAGACACTAATGATATTTATCTGAATGTGTCACAAACCTGAAGGTTCCTCCGCCAGCTTCCTTCAGCTTGTTCTTCTGAACAGCAGTGAGAGAGGCCTGACTGACAATTTGTACACCTTTGGCCCCTGGAACCAACGTCTGCTTCACCGCTGGAATTAATAGACACATATAGACCGACAGAAAATTCAAATATTTGCATCCAACTGTGAAACATGTAGATTGTAAAAAACATGCACTGTGATGTGAATCTAATTTCTTTGACAACTTTGTATGAGCTTAATATCCTGCAATTACAGTCAGTATCCACAAGGTAGCAGCACTTCCATAGTGCAGTACAGTGAATTAGTGAAAGACCAAATACAGCAGAAGGGACACATGTATTTTGGTGTTCTTCAGCAACTTTTTTCCCCTATGCATTTGTTCACAGTATGATGTACCAAAAAAAGACAATAATGCTAAAATAATGCTTAAATTATTGGCAATTTAATAATCCTACTGACAAAAAATTAACCACATATTCAGTTCAGAAATAAAAGAGGGAAGAGTGTAAGTTGAAGGCACACCTGTCTGTAGCTGTTTGACAACCTGCGGCTGGCCCACAATAATGCGGCTATGAGATTGTCCTCTCAGTGTTACCATGGGAGACTGAGCCAGGGTCACCTGTGGCCTTGCTATTGTCCCCTGTTGCTGGGGCACTATCTGTACACATTCAGAGACCAAGAATGAGAAACAGGGACTAAAAGCACAGACAAGAATAGAAAAATTAACTCTTACATGCAGGGTCTCCACACTTTTATGTGCATGCCAATGTCTGAACTGAGACACGGATAATTATTCCCACTAGCAGCAAAATTACCAGTCCGGGTTTAGAGTGAGGTGTCTGAGTGAGGCTGATAACTGTGGTTTTGGTTGCGGCAGTGCTGGTAGCCGTAGTGGCGGCGGTGGAGAGGGGAGGTCGCAGCACCACCGCGGTGAGGGCTGTGGAGGCTGCTGCTGCTGCTGGAGTGCTGGGCTGAGGAAGCAGGCTCTGCTGGATGAAGGCCTCTGAGTCTGGGGTCATCTGACGCAGTGCTGGGAGACTTCTCTGTAGGCAGAAGACAGACAATAGTGAACATGCATTCAGTTCAGTCCACACAGGATAGATTTGGTTTCTGTAATTTAGAAGAGCTGCACACAAACTGAACTGAAAACAAAAAGTGCAAAGAATTTAGTTTGTTTTTTATGCTTTATTTTCCAGCTATCTGACATCCCACAGAGAAAACAGTGCTCGAGCCATTTGTAATGATGATTACTTAACAGCATTTACTCCTGCAAATCAACAAATAAGACACTGATGAATATGTTATAAGATAGAATTTAATTATGGTTAAATTGATTTAATTATGTGGTCATTAAAAAGTAAAAAAAAACAGGATTCATGGAGCTCTTGCAGACCAAACAAAAAGGCCTGATAACAACTGTACTGTCACATCGCTGCACATGCAAGGCGCTGTAATTTCACTACACTATAGCAACACTCCCTTTAACTGAATTTAATATGTAATCAATGATTGGACTTTTTTGTCTTTTTATCTGTGGCAGTTGTTTCGTAATTGGTAACACACATTTCTCAAAACCAAGTTAATTTTTTAAAAACTCATCACACAGTCAGCAAAACAGACATCTGTCTGTGATCTGGATCACTTTTTATTGTTTCTTTCTTTTTGACACAAAGTACATTTAATGATCACTTTTAAAATTCAAGCACCGATTTCCCACTCAAACAAAGACACCAACCAACCAAATCCCTGTCAATATACATTCTGCTTTCACACTATATGCTTAGATACTATTGTTACAACTGTTCAATGTACCTTCAAACCCAACACAACACAAAATTACTGTAAATAAAACAGAACTTTGCTACCTTTTACCTATTGTTTCTGCTTGAATGAGTCAGCTTAAACCATCTGTCAGTTGCAACATCTGAAAGGATGACAACTTATTTGTTGCTCTACCAGAATGTCTTGAGAAGGGCGTGAAGAGAGAACTATTGGAAACAGGATTTCTAAGAACTTGTTGGTTGACAGTGGCAGGAAATAGACCTAAGGATATCACCATCTGTATGCACAATGACACTAATGTTTGTACACTTATTGTGTAGTGCACAAAGTGCCTTTCTGTCAAGAGGAGTCGAGGGTAGTAAAATGCCTTACCTAATGCTTAGACTCCTTTTTCATGTCTTTTTTCCTTTTTATGCCCACTAGTACTTCGTAAGGGTTTATTTTCTGCATCCTTGCCACATAAACCTTGTATTTGATGCAGGATAGTACACCCATTGTTTAACCCATTCATACCAAACCTGCTGTCAAAGGTCAATTCCTCAGTCGTTACTGTTTAAATTAGTCCTGGTTCTGCAACATTAGTTCCAGCACTAAACCACACAGTTATACCAGTATGAATGTAAATGTGTTTGCTAGATGCAGCTGACATTCAGATCATTAAAAGAGAATGCATCTGTGTTTTTGTGAGAAATGATGTCATTTTACAGGAACTATTATCAACATGTCATTTATGTGAGTAAATTATGTGGTTAAAAGGGCTAAAAGTCTGCAATAAACCTGAACTATTACTCTTAAATCAATTTAATAGTGACCACAAAGGAAACTATAATTAATATAAAAAACATGTACCATTGGTGAGTAGTACAAACCCTGCTGTGCAGCAGAATTGTAAAGCCAACAGCTCTGAGTTGACGCAGCCTGTAACATGTAGCATCATAAATCTTATTTACATAATGTGCTAGTGTGTCACTGATCTCACCTTCAGGAAAGGCACAAGGTATGGCTGCGGTGAGGAGTTGAGCTCCTGGTATAACCTACTGGTGAAATCTTCAGGCTCTATCTTGGCTTCCTGTTGTACAATAAACACAAAGGATGGACCAGGAAAAAAGAAACTATTCAACCATTGTTTATTCAGGAAAAAAATGACTGAGCATTAAACTCAGCAGTGCCCTGAATACATATTCGAACAGGCTGGGAGGATACATAATGTATATGGTAACAAACCACAGTAATAACAGTAAAGATATTATCAAGCCCAATAAAGAGCAAACAGTTCAATAAAAGCAGTAACTAGCAAAGCACATCTGGCATAATGAAATAAAGCAGTAAAAGGATGGGGAAAGTTAAATAATAACAAATGAGTATAGGTCAAACATAAGTGGGAAGGATATATAAACCAACAGCAATGAAATAAACAATAAAACACAGAATGTAAAATAAAAACTGAATTGACTCTGAATTAACTAAAGCAGTAACAGGCATATAAGTCAAGAAAAAGGCTTGAAGAAATGACAAGAAAGATGAAGATGGGAGAAGAGAGATGGAGATGGTTGAATAAAAGACAAAGAAAACAGAAGAAACTTACCAGCAGGTTCTTGACCAGCTCTTTGACATTGGCAGTAGTCTCAGAGGACTGTTTTCCACTGGCCAGCTTGATCAATGTTGACAGAAAGTTTCTACACTTTTTCACATTTTCCAGTGTCTCCTACAAGCACATACACACAAATACAGGATGTTTTTTCTTCAATAAGATGTACAGTAAAAATGTGAATCATAAAAAAGCAATATAGTAAAGTAAATATCTGTAAGGTTAGCTTTGAACGATTATAAAGACAAAAGCTTTCAGCGTTAGTACTTCTCTCTTACAGCTGTGATAGCTGTTGGAGTGACAGGGGTCCCGGTGGCCCCGAGAGGCCCTACCCTCTGTGTTACTGCTGTGGCTGCAGATCCAGGCTGTACTGTGGCGGGCGTTGCTATCGGCTGTCCCGGGGTGGTGGCAGTTCCTCCCAGCATGATGGTGTTCTATATAAGTCATTGAATGTGCAGTCATGAGATGAGACTCAGGACAATGACAAGGTCAGAATAACAGCTTTGACATGTCTGGACCCGGGGCACACATTCAACTTCAAAGACATAAACAATTTTTTCCACAAGCTTTATTTTTCCAGGAAAGAGCTGTGCTGGATATTGTATTTGCGCTATCACAGAACACTCAATGATATTCATACTATGTGTGTGAACTCTTGGGAGTTTAACAATTGTCTTCTCCCAAAACACGATGTGCAAAACAGAAAAAGAAAACTTGTTAATGAATTGAGTGAAATGTAGTAACCTTTAAGAGCAATGCCATGGCAACCTGCACAAAATCATAACTAACAAGACACATTTACAGAACCTGGGAAGGTTTTCCAAAGTGAGCAAATAAACAGGTTACCCAGAGACTACGGGGGAATTAAAACAAATATGCTGACCTTGATACAAAAAGCCATCCTTTCATTGCACAGTTATTAGGTAAAGTGAGATGACAATAGAAGCTATGAAACAGCTCCAAGGCCTGTTTTCATCAGGCATTTCAGTAGGAAATCAATCCTAACTGGTCCAAGAAAGATGCATTTATCCCTACAGTAGGACTAAAAGCCTTATATTACCTTCTTATTCAAGGAAATTGCTCCTATATTCTCCAGGATTTAGGAGAGCTGCAGAGCTGTTCTCAGCAGGTGGACAAACGTGCACAAATTCCACGAAGAGTGGACATGCGAACAACAATTCATTTGAACTAACAACAAGCATCATTAAACAAATGGATCCAAACTTCCTGTGAATGATTTAGTTTGTTTCTGGGAAAATCAATGTTTTACACAATGACTGAAGCAAAATTTGTAGGGCTACATGTCGGTGCTTAGTTCCTTATTAGAAAATAGACAAAAGGTAAAGGGGAACAGCTTGGCCAATTGGGTTTTGAGAAGGTCGCCGAGGACGCACTAAATGTCTAGAGTGACGTGAGCAAGGAAGCATAGGAGGGCAATTATGATGTTGACGTCACCCATTTCGCAGGCATCTCTGAACCACAAGAGGTGATCAGCTAGCTATGCACTGATTTCAGAAGTGGCAGGTAGAAATGATCTACCAGCCAGAGCAGCTGTTGGGGTAAAAAATAACCTGTGTTTGCAGCAACATATAACATGCTGCCAATTGAAAGCTTGTTTCATATGGAGAAGAGGGTTTCCTCTGACCTGATGGTCAGCACAAAAACAAGATTTTGAGTAATTCACTTTTAAATGTAATTATTTTTATTTTCATTTTATGGAATTAAATACCCAAAAAGGATATGTGATGGGGTTACCTGCAGTACAGGAGGCCTCTGCAGTGTGGTGGTGGCCGTCACAGAGGTCTGGACCGTAGACCCTTGTTTAATAATGGTGGTGGGAGTAACCGGACGAGCGAGGAGGGATGTGCCTGGAGCCTGCAGAACAGCACAGGATGTAAATATTCTTTCACTAATATGTAATTTATTGTCTTTTCATTGTCCTCACTCATTTAGAAGTTTGATGCAAAACTAAAAACAAGTTAAATGAAATCAGTCCACTCCGAGAATGATTTTAACTGTTCAGTGACCATGCTGACAGCGTGCCCGTGAAACCTGTCCCCAAAATTCAGTTTGTTGTTTTTTTCTCTGTTGATAGCAGTCCTGATAAAAATTCAGGTACTAGCCAATACTGAGTGCCCATTCCATGAAAGTGCCTTTACTTTCCAGATTCAAATCTGTAAACCCACACTGTGGAACTAATTGGAATCTCCCTTCTGTTTGCAATGTAATATAAGACTGAAACTAACTACACCTCACTCCCTAACTATAACTGAAAATGTGTTTACAAAAACATTCTTCTAAAGTTGTGGTAATTTTACCAGTATGGTTCTGCTGTTATCTTATAAACAGAACAAAAGTGAGAGTTAAAGGACATCAGCCACATCTGGCTCATACCCAGTCTTCTAATACTGACCTTGTGCATCAGATATGTGCGTCACTACCTAAAATGAATGAGTCACATTTTCTGTGATCGTGTGTCCAACAGTCCTGGTACCTGTAGAGAAGTGATCTGGACAGGTGGAGTGCTGGTGGGGGCAGCGGGTCGCGGTGTCATGGCGCTCTGGGACTGCGACTGAGCCTGCATCTGAGCCAAGGTCTGCTGGTGAATCATCAGCAGCTGCCCACTCTCACTGCGAACCAAGACCATGCCTGAAAAAGGCACAAGTCATGGGGGGTTATGATGTCAAATGATCAGGGCTTTCCTGTCCTGATCACACTCACCAATATACTGTATGGATATTCGTACATGAGAGAATGTTAATTACTCATTCATTGGTCTACTGAAGCTTGGATATATCTTCATTCGGGAGGACTACTGGATGTTCAGATATTTCTAGCCAGTCAGCCACAGGTCAGACCAAAAAGAGCCGCAAACATAGTGCCAAAAACATTTCGAACCACAAGACAACATGTAATTTGATGTTGTAAGCAACCACAACACAGTACAGCAACAACAAAGTTAAACTTTTTTCTTGAAGTTGATCATTTAATGAGGACCACTATATGACTATGCAGAAATGCCTGGTGTTAGAGCTTGCACATTCTCCATCAAACAGGTGCCCCATTACATTGGCATACAAAAAAGTTGTTGCTGTTAATGACAACAGTTTGTTATTGAGTCTGACAAGACAACATAATGAGAATCAACAGATTGCAACTGGAAGCTAGATTGATATACTTCAGGGATAAATTGTCTGACTGTCCACAGTCTTTTGGCGTTTTAAACTGGTGTGCAGTTTTTCCTCTGATCTGATGTTTGTGGCCTCAGAACACAATCAGCTCGTCGTCTATTCACTACAATGTCTGACACACAAGAGCAACAAAGAAACGTGCACACATTAAATGTACTGATAACTTGATAAGGAAAGTTTCCAGGTGCTGTAAACTTGGGAGCGAGTTACCTGGAGGCAGCTGGATGTTTTGGACGTTTTGCTGAGGCTGGGCGAGTCGAGGGGCCAGAACCTGTGGGGCGATCGCTCGGATTCCACCTGGAGGAGTGGCGGCGATGGTTGACGGCACTGAAGTCCTCAAGTTTTGCAAAACAGTCGGACTCCTCGTGGTCGCGGTTGTCCCTGTCGCAACGGTTGAAGCCACGATGTGTCCACCAGTCTGAATTATAGTCTTGTTGACGAGAGAGCCAGCCGCCGTGCTGCTCACGCTGACGGCCGGCGACGCTAAAACTGCGGTCGGGTTGTCTCCACTCTGTGAGGTGATGGTGAGAGTTTGCATAGGTGGCCTCACAAGTGTGACTGTAGGTACGCTTTTCACAGACGAAGGAGACGAAATCACTGCATTCTGCACACTTGTCGAGGAAGTTCGTATAATAGTGCTGGCTGTTGAGGACAGGACCGCCGCGCTCCCTTTGCTCACAGGAACAGGTCCGTTGTTGACAAGCGCGACGACGGGCTGGGAGTTGTGGCCGCTGCTGTCAGCAGACGCGCCTCCGGCGATATGACAGTTCACCACCACGGTACTTCCATTCAAAGTTTGCACAGCAGTCGTCCCGGGTTTCACAACACCAGGTGTTGAGTCTGACACTACCGTAACGACTCCGCTAGCTATCCCCGGTTTGGACTGACTCTGAGCGGCTGTCACACTCTGTCCCGCCGCCGATGTGGTCCCGACTGCTCCATCCATGCCTGAGCCGTGGGACCCCGTACTGTTAATGACACCTCCTTGCACTCCTGTCCCTACAGCAGCGGAAACACATGAAAACAAGGGGGTGTCGAGCAAGTCTCCGATTCGCATTAGTTTCGGGACACACACAAGTGAAGCCAAGTTAGCTTACTATCAGTTGAACAACGTGACCAAAATTAGCTAATGTTAGCTAACCGGAGTGGGCAGCTATCTTACCTGCTTTAGCAAGCTCTTGTTGTGAAAGTCCCATTTTGCTGCCCTGAACATTGGAATTGCTACCTTTAGCTTGGTTGCCGACGTAATTTGCTGCAGATTGGACCCTGACTGCTGCGTTGACGTGACCTGATCCTGATAGCTCACACTCCAGAGACCCGACTAGATCACTAACTACTTTTTCGTCCACCTCTGTGTTGAAGAAAACATCATCCAGCAAATCGGAGCCCGCCGCCATCTTTGCTCAGCTACGCTCGCTCGTGAGACGCATGCGCCGATTGGATGTGCCCTCGGTGACGCGGCCTCTCCGGGCGCCGTGATTGGCTCCTCGAAGAAAATAAAGCTTGGAGCAAATGGATGTGAGCTGCAGTGTGGAGTGACAACGCTGTCTGGCAGTTTCACGGGAAAACAACGATACCACTCGCAGAGCCGCTCCTGGTGGGACTTTATCTCACTGAGGAGATTCTCCGTGAGAGAGACGTTGTCGTGTAACAGACCTTTGCAGGGTTACGCACAGTACCGAAGCATTTTCTATCCATTAGATGGTATCGTAGACGACCCAAAATGGCTGCGTTGTTGCTATTTTTTTTCCCAGGGGAACCGCAGCAGCTGCCTAAGAGCTCATAACGTTAGACATTCCGACTCCGAGAGAGCATATCAACAGTTAGCTGTTTAACAGCCTTCCTGAGTGTAGTAACACAAAACTTGGCAACCTCTCAGAGTAATGTTTTCAAAATAACTGTACGAAGTATCATACAACTCACATACTGACCAAAAAGATATTTTAAAATAATCATTATTGGCGTTTATGCAAAGTAGCCACCTGAGGCAGGTGTGCCAAAAAGTGATCGTTCGCCAGAAACTGATTTCCGTCCGCGGGAACGCGCGCGGCCTGTTGTATAGTTTATATCCGTCTACAGCTGCTTTTATCTGGATCAAACAGTCATAACTGCACATAGAAATAACTGTATGTCCGTGGTAATAGCAAAGGTATGTCTGTTGAGTTTCTTGTAACCAAATAATCACACTTGTGGCCGAAATGTTTGCAGTTTTTATCATGATCAGGGAATGACATTCACGTGATCACAGGCAATAGTTTTGTTTACAGTGTTATTATGTTATTAACATGATGTAGCATACGGATGGATTATGTATACAATTAAGAACTGATCTCTATTGTATGCATCCTTATGACTGTCCATTATTTTACCTGCTATGTGCCCTAGATTATAACCAATCCAGTCCTTTGTATCAGCTTGTTTCTGCATTAAAATGACTTCATTACACTCTTGGCGGTTATATTTGGCAGATTATAACCAATCCAGTCCTTTTTGTCTGTATTTCAAAGGGTAAAAATGACTGGGTTGGTTATAATCTAGGGCACAGAGCAGGTAAAATAATGGACAGGATAATTGCAATAGAGATCAATTCTTTATTTTATATATAACCCATCCTTAAATAATGTTAATATCAGTCTAGTTTCCAAGTATAGGCCTAATCAAGGATATTAGACATACAAACAGATAATATCACCGTAAACAATACATTGCCTGAGATCAGATAAATGTCATTCCCTGATTACGATATAAAATGCAAACACTTTGGCCACAATTGTGATTATTCGGTTACAAGAAACGTTACAGACGTACCTTTGCTATTACCACGGACATACCGTTATTTGTATGTGCAGTTATGACTGTTTCATCCAGATAAAAACAGCTGTAGACGGATATAAACTGGGCGATACAGCTTTAACGGGCCGCGCGCGGTCCCGAGGAGGAAATCAGTTTTTGGCGGACGATCACTTTTTGGCACCACACCGGCTCATCGCCAGGTGCGTTTAAAGCCTCAATCAGTGGGCGGGGCTTCAGGTCACCTGAGGACGCTTATAAATTGTTACCAGTCAGCTCCACGGCTTGAATACTGCTGCCTGCTGTGAGTTCTTGTATTGATAGGCAGTAACCTCGAATATTCTCCAGACATGAGTTCTGCAAAACCGTACATTGGCTGTAAAATAGGGCTGGTCTCAAAAGCCCAGAATCGTTATGAGGGGATTTTGTACACAATTGATAAAGTGAACTCCACAGTAGTGCTGGCGAAAGGTAAGTGGTGCAGGCCCCGTGCTTGAAGCCCTGTCGGCATGAAGAAGTAAACATTCTTATTTATTTATTTATTTATTTATTTATTTATTTATCTATCAACTGCTTTCTCTCATCTAGTCAAGTGTTTTGGAACGGAGGGACGACCCACCGACAGACCAACACCAGCCAAAGATGACATCTATGAGTACATCACTTTCCGGGGAAGTGATATTAAGGACATCACACTGTGTGAAGCTCCAAGATCCCACCACGGCCTGCCCCCAGATCCTGCAATCGTACAGGTAGACAGTGACTGCATGTACAGACCCTAAAAATGGGCAAATGAACACCCAGAAAACATGTTGAATTGTTTTAACATCTTTTGTCCAGTCATCCAGCGCAGGCTCTTCGGGAATCTACTCAGCTCGTGAGCCGTTTAGCCCCCTGAGGATGCCCGCTTACAGCCAGCTTGCTGCCAACTCTCTGCTTAATCAACAGTATGCTGCAGCTCTTGGCCTTGGTAAGTCAATTAATGCAAATGTATTTCAAGTTAACTGACCATGATGTAGCCGAATACTTTTTTTTTTAAGTAGGTTTTTAACACATTGCTGTGTGCTGAAATGCAGGGCCTGTACTCCCAGGCCTACATCTCAGAAGGGGCCCCATGGTGGAAAAGGCTGTTCAAACCCTCCATGTGGACAGATCTAGGCCGAGGAGAGGTTCGACTGCATCCCAGGAGCAGGAGCAGCGGTGGGAAAGACGGAGGCCCCAGAGGCCCAGAGGAGAGAGTTTCCAGAGCAGAAAGGGCACTGGAGCTACCAGTAAGCATACAGAAAGTGAAAAGCTTAGAGTCTTAAAACATTTTTCGGGATATTCAGGGGATTCTACATGTCCATCAATCCATCTTAAAAGTAAGTGTAAATGTTTTTTTTTGTATTGAAGTGAAGTCAGGCCCAGGTATGCCCAGTGCTCGGCATGAAACTCGGCAGCAGAACAATGAAAACAGGCCAACACCACCCAGAAGAAGACAAGGTAGGTTTGTAAAATAATGGCAAATCTGATTTTTCTTTCCTGGATTTAAATAGACCACCAAAGAAAGTTCTGTAAGTTTTGTATTAATTTTTTTTTTTTTTAAACATCTCAGGAGCTCGGAGGCGCAGGAACCGTAGTAGAGGCCAGTTGATGGTGGCTAGCGCTCCATCTGCCACCCTCAAGTTTGACACAGACTTTGATTTTGATTCCTCAAATGCACAGTTTATCAAGGAGGAGCTGGAGCGGGAGGTGCAGCACATGAACATAAAGGGTTGGTTAAACCTTTTTTCGTTCAACTTTGCACAGCTTCAGTTTTTTGGCTCGAGTGTTTTAAATATTAAACACCCAATAATCTGGTGTACGATTTGGAATGGTTATCAGATGGGCACATGGGTTTGAAAATCAATGTATTGACCTTTTCACATTGTTGCCCAGCTTGGTCTCTCACCGCAGCATCCTTCGAGTTTTTACAGTACAAGTTTCTGTCTGCAGATGGAACTCATGAGGTAGAAGACAAAGAAAAAGAGGAACTGCACCAGACTGCAGAGGACGATCATTTTGGACCAAAATGCTACTATGACAAAGCAAAGTCTTTCTTTGACAACATTTCATCTGATAAGAAGTTCAGGTGAACTAGCTGCCTTTTTTTCCATCATCAACATTCAAACACTGGTTCTTTCTGTGTGTTTGACTAAAGGCTTTGTCCCTCTTTGTGTGTTACAGACTAACATGGGCGGAGGAGCGGAAGCGCAATCTGGAGACTTTCGGGGTCCCTGGACGGTTCCTGAGGGGCCAAGGCTTCAGAGGTGGATATGCTGGACAGCGAGGGCGGGGCACTGCTCAGACCTGGTCTTCTTACAGAGCCAGGGGTGGCCAGCTGTAGAGGTCAGAGTTTGATACCAAGGCAGGAAAGCCACCACATCCTCGTATGATTATCTCCCTTTAAACAAATGGGACTGTGAGCGAAAGCAGCTCTGATTGCACTGTAAGAAGGATCTTTTTTTTTTTCTTTTTTTTTCTCTCTGAGGCAGTTATCCTGCCCTCATATTACCAAGATTGTACTTTAATTTGTCCTTTTCACCCATTTTGAATATGGATGCATGGCTCACTAAAGGGTCCACTGTATGTGACTATAGTTTTCTTTTCCTTCCCCGCCTAATCTTTGCCAGAAGTTTTATTTGTTCCCAAGTAAAGGGGAAGTGAATGCCTAAGTTCTGTTGTTTTTTTTTTTTTTTGTTTTCTGCTCCTGGAAGATTTTCACTCCTAAAAAGTATTGCTTTCTTGTTTAAAGCATCTGGCTTTTCCTCTTGTAAGTACTTTATCCTATTTTGTAATATTATTTCTCAACATTTTTTTCAAACTACACATTATTAGAAACGTATAAAAATAACCTTGTATGTATTTAAAGGCTCAAGCTTGTGCATTGCTTTATTCTGTCATACTGAAGCAACAAGTGTAATGTAAATAAACTGGAAACTGCTTATGTGCTTGTCTTGTTGGAGTATTTGACGTTCAATTGTTGCCAAATTATCCTGATCTGTGTTTTAAGGGTGTTTCAAAGGATGCACAACAGGGAAAAACTCAAATTACTTCTTGCAGATTGTCGTGAGTAACCCAAGTCTCCAAATGACCTGAGATCCCCAGATGATTTGAAGAGACCCTTGATGTACGGCCGAGGTCCACAGTAGCCATTTTGGCTTTAAAATGTGTGTAAATGACATCTGCTCAAATCGCTTTGGGATTTGTCTTTTCTTTCTTCCTGCATGGGGGAGAGTATAGATAATGACTGAATCTGTTTTTTGGGTGAATGTATGCTTTTAAATTCACTTCTCTTTTAATAAGGAATTGTGTTTTTGTGTTACAGGTACGTAAAAAAAAAAAGGAACATTTTAAATTCTCTACTCGCGTCATGCAGATGGAACATTTCAAGGTCAACAAAACATTTCTGGAGCTTCACAGAAAAATAGCATTGCAGCAATCCCCAAAACAACTGGAGTTGATTTGGGTTTTCTTTAAAACGGGATTTTAAAAACCCGATTAAAATGGGTCATCCAGCCTAATTTGAAGTTTCTGAAAATTCCCAAGATCTCAATTTGATTTTAAAAACTTTATTTACACCCTTTCTAAAGCCAAAATCTTCACTGTAGCTGAGGTGTGCATGAGCATAACTGCATGTCAGTGTTTTGAATATTGTCTTTTCTTATCAATTTGGGATCTCAGGGTGTTTATGGTGGTTTTTCTGTGTGTGTTTTTAATATTCTAATACGGGTCCCCATCTACCTCAGTTGTTTAGGAAAATGTTACGAATCTATTTTGGATGTTAAGCTCCGGGAATATATTGTGGACTAAAAAAGCTTTCAATCACTGGCATGAGGGGGAGTAGGTTAACGACTTAATAAATTCATCCACAAATGAAAATTCTTTCACATTTCCATTATCACAAGCAACACAATATCTCTCTATGATGTCAAAACGGCAGATTTTCCTTTGGTCTGGAGGGAAACACTCTGCAGATGTCAGGTGCAGGCGGACATAAAACCATGTGTTGTTGTTTTTTACACTGTGACATTCAGATTTCTCGCAACCTGTGCAGCCTCTCTATACAATTGCAATTTAGCAGACACAATGTGTGCTGATTGGCTCTGATGAATCAAAGGATGCCCCGTCTACAGTCAGGGTAAGTGGTAGGCTACTCACTGTCTGGGTTATACCAAAAAAACTAGGGAGGGGGATTTCCCCCCATTCTGTTATATTTAACCATCTATGTCATAGTTTGCACGCGAATGATACATAACACTTTAGCAAAAAATGATACGTTAATGTGCATCCAGAGAAATTCGATGCTTCGTAAATTCCCTTCCTTGATGGCGGAGAGACGGCATCGTCGCACCGCCCACCCCCCCCTTGTTTCTCTGCAATGGACAAACTGTGCAACCAAATAGAGGGCTGCGCTCAAGATAATAAATATTAGAATAAAAGGAGCGCTTTTATTTCCCCTATGAGAACATGTCGGTGGCGTTTTCATCGGCTCGCCCCAGGAGTAAAGGGGAGGTGACACAGCAAACGATTCAAAAGGTAAGAAATCAAATTTTAAAAAGGAGGTCTTGACGGGTCGCGGCGCTTGGTGTTCTAGTCTGGATGGGAGTGTGCGTCTCCGACAGCCAGTGCGGGCAAAGTAGCCTGTGGTGGATATCAGAAGAAATGGCAACTGGTATCGTAACGTTACAGTCAGCTGAAGGTGCGAGCCAAACAAAGCCATGACGGGGCTGCAGGCGACCGCTTCACCGCCGCCGCTTCCTTGTGACGCTGTCACCCACCAGCACCACCTCTGACAAATGATATAATTTTCTAATGTGTGAAATCATATTTAGATGATGCGACTTGTTTGCAAGAATTCTATAGCTCAACACCTTTGACACGTTTTTTTTTTATTAATAAGCGTAGAGGTGCAGGTTGCTTCTCAGAGAGCGTCCCATTAGGGTTTATAAACGCTTTGTTGGCTGCATCAACATCCAAATGCATGTTAGGAGTAGGATGGAGGGAAACTGAGCAACCCTGGACAACCCTGACTTCTGCTGGGGTTTTATCCTTGGACGAACCGTTTAAGTGGATAATGTAAAGGAAAGAAAAGAAACCGCTCTTCCCATCCTGAAGTTAGAGACTTTCAAACGATGTCCTACATAGAGACTGTGAGAAGCTCCTGCTTCATTAGACTCTATTATGAACAAAAAAGAAAAAAAAACTGACCTAGAAATTTTTCCAAGGCTGGTGGAAGTTATGAGAATCCAGGGCAGTCTCACGGCAATGTCTTAATAGGGCATATTCCAGTGTATAATTCAGCCTGCACTTGACTATACTGTGAACTGAAGACTTTAGACTTTAGACTTTTATTCATCCCACATCGGGGAAATTCACTTGTGACAGTAGCAGGTAGACAGACATACAGACATACAATAAGTACAAGACTTGTGCATCATTTCTATTTAAATAAGGTGTCAGAGTATTGCCTTGTTGAAGGTTGGATGCATAAATAGTGTTTAAATACAGTGTTTGAAATAAACAGACTCAGTTTAAGAATCTAATTATGTAAAAAAAATCAAAATAAATAAAGATGGTGTTATTGCACAGAATTGCACAAGATGAAGCTTGTTTTGTTGTCTCCCAAAGATGCTGGATGAAAATCATCACTTAATACAATGTATAATGGATTACCAAAGCAAAGGCAAGACAGCTGAATGCACACAGTAAGTGATCTTTCCCTGATTTATACCTTGTCACACTGAGGTGAAATTATTTCAAAAAAAGAGGCTCTGTGTCATTTTCCTCCTTTTTTTTGACAGGTATCAGCAGATCCTGCACAGAAATCTTGTTTACTTGGCCACAATAGCAGATTCGAATCAGAACATGCAGTCACTACTACCTGCTGTGAGTCATTCACATGCTTTCAGGAACAATTAAGCAGATTTCTCATCTTCGTCACATGCACTCCCGCTCCTGCCGTCCCATCTATTTTGTCACATTTGCCAAGGAACCTCAAAAAAGAAAGAGGGGTCGTTACATCACAAAATCTTGCTTCGGTGCCAGACTTTAGTGACATCTTTATTGAAGTCCATGGGAGATTCATGAAGAAATACACTAAAACCCAACATAACTACGACATATCGAGAGAAATTCGACGAAACATTGCTGATGAACAGGAGTCTTTGTGAGTTGAGCAACTCACTGATAAAAAAAAAAAAATCCATCCTTAACCTCTCTGAAGCGTCTTCTTTCATTTTGTGGAGGCATCTCTTTATCAGAAGTCATACAACATATATAAGTTGGGCTTTAGTGTGTTTCATTTACTCCCATAGGTCACAACAGTCTGGCACTCTTCCTTCTTTTTTAAGTTCCTTGACCTTTGCTCCCTTTTTTTTAAAGAACATTTTTATCATAATTTCATTTTGAAAACATAATGACATAGTCGCACATAAGTAAACACGTTTCATATAATTTGTCCAGTGATAAATCCATAGAACAAACACAAATAATATAATTTAGCAATCAAATAGGAGTCAGCATGAGGGTATAGAGGATAGCAATTACTGTTGATTAATTATTGTTCTCGTAGATTAACTGCGTTTTTGATTTCCAGCCTCCCACTCCCAACATATCCATGGTTCCTGGTGGGATGGGACAGAGTGGGGGACAGACTACAGGCAATCTCAATGACAACATGACACCAGGGCTGCCCCCCACATCAATGATGCAGAGTCAAATGAGCAATGGTGAGATGTGAACACAAATGTACACTGACTTTTTTTTTTGTCACACACACTTGGTGTGCACACATACAGCTCCATCTCGTTGTCCGTCGCCTGTCTTGCGTGCTCCTCTGATCCCGACTGTGCTGCATGTTTGTCTGCAGACACCAAGTCTTGTCTGACACAGTCAGATTGCAGCTAGCGACCTTTTCTTTCCTTCTTTCTCTTTCTAATTTACACACATGATCAACACTCATTACCCAATCCTTCTACGACCATGCAACCTTTCTGTAAAGATGAACTGAATGTGGGTCCGTCATTAACATGCTATGGCGCCACATGGGAACTGGCTGCTCTGACTGGTACGTGTGTGTCGTCAGGCCCCAGCCATGCCCCCATGCAGCAGCAGTCTGGTCAGGTGAAGTCGGCTATTCCCTCAGCGTCCCTCAGCCTGCCGGCCAGCGGCTACGGTAACTTGGCGTCCGGCTACAGCCACGCTGCCCCCTCCTCCCAGGGCAGCATGATCCAGGGCCCTGGGCCCGGCTATGGGTCTTCCTCCTCTTCTTCCTCCACATCCTCATCCTCTTCTTCCTCCTCCCGCAGCAACCTCAACATGCAGTCCAACCCAGGTGAGCTAGGTACAGAAAAGCCTATCCAGGAATACTTTCAGGGTTATGGAGTGAGCACACAAACACCTGATTATCATACACTCAGAGGAAGGAAGTGATAGAAGTAGTGCCTTTCAGGACTTCACAATGAGGTATAAACAAAGTGGTAAAATAGTTGGATGATTTCTGAAGTCCCTCTGAATGTCTTTACACCAAACACTTAGTTTAGCTTAAAACATTTGCTCACATGCATATCACCTGCACTCATTAATCTGTAAATTTCCTCCTAGTCCAGTGTAACCAACAGAATAAGCAAACACATTCAGTTCATCAGAGAGGTGTCCTGCCTCCTCTCATCTTCCTTCTTCTCCAGGCTTTACCTTTCCTAATCCCTTACTCCTGACCCTGAGATGCAGCCCTCCTTTCCCTGAATGTACCTCTGTTTATGACTTCACTGGCTTTGCTTGCATTTATATCCCAAAGCAGCATCTTCTAATAGAGGTTTTTTCTTTAAGAGACTGCCATGGACCTGTTTTGGCCTTACCCTACCCCCTTTTTTCCATGGACCTCCTACAACATTTGTTATGCACAATTCTGCCAGTCTCAGTTCTGAGAATGCCATTGAATGTTAATGCTGGTATGTGCATATAGTGTGTTGGTGTATATTAATGTATGAGATCTCTCCCCCTCCCCATAATCCCACCTCCTTCCTAGTCTCCATGATGCACCAACAGTCTGCCACTGCACACTACTCTTCAGCCCAGGCTGGAGGGCAACACTATCAGGGACAGCAGGCCATGGGCATGATGGGACAGGGCAGTCAAGGAAACAGTATGATGTCTCAGAGGCCCATGGGATCGTACCGCTCCTCACAGCAAGGTAGGTGGTGAGACTTCTTCATGCTAAAATGGCATGGCAGTGGGCTCAATGAGGTTGTGAGAGTTGTGTCCAAGAGCTCAAGGGCATAGGTGGACTGACAGACTAATGGTTTAGAATGAAAGAATCAACAGGTTTCCATTATCTTTGGCTCTGGATGCCAGTCTCACAGTTTCAAGATTGATAGAAGGACACCTATTATGCTGCTTTCTCAGCCTATTCCTTTCATTCAGTGTGTTGTTTAGTTTCTCGAAAGTTTAAGGAAAACAACAGGCATTCCTCTCTCCCGTAGAAAACACTGCTGAAGTGCCTGGAACGCCTCGTCAGTAGTCCCACCTTTAATTCTGTGACCTCTTGACGTCACTATGTCACCATGTCACCATGTCACCATGTTGCACATTTGCATAATTTTGCCTGTATTCACAGTAGAAGTAGACATAGATGAGTAGAGACTTGGTAAGCTATCCTGGCTCAGGCATGTGTGAGCTGATCAATCAGAGCAGACTGGGTATTCGGGGGGGAGGTCCTTAAAGAGACAGGAGTTCAAACAGAGCATCTCAGGCAGAGGTGGAATAATTAAAGCATGTAAACTTATTCTAGGAGTGACCCAAAATAAAAAATAATGAACCTGAAAATACATCTCTGTTGCTGAAGTGTTATTGCATGCGTGGTTTTTAGTTTTCGCCTTCAAAGGTCCTAATGAGAGCGATATTGAAGACTTGCAAATTAGTCTGTCCCAGTTGCCTTCCTGGCTGCAACTTCTACAAGCAGACTGGAGATGTATCACTCGTGTCACATTAGGTTCCTGTCTCTGTGAATCACTTAACTTGTGCTGTGTCAGCATGCACCTAATAATAGCTCCATCCTGTCCTGTTATGTCTTTTGAAGGGTGTCGACCAGGCACATAGTGACTCAGATATATAAAAAGGATGGGATACTGTTTCCAGGGCAACAGGACATGGTTGTAAGTCCTCATTCCCCCTGTTGCAAAAGTATCCTTGCATGACCGGATGAAGTATTCCGGATAGAACTATGTTGTGGAGATGCTGTGTCCATAGTTAAGATGGGCGACTCGCTCCCCAGTCATTGGTTGTGGGTCTGCTGCGAGGGCTCATTTTGGAAACGATCAGATATGTTGCTATGTTACAGCTCATCTCTATATCTGGAAACGTTTGGCTCAATTTTGGTTCGTAAAGTTGATTAGACCGTGCATGGCTCTTCGATGCATCCCCCAGAGAGTTTGTGTATGTTTTCTGAGTTTGTTGGATAAAGCTGAAAGGGAAAAGGAAGGAGTGGAATCTGGAGTTTCTGCACACCACCACCGAGCAGAGATCAGATTCTCCCTGATAACTGGCTTTCTCTAAACCTAATTTTCTCAGAGAAAATTACATCTCATGTAATTTGTCTTGGAATTATTCATTGTGATTGCTCCACTTTAATTAGTGCTTCCAAAATTTGGGTTGGCCCCAAAATAGCTTCCTTCATATTATTATTTCAACCCATAAAAAATCATCACCTGTGAAACTGTACTTCACATAATTCTCAAACAAAATTACTGTGTCATATTAATTCACTCTGTTCATGATTATCCATAATAACGTCATAACTAAATGACGACTTCCAGGAACGCTGTCTTTTAAAATATTTTATTATACACATGGTGCATGCACACACACCTATTCAGGTTGCCTAAAATTTCCCAAGTGTCCTGGCACGACCCCTTTACCCTCAACTCAGCGGCCAATTCGTCCAACCAACTGTTTAACCATTCGTGGTGTCGCCTGTCTTGCAGGATCTGCACAGCAGTACATGGGACAAGACGAGTTCTACGGAGAGCAGTATGGACACACTCAGAGCTCCAGGGAGCCCATAAACCAGCAGTATTACCCTGATGGTAATCATGCACATCCATAAACTTCATACACAGCTCTCAAACACACAATCCCCCATTATAGCACATACCATTTCCCTTTAGTGCTCCCTCACAGGCCTGAGCCAGATTTACTGCAATGCTGAGGCCTCAGCTCTTCCTCCCAGTCATCGTCTTTTTCCCCTATTGTGGGAGATGAACAGAAATTACAAAAAAGCTGACATTGGTCGCAAGCCTGTTTCCTCCCAGTGTGTCTGTGTCCATACTGTCCCCTTCGGTGTGCCGAAATTTCAGATTTCAGAGAGTGCTAAAGCAGTGTGTTGAGGAAAGAGCGCAGCCTTCCTCCAGGGTGTTTCTTTGTGCATAAAATTGAAGTGAGAAGCCTTGAAAACGTTGTTTGTTTCTGTCATTGTCATTGCACATGTATTATGAATGCTTTGGCTTCAAACTGAATAATTACTTCTCTTCTTTATGTAAGTGGGTTTTGCCTTTGCGGAGGAGATTTTGCATGTGTTGAAATGTGTTCTCTGCAGGTCACGGGGAGTACTCGTATCAGCAGTCTTCATATGGTGAGCAAGGCTACGACAGGTCCTTTGATGAATCCTCACAGCATTACTATGAAGGAGGTAACAGTTGTCATAATGTCATTTTAAAGCATGTGGTTTAAAGGAGACAAATTATGCTCATTTTCAGGATCAAACTTTTTTACATGCTTTAGTACTCAAAAAAACAAAACACATCTCTTTTCTCATACAGTCCAGTGCTGTGGCACTGGACTTACCCTCTGTCTGAAATGCTCTGTTTCAGCTCCTGCCTTTTTAAGGACCCCCACTCCAGAAAATACCCAATCTCCTCTGATTGGTTGACTAACACATGCCTGACCCAGAACCGCTAATAACAGAGCAGCTGTGCTAAATTAATTCTTACGTGCCAAACTAGCCGCTGGGCATAAATGATGCAAAGTGTGACATGGTGACGTAGTGTGATGTCACAAAGTCACGGAATTAAAGGCGGGATTACTGACGAGGCGTTTCAGGAGCAGCTTTTTCTGTGGGAGAGAGGAACTTCTGTTGGTGCAGACCTTGATAACATTCAAGATCATTTACATGCATGAATCAAGAATCAAGAATCAAGAAAACACTTAAGGAAAAAATTAAAAAGCATAATGAGTCTCCTTTAAATATGTTTTCCTCCAACTGTATCTGCAGTAAAGTACTACCTCATATATTTAGTAGCTAACATGTGTTTATATGCCTTCAGGTAACTCTCAGTACAGTCAACAGCAGGCCCAGTATCAGCAGGGCTCTGGCCAGCAGCAGCCCTTCAGCCAGCAGCAGTACTCTTCTCAACAAGGCTACAGTGGACAGCCACAGGGTTACGGTTAGAACAATCCTACAATCTATTTTGTGCATTCACAAAAGCAAACCCACAAAGCTAAAAAACTGAATGTAACCGCTCTCCTACAGGTCCAGCTCAGGGTGGATCCTCTCAGTATTCTCAGTATCAACAGGGTCAAAGCCAACAGTACGGCTCCTACCGCTCCTCCCAGGGAGGCCCTGGAGCACAGACGCAGAGGCCCTATGCATATGAACAGGTACATCACATCAGATCATACTTTCTAAGTTTCCTCAGATTCTCTGAAACGAATTATGCAACACTGAACTTTTCCACCCATCTAACATGTAGGAAATTTCCCATTTCATCCATAATAAAGGCTTATTTTTAAATGGGTTCTTTAATTATTAAATTAGAAAACAATAAGAAATATAAGAAATAATGGCTTAAATCTTTTACTTGCCACAGGTACCTCATACTATGCATGATTTTTTTCTAATTTCTAATTTACCTTTTTAAAATGTCTTTGATGCACTGTAGTTTTGGAAGGCAACAATCACTGCAGTGTATTCCTTGTGGGCAAACTGTCAAAGTATATCTACTCAAAGTGCTTGTTTATTCAACTGACAGGCTTAGATTGTTGTTCTTAGTGTCTGACAACATTAAGGAAACACAGAAACAGCTGCTATATCGCTCCTGCCAAGTCCACCAGACTCCATTTACAAAATCAATAATTTTATCATAGTGAAACAAACACACCACAATTAAACTAAAATTTAGAAAATATTCTTGTTCTGCACACTGTTTTCCATGAATGATCGCTGATCTCTCTCTTGCTCCTCTCTCAAAATTGTTACTGCAATCAGACACTTAAGAATAATAATCCCAGCCTGTGAATGAAATTTGCTCTTTTATTGGAGCAGTCATTGCAGCCAGAGCTGAGGTGATCTACTGGACCAATTCCAAAACCTTTCGCTTATATTTCTCACTGAATTATAAATCCCAGTCTTAAAAATGCTGCATTTTATCTTGTTAACTTGGAAAAAAAATAACCTGGGTGCTTTTTAAATTGGTTCAAATGTTTATAGTTATGCTGCCCAACCCCCCAAAAGCTTTAATGGCAATACATCATAATCTCAAACATTGTTTCTTGGTTCCTGCTTATCTCCAACATGACCTACTGTAAAAGATCAAGACAGCTGATATATGTAGGAATAATTGGGGAACTTTGTGTAGTGTGTGTCTAACCAATAACAGAAAACAAAATAAGTGTGCAAGTGAACAACACAATGTATGAAATACAATCTAATCTGCTGGTGTAAATATTTCTCTTCATTGCAGGGTCAGTACGGGAATTATCAGCAATAAGGCACTGCACTGTTTTCCTGGTGTAAGAAAATGAAAAAGGAGCGGTTCCACAGTGAAGTGCTGGCTCAGCAATGGAGCAGAAGATCTGACTTCACCAGATTTCTTATTCTCATATTAATCATCAGTCTAGCTACAGAAAGAATAACCATTTTAGACATATGTAACGCTATCTGTTCTGGCTACAGGGGGTGAAGTCTTACAGGCCACCCCACGAAAGGTCAGGGTGCTTGTAGAATCAAGACAGTTACTATAAAACCTTCCATAGGATTAAGTATAATACTTTAAAGGAGCTGTGGAGTTATTAGACGAGGCTAAGAATGTTCCTTGTATCCCTCTCTTTATTTTCTGCCTTTGACTTTTATTGTTTATTACAAGTCTCTCTTTCAGTCTTCTTTTTATGCACAGAGCAGGTCCGTGGTTTTGACTTTGGCTATAAAAAGCGAATTAGCTTTGAAGGAAATGTTCCTTGATGTTTATTTTATAGACTAGGTCCGGCTCATCCTTTCATTCCCTAGCTGAAAACACTGTCCTATCGTACGACAAGGGAGGTTAATTTTATGAAGGTGAAACATTGGTCCTTAAACCTGACTCGATCAGGGGGTTTGTCCGTGTTAGTCAAACTGTGATGTGTTGCTGTGTGGTCTAACATTATGTGTGTTCACTCTCTACATATGTCTTACTGAAGTAATAGCCACAATAGGTAGCTGAGTGATCCAGACTTAAAAGTGTGTGTCATTGTCCATGATAATCATACTTGGTGGTAGTATTTTTGACACTATATTTTCAGTGGCATATGTACCCACAGACATATCGTGCATTGTGCAGAGTTATGAGGGGTCACACCACTCTGTTGCCAATCAGAAATGATTTTACATAAAAAAAGACATATCGCCACTTTGTTCGCACTTTATTTTGCAGTGACAGTGTATGTATTGTCTGATATTTTGTATTTGTAGTGCAATTCAGGCTGTTTTTAAACAAATGATCCTCAAAAAGCCAAAGCAACACAAGAAACAGAGCAGTAACGGGTCCCGCACCTCGACTTCAATAAGTGCAATACTCTCAGTCAGTCATGTTGAGATTGGTTGTCATGGTGAACTCACCCTGTATGTCATTATTTGTAGATTCAACGTTGGTTTGTCTAATGTTGTTACATGGTATGTTGCAGGTTTTGACTGAAACCTATTTTCTGTATCTCCATGACTTGTGGACTGATTATGTGAAGTCTTTCATCGCTGACACAAAGCTCACGTGACCTCTTTTCAGTGAAAACCTGTACCATCACACTTTGTATTAGAGGGGGGAAAATACTGGGTAACACTTTATAATAACAATCAATAATAGGACAAATACACATAATTATTTTTTAGTTAATAATTATTTCACTGTTAACAAACAAAGATATTGCTTTATAGATAGTTAATAAAGCATGTCTGCTTGTTGACAGTGAAATAACTATTAACAAATGTTTAATATACTATTAATGTATTCATTTATTCATTATTCTTATTATAAAGTGTTGACAAATACTGTGAATAATAAGACAAGTGTTAAGGAGATATAGGAGGGTAATTTTTAGATAAGTGTGCATGTCATAATCACACTTGCCTTATTTCACATATTTACTGTATTTGTGTTATAATTCTATCTATCTATCTATCTATCTATCTATCTATCTATCTATCTATCTATCTATCTATCTATCTATCTATCTATCTATCTATCTTATATATATTATATTATGTTGTTTATTTATTTATGTATTTATTTAAAATGAGTCAGACAACATAATCGTTTCACTAAGCACTGTTTCTTACAGTTTGAGCAGTAATACGGATTATAAGGGTCCAATCTTTGCAATATATCCTGAAGTAACTCAACGTCACTCAGAGGGGCAAAGAAAATCAATATTTGCAGTCGTTTTGCAGGGTTGATCAAGAATGCGAGATTACCTGGCTGTCAAACAGCTAAATAACTATGTACCACTCAACAGTGACAATCACAGGATTCTCTGTATTACGTTGAATTTATATCAGTGTTTCATTTAAGTGTGAGCTGAACATGTATGACACATCTTTTCCAGTTCTATGTTGTGCGCCATCACTGATGTGGGTGGTGTGTTGGTTTGTGTGGGTGTGTGTGTGTTTGTGTGTGTGTTTGTGTGTGTGTGTGTGATAGAAAGAGAGCGAGAGAGAAAGAGAGTGAGTGAGGAAGTTTGTTGTGTATTATCCAAATATGAATGTTATCTTGTTATCTATTGTAAGACTGCGTTGCCTGATCTTTTCTGCTGTCTTTTGTTACTGTTTGTTATATAAAAATAAATTGACATTCACCTTTTGTATGTCTGTATTTTTTGTATTTATTATGGATCAGAAGTCACACATCATGGAAATTGTGTGTGTGTGTGTGTGTGTGTGTGTGTGTGTGTGTGTGTGTGTTTTTACCTTTTCCTCTTATTATTATTATTAGTAGTAGTAGTAGTTTACTGAGGATAGTTACTGTCTAGACAAAGGTTTTCAGATTCCTATCAATTGTGATGGGTTGTAGCTACAAATTTTAAACAAATCATTTAGTCCAAGTCTCGAACTAGACCCAAACTTTGCAAACTTATATGAAGTAATACAGAAATAAATAAAAAGATTTTTTTTTTCTTTTCCTGTATGTTAACACACATTCCAGCACACAAGATGGCGCTAGAGAACCAATACACAACAGCAGACCAACTGGAACAAGCAATCGCGTTTCCACACTGTCCCCTCACGGCTTCCGTATTGTTAGGGTTGCTGTCAGCATGGAGTAGTACGGAGTTCAGGTAGCTGTGGACATACCTTCACGGTTGTACAAGTAATGTATGTCCACCATGATTTGATATTATAACCTCACCAGCTGTCTAATAGTTATTTCCTCGACAGAAAACCCTTCTGCGTACCAACAGCGACGTGTGTTGCGATGTGTTGAAGCAAACGGTCGAGGTGACATTGTCAAACCGTCGCTAGTTTCATGCCGCGATGTTGGCGACTTTGACGAGAGTTAAAAGCCCTCGGTGGCTTTCCCCAGACATATGTTTAGGATACATGTTAGGACAAGAGGTGAGAAGAAACGAGTTCAGTCCCGGTTGTTCTTCGGTACCGGCAGCCTGGAGGCGGAGAGCCACCGGTGGCGTCAGAGGCGTCGGCACCTCCTGCGTGCTGTGCGGCAAATTCCGAGGAAACGCGAAGAAGACCGAGCTGTCCGAGAAGAAACTGGTACGTGTTCGAGCCCCTCAACATTAGTTTGGGATACATTGGTATGTGGAATATGCAATAACAGTCTAATAAAATGAGACACATTAGGCGAAACACTAAAATATCTCAATATCCTTCAGTAAATTCGAGTAGTGTGTAATGTTCAATATTTACCAAACTTGTGCTTTTAACTTAGCTATACCAGGGATGTTAGCAGAGAGTATTACAAAGTAAATCAATAGAGTATAAACATTTTTAAAAATTATTTCAGGTCTAGCAATTTTTCTGTAGCTAATGAGTGTTATTTTATTTTATTTTCCTGTCTTGTCATTTAAATTAACTTATACATCAACATCTGAACAGAGACATCATGCAACTCAATACATACTACATCTGCAGCCATTAGTGCCAAACTCTGTATATTTGATTCAGTTCACAAGTCTGGAAATACAGTCTTAAATCCAAAAAGAGAGGAGTTAACCTATTGTATGAACTGTCCTTGTATCCCATGCTTTGGAGTCATATTCAGAAAATGCAAAAGGATTATAAAAGAGGCATTCAACAATATTTGTCATAAATCATGCTATAAATAACTATAAATGTTCTTGGTTTGGCCCATAGACCCATCACTTTGTAGACCATCGGAATGTGAAGCTGGTGGCAGGGTCGGGCGGTAAAGGGGCTTGCAGCTTTCACAGTGAGCCCCGGAAGGAGTGGGGTGGACCGGATGGAGGGAACGGAGGTGATGGAGGAAGCATTATTATAAAGGGTGAGTCAAAGGTAGCATGTCAGCACAATCTCGTACGGAGTTCGATTCTCCTACATCATGCCAAACGACTTTGATACTCTTTATTTTTGCGTGCTTTCAGCTGACCGGGTTGTCAAATCGCTGGCGCAAATAACTCCAGTTTACAAGGGAGAGGATGGGCAATCAGGAGGCAGCAAGAACTGTTATGGCAGGAATGGAAGCCCAAAATATATTTCTGTGAGTCCATGCATTTCACTATAACTGATGTAATTTATTTATACTTTGGTCCTGTTTTCATCATCAACCTACTGCTTAACCTTTCCTTCATTCTTTTAAAGGTACCGTTGGGCACTGTGGTGAAGGAACAGGGAAAGGCAGTTGTGGACCTTTCTCAGCATGGCCAGGAGTACGTGGCTGTTTTCGGAGGGGCGGGTGGGAAGGGGAATAGATTTTATCTGTCCAATGAGAACCGGGCTCCGATGGTGGCAACCCCAGGAATGCAGGGCCAGGAGAGGGTCCTTCAGCTGGAGCTCCGCACCATGGCCCATGCTGGTCTGGTGAGAAGAAATGCTTTTGTTTGGATAAACAGCAGTGGTGTATCGCCTTTCAACACCACAAATGTAACAATTATCTTTATCCCAACAGGTGGGGTTTCCTAATGCTGGGAAATCATCTTTGTTGAGAGCCATCTCCAATGCCAGGCCTGCTGTGGCTGCTTACCCCTTTACAACACTGAACCCACACGTGGGAATTGTCAAGTACAGGGATCACGAGCAAGTGGCAGGTAGTTGATTTGAGCAAACCAATGATAAATTATGGAGTTTTTATAAATTGTTGAACAACATTATAGTAAGGTTTTGATTCCAATATAATGTCCATGTTCCACTTTTATCATTGTGACTGTAGTTGCTGACATCCCAGGCATCATCCGAGGAGCCCATCTAAATCGAGGCCTGGGCATCTCTTTTTTGCGTCACATAGAGCGCTGCCGTTTCCTTCTCTTTGTTCTGGACCTATCGACTCCGGAGCCCTGGACACAGCTCCAGCACTTGCGCTATGAATTAGACCAGTATGAGCCTGGTCTCTCCCAGCGGCCTCAGGCAATCATAGCCAACAAAATGGACCTGCCCGAGGCCCAGGAGAAGCTGGGGACTCTAAAGGGCCTTGTTACACAGCGGGTCATTCCTGTGTCAGCTCTCACGGGACAGAACACAGAGGAACTCATTCTTCACCTGAGAGAGCTGTACGATGGCTACCTCCAAGCAGAGGACAATTCGGAAAGCAAACCCACAAGGTGGTAGCAACATTGCCTCTTGCTGAACATTCTATTATGTATTTTTATACTGGCAGATAGTGAATGTGTTTAAATTTCTTAATAAATATTTAAACGAAACAAAATCCAATGTTTATCTTATTTGACTTGACTTGCAGCATACACTAAAGTATTTATTGGATTTATTGAAACCTTTATTTTTACTTACAACAGCTTAACATGCAGCTTTGGACGGGGGTGATGTTACATTTTACACATAGATTTACACTCGTAAATGTTAGGATTAACAAATGCCTGTCTTCAATGAGTTTATTAAGACAAATCATTAAAATTCAGTTTATTAACGTACATTTTGGTGCATAAAAACACTAAGCATTATTTTTGAGAAAAGGTCTTGACATTAAAATTCTCTGTGGAAACCCAGCAGCATGATAAAGACCGGGGCTGCAGGTTGGTAATGAAAGTAAACAATTCCTAAATGAACCAGCAGAGGGCATGTGTCAGGTAATTTTAGCAAAATTTGCATTTTAAATTGAGATATTTAGTAAATAAAGCTCTGTAGACTCGAAATAATGACATTGGTGAGGTTTGATGTCCCTCATCCAATCAGTGTCTGTAGAGTAATTAAGATCATTGAGCTTATTAAAGTAATAGGACAAAAAATGATCTTTGAAATGAATGCAGTCAGCTGGTAGATAAGAGGCCAACTGTTACAATTGTGTATATTTGCTGTAAACCAGAGGATCCAGGGAGATGTTTCCCTTCAAGGTTGAATAACAACAGGAGTAGGGTAAAGTAAATCTGCTGTCTGACCTCCTGTCACTGTCGTGTCTGTGCAGCATGTTTTGGATATTTAAAAGGTACTGCTTCTGCTCAAACAAACACAATAATGATAGAAGAGCAAGAGTGTTGTACTGCTTTCTGATAAGACTGGTTAAACCAATATTAAACAATAAGAAGAAATGGTCCATATATGTTGGATACACATCAGATTAATAGATGAATTAATGGCTTGAACACAACGCAACGTTTTCATCCCATTGTGGCCTGTTTCTAATCAAGACACAAATGTAAGTGATTAACCTCTCAGCTCAGGTTTTGTCTCGAGAGAAATATCTAGCTGGCTAGCTGACTGATCGACCTAGCTAGCTAACTGCCATTAGCGCTATTAGTTGCAATTACTAGTTGCTAAGTGTGCCGTTTGGTGTCAGGTGAGGTGGGTATGCTAGCATAGAGCTTGATTGATGGAAACTGCTTCTACTGTTAAAATGTTTATATTTTACCGAGTTACACAGTAAATTTGTTGACTATAAAAAAAAACAGCTACAATAGACTTTACGAGGACGAAAGCCCAGCAGAGCTTCCGAATGACGTTACTTTCAGGGTTAACATTAGAATTCTCTGTTGGAAAGCTAACAGTCCAGCCACCATTTTAGCAAGCCACTAACTTACACATTTAACATTTGTAACATTTGTCAACTTCTGTACATTAGCTACAGGTTTATGACATCACTTCGAGGGAATGGAGTCACAGCTAGGTATGGGGCCTGCCCTGCATTTGAAAGTGAGTAATTGTTAAGTGTCAAACCACTGGATATTCATTGTTTGTAACCACTGGATATTTATTGTTTGTAACCACTGGATATTCAGCGTTTGAGAGGTCAGTGAGAACACACATCTCTTTTCTGGTGGTTAGTAGCATGGACCAGTGCCATATACCACAACATTTGTAGAAGTCTAAGCTAGTCTGCAGCTGCCATGCAAGGAAATACAACTTAGCAGGAAAACGCAAACATCACAAAGCACTAATGTCAGTCAAAACAAAACTCCAATCAAACCATGAAGCATTCTGATCATTGCTACATGACTGATTCCTCTTTAAACGGACTCAACTTGAGTTCAAAATGATCCCATTTTGAGCTCCTTTGTCTCTCAGGATGGGGATCCCAGGAGGAACATTGTGCTCTGCAGTCTGAAGCTAAATCCACTGGAGAGAATATTCGCTCATCCCAAAGTGTCCTTGAGGAGAAGAAGGCTCCAGGTGGGAGATGTGTAGCTATGCCTGTTAATTAGTGATATGTCATTTTTTATATCAAACGAAGAAGTAGAAAATAACCACTTGCTATACAGTAAAAGTCATTTTTAGTTATAATAATTGTCTCGACTTCACTAATAGATGCTTTTCTTATTTTCAGCTTTGTTTGTTCAGTTAGCATTTGTCATAATTTCCACCTCCACCACAGTCTCCAGGGTGATCTCTGTGCAGCAGCCCTAGATGGAGCCGAGGTTTATGCCACCTTTGTGCGTCAGTGACCTGATGAGGTAGAGCTCACACATTCAGATCTGACTTCTCTTTGAATATCCTCACCCAAATGTCAGCACAGCCTCTGATCCCTGTTACATGCTCGCTACTTCCCGTCACTCATCTTTTAATGTCATCACTGTGTGTGATCAAAAGTGTCTGCTGTTAGCTCTTATATGCTAATCATTGCCCGTGCTCTTGTCTTTTTTTAAAATTGATTAATTTATTTTTCTCACAGCCTTGTTGTTCACTTGTGATGAAGATTATGTGGGACTTTCCTTATAAAGGCTTCCAGGTAGAACAGCAGCTCCCACCCAGTGTCCTGTCTGTGTACCCCTGGATCCTCCTGGCTCTCTGGTGAGTTCATAAGGTCACTCCTATTTAGAGCACCTTAAATATATATGTAAATATCTGTATTTACCATATCAAAATGTAAGTATATATTAGAAGATGTGTGTAGCATGAATACATGTGCTAATATTATCGCTGTTTAACCACAAGGAGTCAGTGTTTCATAGGAAATCAGAACCAAAATCAGAATAAGAAATACTTTATTGAAGTCAAAAGTCGATAAAATAAGCAGAAACATAAAAAACTTCATATAAGCAAAAATGAAAAAAATAGAATAAAAATACAAGAAATGTATATACAGTGTAATACATATTGCTACAGTTGAAATATGGGTTATAGAGATTGAAATAAAGTAGATAATTATTTGAATTTGGATTTTTAGCAAGTAGGGCCTAATGTTAGATTACTTAATAGCACTAGATATAAAGGTAGATACTGTATATGTTTATGAGAAGGCATATCTCCAGGTCTAGAGTACCCACTTTTAGGACGTTTACGAAGTAACAAATCACTTCTGATTCGTGACTACTCATAACAGCTTCTAATCATTATATATTTTATATGCCAACCATTTAATATAAGTGGAATAGACACATTTACATCTGAAGTTTCTAGAAGACGTGACTGGTTCGTTATGTCATAAACTTGTGGCGATGTACTCACACAGACACTAATACGTGACGCACACACCCAGACTCAAAACAGCAACACAAAACCTGCTTGACAAGATGCTGATAGTTCACTGGAACTACTGTAGAGTGCTGAAACTGTAATTATCAAGCTTCCGTGGAAGAGCTTTATTGACACAATAACACACCTGTGTATAAGAGATTTACATGTCCTTTAAAAACATGTATAGCGTTTCTAAAGGACTCAGTGAGCAAATGACAAGCTTGTACTATATTTTAGAAAAGCCTAAAATACATTCTTTTTAAAGAATTTTAGAAATTCACCACGTTGACCCCTTAAATGCTTCGTATTAAGTTTTGACTTAACTTACCCGTTCCCACAATACTCATTCTTTATTACAAGTGCTGTGTTATGAGATTCCATCTTCTCATACCATGACTCTGCCACACCACACACACCCTTCTGTGTAATCATTGCTCTAACCATTACCCTTGATTTTTATCGTGCCAGTCTTTGTGTCTTGTGCTGATGCACAGCCACAAGTCTCGACAGCTATTCACCACTGTCTGTCATGTCATGGAATTCAGTTTCAACCCATTTATTATTGACATGGACTTCTGGATGAAATCAGAGGCCAAAGCAAATTTTCCATTGAGGTTGCCTCGTGAGATGTGTGGCTGTCTCTTACTCTCTGTGCTTTTATAACTCTTTGTCTCCAAAATTTACATAATAAAGTCAAACGCAAAAGAGATGCTCGAGATATTCCCAGTTTAGTCCAGTTATTACGATAGTTCAAACAGTATTTTTTTTTATCTGTGTATAACTGAAACCATTTTAATGCTGTCTAGTGACGAAAGATCAGTAGCAAATTCCTTATGAACCGTCACCATTGCTTGTATGAAATAAGAAAGCCTCAACGTCCCAAAATAATCTTAGTCAAGAAAGTTAGAGCATTCAATAGAAAATATACTAAATGTAAACATACCAAAACAAAAACACTTCTCAAGCCAGAATAGAATAGACATAAGTACATACATCACAAAGTCGTCAATTTGATGGTTTGTGTAACATGACTTATGAACAGCGGTACTGTGTGTCTGGTGTTAACAAAGTTCTAACTTTCACATTTACTCAGACATAATTTTTTTTTCTTGTCATCGTTGACAGACACAGAATCTAGAGAAGAAAAACAAACCCTTCAAGCATTGCTAAAAGATCGCATCACTAGGTGTGAGTCTCCATAAAGATAACCTGAGTCTCTCGAGTGATGGATGTGTGATAGCGTGTTCATGGTAGTTTTTTGACTTTCAGTTTGGAAAAGAGTGGCTGTCTCAAGGTTCTCTGTTGCATAGGAGGTTTTTGTACTGTAGGTGGTGCTTTCACGTGGCATGCAGATTGAGGCCAGAGTATTGAACTTGAAATCCAAGTCCTGGTCCCAGTCTAGGTCAAAGGAGAAGTCAGTCATAGAGATGGCATCAAACTTAGATCTGGTCTCTGTGTCTTCCTCCTCAGCATACACATGAGGAGCATAATCACCCAGCTCCTCTTCCGGTGTCTGAAGATTGAGCAGCTTCTGCATTATACAGAGGGAAAAAAAAAGATGATGAGAAGTTTTTGATTTTTCTTTTTAAAGAAAGAAACAGACTTACCCTAGCTTGGTAGGGTTGATTAAATTCTTGCCATTACCATATTTAGTGCTTGGGACAGAAATCCACGGTGGACGCCAATTTCATATTCTGTAGAATATTTCATGGCTTTCATCTGGGAAATAAGAAGCAGTTAATTGTATGATTTTAGTTGTTCAGTAAATAACATCAGAAGTCTGCTATAACATTTCATAGTTAAAGCACAATCTTTTTTAAACAAAGCTGTTTGCAGAGGATCCATGGAGATGAGGTACAGTATTTATTTGTGGCTACGTAAGATTAATAAATTTGATATTAATTTATCCAACCCGAATAAGTAGCTATCCTCCCCAACAGCATAAGAAATAACCGCTGATGGTCTGATGGGCTGATGGTCTTTTTGCTTATGTGGGCCATATAGAGCCGTCATTGTTAAATTGAGGCAGTTTGATAACCAGTTGAAAGTTCCTTATAGTATGTTTTGACTCAGTGGATATAAAAACATTAGATGATGAAAGATTAAACAGGAAAAGAGCTCATAGTAGTGTAGATTGCAGTACCTTGCGCATAAATGAGTTTCTGCTCTGATCTGTGGTTCTCATGCTTGATGTTGACTGATGTTGACCTGTTGACTGTAAATTCAAACATTTCAGTGGTTAATACGGTGCCGAAATGGCAGCTTTTCTCAAACTTCTCAGTATTACTTAGATTTAATAGTAATGACAATAATAATATCAGTACCGAACGCCAGCAATTCCCCCGTATGAACTGTTGTCCCCCAACGCCCCACTGGTCTTGCGATGTTTGATTTTGCTGAAGAAAGCAAATATGATTAATGTCATACCATGACAAACATCTAACTTATAAAATCATCATTTATAAAATCATGTCCATTTGTTAGAACAATGAGTTTCTGATAGGATTTGTTGTTCCCATGGTTGATGAGGTACCTGTTGACTAGAAATTCAAACATTTCAGTGGTTAGTACATTACCAAAATGGAAGCTTTCTTCAAACATTCTCGGTATTACTGATAATGACAATAATTATAGCAACTACGACAACAACAACAATAACAATAGTAATAATATCAGTCTTATGATGTCTGATTTTGCCGAGGAAAGCAAATATAATTAATGTCATACCATGACAAACATCTTACTTAAAAAATAATTTTCATGGGGGTCCATTTGTAAGAATAAGGCTGGCAATGTATTCCATATTTTTCAAGTTGTCAAAGGAAAATACCAAAGCCAAGAGTGGGTTAGTCTGTCTTTTCAATTTTCCTAGCTTTTCTGTTAATTAGTCCCAGGCTCATGTGTTCTGAATGAAAATGTAAATAAAAGGTGTTTCAAAACTTGACCGAATATGTGCCATCATTTTCAAAAATCCAAAGGTTCACTAGAACAGCGGAGTACTGTGGTATGTGGCAAACATACATGAATGCTAGTAAACAGTAAATCATTTATTTAAGACTATTTTCAGTTCGGGTTTGGTGTGCTGCGAGTATTCACCAGCAAGGTGGTGTGTGTATGATCGACTCAAGGTCCATTGTAGTGGCAGAGCATGCTTCTCAGTGCAGTGTTGAATATTAGATATTAACAATGGAGGTCTGTGGCAAAGGGGGATAAGCTATATCAGGCTTTGGCTGCAGTACACAGATAGTACTTGTTGGTAGGATCAACAGGGTGCAATTTTTAACAAAATAAAGATACCCGTACCCATTTCGAATAGTTTCCTCTCCATTGCTCCGTTTCAGATATTTCGTATTTTGAATTGGCTGCTCCCTTCACTTCTATGTTGCCTGTCTGCAAAAAAAAGTCATGATCATGATCACACATAATAAACTGGGGGAAAAAACGTATTTCATGATGCAAAATGCATTAAGAAAAGTTTTACTCCATTTGGAATCAGAACTGGAACTTGAATCATCATTGGTTCATCGTCTGGTACCACAATTTTCATGATCACCTGTTGAAAATTTGAATACAGAATCTGAAGTCTTTACAGCACCAAGTCACAAATATTTTAGTGTGTAGAATACTACAGCTGTAGGATTCAGGAAAGCAACATGACATTGCTTGTGGCAATTACTTAAAAAAGATATATATACTAATGTATACATATTCATGTTTCAATAAGCACTAGCACATCTCATTTTACAATTTAAATTCAACTTCGAGAAAATTAAAAGTGAAGTCAGTGGAGTGGTGGAAATGAAACTGTTTGTCTATGTTTTAGCCTGTAGTAATTATCACATACAGGCAATTTTGTAATTAAAGTACTTACGTCAGTTCCTGGCATTTCGGTATTACCATTCATCAGATGTTGACCTGAACCATCTATTTCCTCTGGAAATTTTGCTTTCTCTGGCTTACATGACACCAGAAAAGCCAAAAGCAGCACACCTTAGATAGAAAGACCACAGACGGTGATCAAACTATACATTGTGTCGTTAATGGGGCTATTTATCTTTTAAGGAAAGGCTTATGACGACAATATGAAACTATTATTATTTTTCTTTAATTTATGTGTGAACTTAACATAAAAAATGCTGTATACCTGTGAATATTGAAGGAAAAAAAGGTGATCTTGTGCACAATGCTGGAAATGTGTTATGAATATATCTTACCTGCAAGCAGTAGTAAGCCAAGCAAAGTGATCCCAAACGCGCCTCCTCCCATGGCCGACCCCGAAGCTTTGCGGTTGCGACAGTTTGGAATTGCTGGGTTTAAACACTCACACACAGTAAGTGTTATATTGTGGACAGCGGCATTGTACTGAAGGTCAGATACTTTGAGCATCAACTGGTATTCCCCTGAATAAACTGTCTTCTCTTTCACCAGGCTGACTGAGTACACTGTAGATCCAAAACAAATTGTCTTGTCATAAAAAATAATTGTGATGTATAAACCAGAGTAAGAGGTTGACTTCATAGCAGTGATATTTAGAGCCTGACCTTGTCCATCACGAGGTTCAAGCCTCCACATGCTCTCATCGTTTTCAAGGAGTTTGAACCTAAAAGGTCCACCGTAGGGCTCTTCATCCAAGTCAAAGGCACTGATGTTTATTCTAAAGGCTCCATCCAATTGGCACATGTCAATGAAGCTTACATTCAGGGTTGGAGAATTGTCGTTCTCATCGGCAACATGGATGTTGAGGGTTGCAGTACCTGTCATTTGAGGGTTGCCTGGGGACCAAGAACACATGTTGGAAGGTATCAGTATGTGTATAGTATGTGATTAATAAAATGTGATTGATAGTATGCACACAATGTATAAACAGCTCCAGGTCATACCATCGTCAATAGCAAGTATTGTGACATTATACATGTTGTTTTTCACATATTTTGACTCTCGGTCCAAGGACTTTTTTGTGGTTATTTTTCCTGTTGCAGGGTCCAGTTGGACCCAACCCTCTGGATCATATCCTATTTTGTATCTGAAAGAAACACATTAGACATTTTCAAAATAGCTATTGACATACTAACTTAAGATGTTGTTGTCCTGTAAGATGGACATGGAGCTAGCATCTTCATGACTTACATAAATGTATTTGCACTGGCAACATCAGGGTCTCTAGCTGTGAATGTCTCCAGATAGCGTCCTGCCTTGACATTCTCACCCAACGTAACTTCTTTGCAAGATTTGACGAAGATTGGAGCCTCGTTGACATCATCCACAGTCACTGTCACCACTTGGACGGACAGAGCTGATATCCCTGTCCCAGTCACACCACCAGCAGCAACTCCAGCATTAACAACACCAGCACCAATACTAGCTGCACTGGTAGTGACTACTTTCCACAAACCAGTAGAGCTGCGACTCTCCACTTTGCATAAGTGGTAGGGGATCTCGTTCTCTACAATAATAGTCACATTCTTCAGAGGACCGTCTTCATAGTTCAGTGGCTGTCAAAGAAGTAAAGACCAAATGTTGGTTTGAAATCCATGCTTTAATGCAACTGAACATCATAATTCACATGGCTTTTAATGATCTATTAAGTTCATAAAAGTTATAGCTGACTATTTTGCTGAGTATAAAAGTAAAGACGCATTGGTAATTTTGCAAAAGTATAGTGCTAGTGACATTTGATTGAATTTAAGCATCCTCTCTGGATGAAACATGATGTCATTTTTATGACTTTGAAGATGTGTCGTACCTCCTCAAATTACACGCCGGTCCTTCTGCCTGTAGATGGCTCTATAAAGGTAAATAGCCGGAGACACCTGTCATACATGCTACAGGCAGCGAGGATAGATACTGCCACCCCTTGGGCCAATCCACGCAAAAATTCAAAATTGCTTTTTTTGGCACAACATTCAAGGGGTACGTGTTATTGTCAACACTTTTGGTTGGCAGCTGGCCAAACGAAAGTTTCGGTGTCTGCCTTTGAATGGTGTGTGCCTTTTGACTCCAGAGTAGTGCCAAATTGCACAAAGCTTTTGAAAACCATGAAAAGCACACCCAGCAAAATTATCCACCCATGTTTTGCAATTCAAACTGATGGAAACACCCCAAAACTCTTTAACGACAAATGAAAATTGCAACGTGTACCAGAGGGACGTAGTTTTGAGAATTTGTCGATTGATATTGTTGCTGTCAGTTTTTTTTTTCCCTCGCTATTTTAGGGTTAAGTAGGGAATTAATATCCTTGTAAAAATAACTAGTTTGAGAGCAAAACTTTTTCTGTTTAACTAGGGTATGAAAATAAAAACTGCTCTGAGGTTCTAAGAGCATATAGGTGTTTTCACAAAATAATTATCGGGCTTTAGCTTAAAGAAATGTATGGTCACATACAAAAATACCTTTTCCACATACAGTAGCCCCTCGTTTGTCTCAGGATTAGTTGTGATTTTGAAGTTGTTTCTTGTGTCTCCATCGACTTTAAATTTCGCTCTCCAGGCCGCAGAACCCATGGTGTCTTCATCTGAAACTTGCAGACGTGAAACAAGAACATTTCCCTCTCCTTCTTTCACTCTCCCCGGACCCTAAGATAAAACAAACAAAGGAAAATGAAATAGACTGTTGTATTATAGACAACTACTGCCATTGCCTTTGTCAAGGTAACTGAAAGAAGTAATTGCTCACTGTTTGTCCCTTGATCACAGGGAGGTGGTTATTGCCATCTTCTATGTTGATTATGACGGTGCAGGAGCTGGAGAGCTGTTGCTCACTTCCTTGGTCTTTGGCCTCCACTATAATCGTGTATTTCTCTGCCCTCTGATTGGTTATAAGAATAGTCGTTTTGAATTAAACCTATTTAATTTTATCATATTATTTAGTTATGAGGGGATTGAATTTCCAAGAACAGAATATTCTTATTTTTGTTTTATTTTAAGTGTATGGTTATTCTCACCTCATGGTCCAGACACCCCTTGAATGAAATGGTTCCAATTTCAGTATCCTGGATGTGTTGTAAGGTGAATTCCAGATCATGAGGTTCAGGGCTGACTGAGACTATTTTTAGGTCAAACTTTCCATCTCTTTCATTGGTGTCAGGATCAGTTGCCTTAACGGTAGTCAGTGTAGAGCCTATTAGTATGAGAAGAAAGGTTTTCAGTTTGTTTTTAGTTAAAGTGAGATCCACAACAATTTAATTTAGTATAAAAGACCATTTGATATCAGAAGGTGGTAAAGATTATATCAGGAAATTGTAAAAAAAAAAAAAAAAAAAATGAGTGGGTTACCTTGTATTGTTGACTCTTGTATGGTGACACTGTAGAAATTAAGGTCAAACTTGGGAGGGTTGTCATTCACGTCGATAATCTTAATCTCAATTCCCAGCTGCGTGTCTATTGCATTTTTTTCTGTGTCATAGGCCTGAAATACTAGCTGTAGTGGAATGGAAGGAATTGTGGAATATGAAACAAACACAGTACATCTTTTACCTTGTGCAACCTCGTTGACATAATGCATTCTCCAGCCTCTTACCCTAACATAAACATCATCACACAACACAGCCTAACCCCAACCCTCACCGTAAACCATACCTATCTCTAACCTTATCTCTAAAACCACATCCTTTCCTTAAAATGAAACTCTTGCCAAGAAGCAACCAAGGCTTTATTTGCTAATATGAGTCAAACCTTCGTGTAAAAGCATAATTACGACAAAAGAGGCACTTTGAAGATTTACCATAGTTTCGTTTTTGGGCAAGCTAATTTTCTTTTTTTGGGAGTGCTACGGGCACTTTAGCGATAGCATCAAAATCACTAAGAAGGCTCGACACAACATGAAACTTTGCTCCTAGTATCACCAGGGTCTCTACACATGAACACGAGCATTGAGAACACTGTTTGTTTACACAGAGTTTACTATAAAAAGGATTTTTGGACAACTCACGTTAGTAGCTGCATCTCCAGTGCGCCCGCCGTCATGGTAGACAAAAAGTGTCGATCCCCGATTGCGACCTAACAGGCAGGCTTGAGGAGCCGTCCACCATTACTCTCCTGCCTGTTAGGTCGCACTCAGGGATCTACACTTTTTGTCTGCCATGACGGCAGGCAAAATAGCAATTTTGGTTCTAGCGTAAAAGTGCCCCAGCGTAAAAGTGCCCCTGCCCAAAAATGAAACTACAGAAAATCTTAAAAATGCCTCTTTCATCATAATTATGCTTTTACATGAAGCATTGACTCATATTCAATAGCAAATAAAGCCTTGGTTGCTTTTTGCCAAGAGTTTCACTTTAATCCTTGGATCGAGGTCTGTCTGAAAGTGAGCCAAAGTATTCTCACTTTTCAAAAAGGTGTTGTCACTCCCACCGTCTAAAATTCAGATTGGTTCTCATAATTATAGCTGTATGCACTCACGCACACAACAGACAGAACTCAAACAAAACACACAAACATTCTTTGAGCTTTTCAGGAGGTCACAGTATTAATGTTGTTCCAGTAAATTCCTTCTAACCTTCAAAACTTTGAATTGTTCATAGTCCACTGGGCCTTTGACACTTATCTCCCCCGTTTCTTCGTCGATAGCTAATACGTCTTTGGGTTCCTTATCAACACCTTGACCTTCGATCTTGAAAAGTCTGAGGTCATTCTCGATTTTAATCTGTGGGGAATCAATCCAGAACAGCAGCAAATTTTGTAATGATCTTCCTTCAACTTGTCATGTCATATATACATGCATCATGACTCTCAGTAAATACTCACTGGGCCAAGGGAATATGGAAAAGGTCCTTCATAGCCTTCATTTATACTTAAGGTATCAATGATCCATCTCCTTTTTTGTCGCTGTAAAATTTCCGAAGATGACCTGTGAGCCCCCGAGCACTGCAAAAAGAAATGCATTATCTACATTGGATTAAGGACATTTGGGAATTTTTTTTTTAATTTTTTTTTAATCTAGAATGTAGACGGACGTAATCTCCATCTGATGCATCTTATGATATACGTGTACAATTTTTCTTTTGGGTGACCAGTTTTGTATTTATAACCTAGTCCTTTTCTACACATCAAGTTGCCTCTGTCAACATATATAAATATCAAGGTACTAATCAATACATTTATAGACTAGTAAATAAACAAAACATAAAATTGTTTCACCCTCTCTAAATAAATCTGTATAAAATCTCTGCATGTTAATCACAATAGAGCCTGATACTTTTGACAAGGACATTAACAAAAAATAACATAAAGCATATGTTCGCCTGCTCCTTTAATCGCCCCTCAACCCTGACCTGCCCCTTCCCCATAGCTCTTTCTCCAAATTCCGCTGCACATGCAGAGAAGCATGTACTCAGTGGTGCATTGCAGCGCAAAAATGAAAACGAAATGGAATTAAAAGTTCATATCATGTTTCCATCTAATAACCTCCGTCCTAGCCCCGAGCATGACCTGACATGCCCCATTCATCCTCGCTACAGATATATAAAATCTCTATCACAGAATGATACCACTGTTGAATAGAAAGAGGATGTGGTGGCTGCCACGCAAGCAACATATTTTTAGCAACAATGCATGCTGATAGCCAAAGCTGCCTTTGCATATGGTGTTAGTTCTGCCTAGAATCATCCTTCAGCAGTACACAGTCTGGAGAGAGCTTGTTTTTATTTCCTGTACCTGTGCCTTTTTTTTTTTTTTTTTTTTTAATACATGTATGGTTGGATGAAACAGCAGCTCTCCTAAAAGCAATAAATCATTTTGGAATCAAAGGCTAAGACGTAATCATCATGTTAGCATTGTGCAGATATATTTTATCACTTATATCCAGAAAAGAAAAAAATCTTACCAGGATCACAAAGAGCATGACGGGTATCACCTCCATTGTGTTTTCAGGTTGTGTGTGTCATGGAAGTTACTCCCTTAGATAAGAGACTCCACCTGGAATGCACCTGAATGAATGATAGCGATTATAGGTCTTGCATCAGTATGCCTGTGAGAGGGAGGACCGGTGTCTGAATGAACCCTCTCACATTCATTTTTATAGTTTCAGCCTGGAAATTAGGAAATCTTCATAGCAGCTGGGTGTGTGCAAAGTATACAAATATATAGTGAGAAGGCAGTTTCTGATGTTACAGAATTTACTGACGATGATTATCTTTATTTAAATGGATTATTTCCTAACACTTTTAAATTGTGCTTTCATAATGGCCCAAACAAACAAAACACAGTCAAAATGCACACTGTAAAGCAGGGACGTGCACATGATTATAGAGGGGCAGGGACTCAAAGTCAGTAAAGGCCAGACCAGTATGCCCGTTCGGCGACCCGGCGGATGAATTGAAGTTTCTGAATGATTTGGGGCCAAAGTTCAAGACCTTGGGAGGCATCTGTCACCAGACAATTAAAGAAAAACACATTCAAATTTAACTGGAACCGCTGGACTAGGATAAAAGCACCTAGTCTCAAATCGTGATTATGGATTTATCCAACTGGATTTTACCACAATGTTTGGATTTTGTGCTTCAACACATTGGAGAAACATATCACATATGTATTATTTGCCTCTGGCTCTCACTCATTGGGTTCTGTAGTAAGAGGCTGTATTTTGCTTGCTTGAACATGAAATGAATACACTGCACAACTGTCATGCTCTGGTGACGTTGAAATGTGATATTTCAACATAGATCTGGTGTGTCTGCTTGTTTTTTTTACTTTTATACTTGGGGAGTGATGCTGCTAGTCTCAGTGCTTTGAAGCGTTCAGGATGGTTTTGTTGCAATAGTGTTAATATGATGTTTTGGTGTTTAAAAATCAGACTGGTTGAAATGATGATTGTTTAACAGTACTAATCCTGTGGTTGAAAAATGTGGTGATACATGTGTGACTGCTTTTATTTCTTCGATGCATTTTTGCAATGGACTTTTCTTGAACATGCGCTATTTTAGAGAACAAATGTGGTAGAGTGGGAACTGCTTATAGTGATCATGTATGTCCAGGTCACATTGATCAACAGTGTTGGGTAACATTAGTGTTGAAGTTAACTTGTTACATTTCATGACTACAGCCATTAAAACGTAACCTATTATGTTACAGCATTTGTGTTAGAGTTCTTTTGCGTTAACAAAAAAAAGTCCTCTTTGGGATTTCTCGCACATGGTACTGCTTATATTCTCAGCATACTCTTATTGTTACTATCAATTTGTCATGTTTGATTGGAAAACAAAACAACAATCAGTACAGGGTTGCATATCATATAACACCTAACAAGTTCATTGTTTGAAGCAAGGTACATGAAAGTAGACACAAACTGAGAGTATCTGACAGAAAGTAGCTATGCAGCCTTTTGGCTTACCACCCAGGCACAATTTGCATGTAACTATGATGTTCTTGTCCCTTTCACCTGAAAATTCAAATTAACGCACTTACACATCCAGTGATATTATTCCAGAAACTGATTTCTGATTTGAAACCATCACTGAATAACAAATTACATGAGTCACATAACTAATGCCTTACGTTTATTTTTACATCAAAAAAGTAATCTAAGTACTCCCAACACTGCTGATCACTGGAATCGGATGATTATTATAATCTTTTTTTTCCTGGATTTCTCATGTAGATTACCATCCAAATGTCATTTGTACAATAACTTCACAAATACAAAAAGCATTTAAATGAACAGCTTTGCTTTTTATTGAATTCTACTGACTGGTTCAAAATGCAGTACAGCTTTTTCAGACACATGAGGATACTGTTTCTAATTTAACTAAACTACAATATAGTATGGTATTGTATACAACATAATGCTAACTGTTCGCTCCCCGTGCACCGGGGACGTGCACATGATTATAGAGGGGCAGGGGCTTGAAGTCAGTAAAGGGCAGACCAGTATGCGCATAGCACGTGCAAAAAAATTTCGGGCCTTAAAAACACAATATGTAGATTGATTAATGTAAAATTAATAAACAAAGTACTTATAGAAAGCTACTATAACTACTTGGCTGTGTATCCTGTATAGCTGTGAGTGATGTGCAACTGTCATTTCTTTTGTGTCAACAAATTATTGTCAACATGAGTTTATTCACATCATCATAATACTGAGGTTTGGAAAACATGCAATTTGGCTGCGGTTCAATGAAACACTGGTTTATTTTTCGGCTATTTATTGGAGGGCAAGTGCAAACTAGAAATACATGCTACACATCTAAAAATGCGACAAAACCAAGAAATGACTACTGTGACCGTTAATAGGAAAAACAATGTTTACAACAGCAGAGTCACAGTAAACTCAATATCTGGAAGATGTTTAAGATTTGTGGCAAGATAAACAGCTGACACCGACAGCTGTCATATTATTCCTAACTCTCATTAACAAGCAGTTAGCTTAACAAGCACAAATGAAAGCTCCTCTTAAATATTACTCATACTTAAGCACGTTGAATAAGTGGAAGGCGACTTGTTAGCCCCCTCAAGGAAGTTATGTTAATGGGTTTATAACTCAGAAAGGTTCAAGTCGCTCCACTTTCACGTCTCATGTATGTGCGTGGTGGAGTTCTCGATGAGGCATCGGCTTCTTTCTCTCTTTGTCTTCAAAATAAGAGCTTTACATTGCACCCCATTGGAGTTTAGAACTGGGTTCTTAGCGGGGGGCTTTTAATTTGAAAGTAGCGACCGTTCGTAGAGAGAGACAGAGCGGAGCCGCAGCGGACAGAGAAGCGGCTTCAACACACACACACACACACACACACACACACGACACCATATCACGTACGAAATGCGTAGATAACCGTGCCGTTTTTTGACATCCGTTTGCAAAACAGGAATTGATTTATTCATTAAAAAAAACATGCAAGAAGGGCAGGGGCTCAAGCACCCCTTGGGCCTTATGTGTGCACGTGCCTGCTGTAAAGTACATTTAAAACATATTGTTGTTATTAAAAGATTAATAAAACATAAAAAGTTAATCTTGAATATTTTTTTTATATTTCTTTTTTAAAAAGGTAGTAGTATAATAGTATAAAAGCAGAAACACAAACTCAGATTTTAAATACAACTATCCACATAAGGGAATTAAGCATTATGATGTAATGTAAATATGCATTAAATACAGACAACGTGTATTATAATGTAATGATGACATTTTTAATATTTATGTAATATATGAAAATCCATGAGTTTCCAGGGAAGGTTTATGGGCAAACGAATATGACACACTGGCACTTTCAGGCTATTAACATTACACTGTTTTTCCCAGTGACTGTTTTTTGATGGTTGATCGCCAGCAGGGTAAACAGAACAGAAGCAGTTAAACCAGACTCTGAGTGACTCGCTCTGAACTTTGTAACTGTGAAATAGTGGGATGAAATAAGATTTCTATTTAAGGATAGATCATTTCATAATGTATACATTCATTGAACACTCAGCACTTTTGGACTTTGTATTAATCATAAGCAATTCCAAAGCCTGTAACCAGTCTATGTATATTAAGTATAGTGTGTGTGTGTGTGTGTGTGTGTGTGTGTGTGTGTGTGTGTGTGTGTGTGTGTGTGTGAGAGAGAGAGAGTGAATTATAATCTTTATAGATCATATTCTGCCCCAGGTTTTAATTAATTAAAAGTCTGAAATCTGATTTCATTTTTCCAAGTTATGTTTTGTCATCTTCAGGTTAAAGCTCATGTCTGCTGTAAAGAGGCATTAGGAAATGTTTGCTGTCGAGACGTGTCCATCGTTTCCTGATGAAACTAGACTTGAGTTGCCTTTTAATAACAGTTAAGTCACACACAAATGTTCTCTGGCAGGTATCCTAACACAACTGCCCATTTTATGAATGTAACAATAAAAGAGTGTATTTTCCATAGCACGTCACAAAGTGCTTTACAACGTGTGAAATGCGCATTAATGAATGGATAAAGAGGCAAGGAACAAGGAATAAAAGCGGAAAAAGACCATTAGAACATTAGATAATAAACACCAAAATAATGCAGTGCAAGACGCACGGGCAACATCAAGTATGTAGTAAAGAATGAAAATAAACCTAAAAATAAGTATCCACACGTGATTTTAGAAGAAGGTACTGATGTAGCCATTTCAGTCCTAATGATCTGCTTTGCTGTAGGGTGCTTGCACATATTTCTCACTTCCAGTTAATCAACATTGATTGTCTGATTGCATGACTCTCTATTACAAAAGTATTTTGTATGTGCTCACTGAGATAAGACTGGAAATATGTAGATTAACAACAACAAAAATGACAGTCCATAAAAAAAACATTCTTTTACTTTCCTGACCTTTAAGGGGATATTTCATTGTTATTTTCCATTACCATGTACATCTTGAGCAAATCACAGCATAACAGCATTAAAGTGAAACTCTCACCAAAATGCAACCTAGGCTTTATTTGTGAATGTATATGAGTCAAGCCTTCATTGACTGTATTTTCGTTTTCGGCTCAAACTCATTTTCAATGGGAGTGCATGGGACACTTTCACACTAGCATCAAAATCGCTATTTTTTAAACACTAAGAAGACTCGACACAACATGAAACTTTGCTTGTAGTATCAACAGGGATGCCTAGGTTACATTTTGGCAAACTAGGGCATCAGAAGTTGGCTCAAGAGACACTGTAGATATTTTGGACAAAAAGGACAGTAGAATTAGCACAATGCAACATGAGAAACTTCTTTAACATGTGCACATACGTAAATATACTGAACATGAATGTGGCTTGCATAGGTTAACAAGACTGTTAAAAAATATCAAATGCCATAGACAATAAACAATATGCTGTTGGTGTGTTCTTAGACCTCACCAAAGCTTTTGATACAGTGAATCATGAATTGCTACTCCAAAAACTTTACAGATATGGGATTAGAGGAGTGGCCTTTTCTTGGCTCCAGACTTATTTGAAGAATAGATCTCAGTATGTCCACATCAATGGCACTGATTCCCAGTTGCTGACAGTGACCTGCGGCCTCCCACAGGGGTCAGTGTTGGGTCCTTTTCTGTTTCTTATGTATATTAATGACCTTTGTTTAGTTTCAAAAACATTAAACCTTATTTTATTCGCTGATGATACCAACATGCTTAGTTGTGGTAAAAATTTAGAAACATTAATTGATATAGTAGAAAAACAATTATCTTTGTTAAAGAAGTGGTTTGATTCAAGTAAGTTAACCCTCAATCTAAACAAAACCAAATTTATAGTTTTTGGAAATCGTGCCATTGATGTTCATAGAAATTTAATAATTAATGACACTGAGATAGAACGAGTGAATGAAATAAAATTTCTTGGAGTACTTTTGCAAAATAAGCTCAGCTGGAAGCCCCATATAAACCACATCAAGGCAAAACTATGTAAATCTCTTGCAATAATATCTAAAGTCAAAGAACTTTTAAACGAAAAAATTTTATATATTTTAGACTGTTCCCTGGTCCTTCCTTACATGACCTATGGTCTAGAAGTTTGGGGAAACACTTATAAAACTAATCTTAATCCAATTACTATAATTCAAAAAAGAGCGATCCGCATTGTGAATAAAGTGGCTTACAGGGAACATACAAATGAGCTTTTCATTAAGCTAAAAGCATTAAAATTAAAGGACTTGGTTGACTTTAAAACCGCACAATTTATGTACAACATAAGCCATAACAAGTTACCTGTGCATATTCAGGAATTATTCCAAAAACGAGACTGTGGTTATAATTTCCGAAAGGAAGAAATGTTTAAAAAAACATATGTGAGAACAAGTGCAAAGCAGCATTTTGTTTCTTTTGTTGGGATTAATGTATGGAGTAAATTGGGCCAAGAGCAAAAAGACTGTAAAACTTTAATTCAATTTAAAACTCTTTTGAAGATATCATTTATAAAAAAATATGTTGAGAATGGATGCTAAGGATGCAAAAATTAAGAAGATTTTTTCTTTTCTTCTTTGGGACGATCTGAAAATAAAAAACGTATGAGTGCATGCATAAGACAAGGGCAGCTTATATTGTTTATGTTTGTAAATACACTGGGATAGGCGCAATAAGCTTAGCTTCTGCCTATTCCATTTCAGACTTGATGTTTATCTATGTCTTTATTTGTTAAATGTTTAAATGTCTGAATAAATAAAATAAATCTGAATCTGAATCTGTTGGAAGGGTAAGAATGAATCATATTTTAATGAAGCCTTTCCTTTAACAAACGATGAAAAACAAAGGCGGTACAGAACAGCATTACACATAAATCATCATTCAGCTTTCAGAGGAACTCTTAGTAAGTGTTTTTCCAGTCATTTCAAAGATACAGGTGGCATCATACTTAACCCGAACCGTCTTTCTCAGGAAGTATGATAAACTGGGTGGGACGCTAAATCTGTCTTTATGATATCTTGGGTTGGGCGATGTCACAATGGATGATGGTGTCGTATTTCGTGTGTGGGTGAGAGGGTTTACGATGTGTTTCTGTGTTTAAGGTAGCAATGTTTTTTCCTGAACTGAGCTGAAGGTAAAAAAAAAAAAAAAAACAGCATATTTGGTGTGTAATCACTCTATTTTATGAGTGTTAACATGTGGGCCAAACAAGTTAAGACAGCTTTAAGATTTGCATATTACTCTCTTTGCCGATAATCAAAAACCAGTTCTGTTGCTCCTGTCAGTCTGAAGGACGTCCATTGTGATTTTCAGCAACAGATTATGGACAGAACATAAAGCCAAGTATTGAAAAATGTGATGATTGTCTTGGCAGCGACACAGGGAGCTTATGATGCAAACTGGTAATGACACAGCCAACATGTAGAAATGTTGTCTTTATATCGTACAGTAGCTACTGTCATTTGTTTTTCAAAGCAGTGTTCAGAAATGAGCTCAAGCATGCTACACATTGCTGGGGGGGGGGTTATCGCTGGAATTATTTCCACAGTGATGAACTAGTAATCCGATTCAACTCTCTACCCTTATGACAGCTGTACTCCACCACTCCCTCTCTCACAACCTACATTATACATCTCTGCAATTCATGATAGAATGTTTAGGTTAGGCTGGTAGCGTGAAAGTGTAACATGAAACATTCAAATGGCAGAAGACGTGATCGTTTGTGCCAGTGTTAATTTAGTTGACTAAGACTATGACGAAAAATATTCGTCAACGAACCTTTTTCACGGACGAAAACTAAATGAAAACTAAATAAAAAGTCAGATATGATGACGAAGACTGTGACGAAATATAACTGACACTTCAGTCAACGAATAAAAACGAGACGAAAATGTTAGGGTGGGACGAATGGAGAAGAGATCCAATCAGAGCGAATCTTTTGAGGGGAGGTTGACCGATGCAGATTACAGCAGGGCCACTTTAAAAAGCCGCGGCAAGCTAAAGAGAGGCAGCAGCATTTACACAGAAGGAGAACAAAGACGAGCTTACAGAACTTCGCACAGTTTCGCACGTTTTCACAAGAGTTAGGTTGTTTACATGATATTTAGTTGAACAGCTTTGGCGGATTTCAGCTGACTTCGCTCGTTAGCAAGAGGCTAGCGTTAACGGTTTGCAGTGCACCCGGTCCGAGGGCAACGGCATGCCTCATGAACAACAGAAATGTCAGAGCTAGGTCCAGGACGAAAACGAAGAACTGATGTCTGGGCACACCTCACATATGACAACCAGCCCGTCTGCAAACCGTGTGGAGCAAAACACTACCAAATTGAAGCGACATTTACCCAGAGAGAGAGAGAGACATGACATTTTCAGTTGACACAAACTGATTGATTCATTGTTATTAATTACTTATTGACTGAGATTAATTGATTGTAACTATGATTGAGTCAATCATAGTTTTGATCATAGATTGAGTCAATCATAGTTACAGTATTACCAACAGTATAGATTATAAATAATTTGTTGTAAATATAGTTTTCCTTTATTGTTATTATTTTTTATTTCCAAACCCTTGCTTTGGCAATATGTACAGTGTTGCCTCATGCCAATAAAGCCATTTGAATTGAAGTGAATTGAGAGAGAGAGAGATTTACCACTCACTAAGACTAGACTAAGACTAAAAGATTTCAGATGACTAAAATATGACTAAAACTAAATGGTGTGTTATTCAAAAGACTAAGACTAAGAGTAAAATCAGAATTTGCTGTCAAAATTAACACTGGTTTGTGCTGTGAGCCTGTTGAAATCTTCATAGGAAAAACACAGTCGTCTTTTCTTGATGAAAAGACTTGACGCAGTCTCCTTGACTCAAATTATAAACTGCCAGAAACGAGATGCAGCAGCAAAACGCTGTGTTCCTGAGGCTACCTTGTGTAGTCTTTCTCAGACAGGGAGAAACAGGCATGACTGCGAGCGATGGAGGCAGAAAATAAATGTGCACGGGGAGCGAACAGTTGGCCATGTGTTGTATACAATACCATACTATATTGTCGTTTAGTTAAATTAGAAACATTATCCTCATGTGTTTGAAAAAGCTGTACCGCATTTTGAACCAGTCAGTAGAATTCAATAAAAAGCAAAGCTGTTTATTTAATTGCTTTTTGTATTTGTGAAGTTATTGTACAAATGACATTTGGGTTGTAATCTACATGAGAAATCCAGGAAAAAAAAGATTGTAATAATCATCCGACTGTCACAGTGCTGCTGTGACAGCCGGACTTTGTGTTGTTGTTCATGTTTTCCCTGTCTGCCTCCTTGTCCCCCCCCTTTTTTCCCCCTCTCCTGCTCTTCCTCGGTGTGTGGCTGGAGGTGTGGCGACGGCAGAGTGGCGCACCCGCTCCTCATCTTCTCATCACCTGCCGACTACATAACCCCGGTCTCCCCTCGACTCCGATGCCAGATTATCCAGTATGTTATGGTGATCGCTAAGTGCCGAAGGAACACGTTCTGAAAGCTTTCTGTACCTACTCGTTTTTGTAATTTGTGCCTCCCCGTCTAACTACTCTCGTCTTGTCCGGCTTCTCCCGCAGAGAACCCCAGCGTCGCCCTGCTCCGTCGCCGACCAGCCCGCCTGCCTGCCTACCCACCTGCCGGCTCGGCCGAACCCTGGGCGACCCACCTGCGAGCCCCACTACCCCTGGACCTCGCATCAACCCATCACCTGCGCTACTTGCTCAATAAACTATTTTCCCTCGCCCAGCTCTGTCCCCGGTCTCTGCTTCTGGGTCCTCGCCTATACTCACACCTGACACCGACTGCAGTGATCAGCAGTGTTGGGAGTACTCAGATTACTTTTTTGATGTAAAAATAAACGTAAGGCATTAGTTATGTGACTCAAGTAATTTGTTATTTAGTGACGGTTTCAAATCAGAAATCCGTTTCTGGAATAATATCACTGGATGTGTAAGTGCGTTATTTTGAATTTTCAGGTGAAAGGGACAAGAACATCATAGTTGCATGCAAATTGTGCCTGGGTGGTAAGCCAAAAGGCTGCATAGCTACTTTCTGTCAGATACTTTCAGTATGTGTCTACTTTCATGTACCCTGCTTCAAACAATGAACTTGTTAGGTGTTATATGATATGCAACCCTGTACTGATTGTTGTTTTGTTTTCCAATCAAACATGACAAATTGATAATAACAATAAGAGTATGCTGAGAATATAAGCAGTACCATGTGCGAGGAATCCCAAAGAAGACTTTTTTTTGTTAACGCAAAAAACTCTAACACAAATGCTGTAACATCATAGGTTGCTTTTTAATGGCTGTAGTCATGAAATGTAACAAGTTAACTTCAACACTAATGTTACCCATCACTGTTGATCAATGTGACCTGGACATACGTGATCACCATAAGCAGTTCCCACTCTACAACATTTGTTCTCTAAAATAGTGCATGTTCAAGAAAAGTCGATTACAAAAATGCATGGAAGAAAGCAAAGCAGTCACATAGTCCCCACCACTGTATCACCACATTTTCAACCACAGGATAAGTACTGTTAAACAATCATCATTTCAACCAGTCCGATTTTTAAACACCAAAACATCATATTAACACTATTGTGACAAAACCATCTGAACCCTTCAAAGCACTGAGACTAGCAGCATCACTCCCCAAGTATAAAAGTAAAAAAAAACAAGCAGACACACCTGATCTATGTTGAAACATCACATTTCAGTGTCACCAGAGCATGACAGTTGTGCAGTGCATTCATTTCAAGTTCAAGCAAGCAAAATACAGCCTCTTACTACATAACCCAGTGAGTGAGAGCCAGAACCAAATAATACTGGTCTGGTCTAATCTGTGATATGTTTCTCCAATGTGTTGAAGCACAAAATCCAAACATTGTGGTAAAATCCAGTTGGATAAATCCATAATCACGATTTGAGACTAGGTGCTTTTATCCCAGTCCAGCGGTTCCAGTTAAATTTGAATGTGTTTTTCTTTAATTGTCTGGTGACAGATGCCTCCCAAGGTCTTGAACTTTGGCCCCAAATCATTCAGAAACTTCAATTCATCCGCCGGATCGCCGAATGACAGCTGATCCAGTGACTGGCATCTGCTCCCCTGTCCCTCGTAGCCATACGGGTAGGGTGGGTCCTCTGGGTAGTCTACGTTGTTCCTGTCGATAATGTACAGTCTCTGTGGGATTGAGGAGTCAACAAAAGATGTTTTGGTTATTTTGTCAGATACACACAAAAATACATATGATAAGACATTTAGTCAGAATGTATGATGTTTATTTATGGTGCTTTAACTACTTCTTTCATTACTCAAAGCAGAGGCTGAACTTACAGGGATTTTGTTTTTATCCCTATTATGTATATGAGGCTTACTGAAGTTTAATTCATTCCCTCTTGATTGCATTGTATTAGTAAAAGAAAATATTAGAAAAAAACAATGAAAAATTCATTTAGTTTAAATTGGAAGATGATTCTAATGCAATTAAAAAGCAATACATTACTTAGAACTAGTTAAATATTTGAAAGAAAATGACATAGTAAATACAAATAAATGGAAAAGTAATTCATGGGGGCCCCCTGGTGGTTTGGGGTCTCATTGCAGTCATTATGATGCACACGGGCACAGCCTTAGTAAAAAAAAAAAAGGCTGGATTTGTGAAGTACCAGCATTTATATAGAGCTTTTATTCAAGGTGCTTTACAATTTCTCTCACATTAAGCACCTTCAAATGCCCCCTGATGGCAGCGGGCCACCATAAACTCTCTTACCCTGTCAATGTGGTCCGCGACATGTTGATGTGACAGCATGCTGACAGAGCGCTTGAACCTTGATGAGTTTCCCTGTTCACAGAGGGTAAGAAGAGTGAACACTTGTGCTGTAGCCTAAACATAAGGTGAATGTTACGGTTATGTCTTTCAACTACCTAATTAACAGTATATATACATTAAAATGTGTATACAGTGCAGTCAAAGAGGTTTATATTTGGTCTGCTTTTTAAAACATTCTAATTCAAAGAAGAGCACCACTTACCTGGTAGGTGTTGGTTCGGTTATTTGTATTCCAGGTAGAGTACTAAAATGAAGGAGAGACACAGATTCAGTCCATACAACTTGACACTGACTGTATTTGCATTTTAAACTGGATGGACTCAGAGACAACATGCTAGAAAATGTCTTTAATCAAAGAAAAATGTTTCAGTCTGCATCAGGACATTATATCCCATACATAGATATATCAGTGTGGGTAGACTTAAGATTAGAAATGCCTTTCAGTATAACACAATAAAACTAAATGGAACCATAAATTACACAAGTGTGCATAAAGTGCATATATGTGAATGAAATCATGTCTCTTATAATGTTTAAAATACATATGAAAATAGACAATTTTATATGATGAATCAGGCTGTATTTAAGTAAGTATTATCATTATCATTGTTGATTAAACGAGGCAGTGTGCAGACTCTACAAAACACACTTACAGTCAACACCAATGGATCTCCCAGAAGCCATGGACATGCACATTAAAAGAAAAGTAAAGCCGCTATTATAATCACAGCTGACGTCACTAACCATGCTCTGTCCTCTTTGGCTTCTGAAAATGTCTCTTGCCTGCTGTGGCATGCCCAGTGAGGTCATGTTGGTGTTAATCTGTACAGGATATACAGCAAGGTTACAAGGTTAAATCAGGGTGGACGAACATAGTAGAAGCAATAGGCTCTGCCTCCTGCCAACAACAGATTTCAAGGTCAAATCTGGATGCACCACTAGGCGCTGTGAGTAAATTAACTTTATGGAAATCACCATTAAAACAAGTCCTGCTGCTCTACATATTCCTCAAAATCCTGTTGTCTTTTGTCTGGTAAAATTACAAATGCACAGAGACTATTTAAGGGCCTGTTACTCACCGTGGTAAACATTGAGCTGTTGTACGTATCCATGTCCTGTGTCATTACTGGAGCCATCTGAGAAGTCAAAGCATTTTATCATAACTTTGAAAAGGAGAATTGTGGCCATAAGAACAACATCTGGAAAATAAAACTTGTTATATATCTGCTGGTGCTGCACAAACATTTATCTCACATTCAAAGACTAATGATTCTTTTATAATCAATTAACTGCAATAAATGTGATCAGTACATCCAAAATAGATCATGTAGTCCCTCTTCACTTGGTGCAATTCATGATGTTTCCTTTGTATTCTGTCATGCTGGTCTTAAAGTTTTCCCTGTGAGCTTCTTGTCACTCAGTGTTGTACAAAAGCCATGATGTGTCTACAGCATTCAGTAAAGCATTACTACAGTATTACGTCACATCTGTCTTCATCAAGAATGCTGATAGACAAAAGAAGGATTGTATTAAAGCTTGTCAATCAATGTCAGCAGGATTAGTAGCCACATTTTCTAAAACACTGACACTTTGTTGTGTAACTCATTTTACTGAGTTGACACACCTGAAAAAAAAATCATCCACATACAAGGGGAAGGTGAGGCTGGAAGTGGTTGAGGAGGAGTACCTGTAGGGGGTGCTGTTTCATGCCATCTGTCACGGTCGGGCTTGTGGGTGTCAGGAGCCGAGTGGGCTCAGCCTGGCAGCGAGGAGAAAAAATGAATAAATAGGCTGGAGTCCCCAAAATGTGTAACACAGCGGAGTTGGCGGAATACCATAGTCGACTTACTGTCTTACTTCCTGTAAATTTCACAAACAACACAACCAACACACCTTGCATTCGGAGCCGCCTCCTTCTTGGTTGTACTTGATGAGGGTCTGGCTGCCCTCTTCCTGTATCATGGGCATGTGCGTGAACTCCTTTCCACACTGACACATAAAGATGAGTAGCAGCACTGCAGACACACATTGAAGTAGTGGTGAGAACAGAATTTCCATGCATTTTCAAAGGAACTCTCAAATAATTGCTAGGGCTAATGGTGGCCAAAAACTGGAAATTACAGGACAGAAAGTTGTGTAATGAGAACAGTAGAGTGAAAAGACGGCTTTGATAATTGTTTAGGCATTCATGTTCAAATAGTAAATCCTCATGCTTCTCACCACCCTATTCATTAAATGACTGACTGATTAAGTGTGCTCCAATCAGGATTTTTGGGGTCGATCACCGATAATGATCGCCGATCAGCAGTCAAAAGGACGTTTCTTTACTTTTTTGTCATCTAAAGTTGTTAGTCGTTAGTGACATAGTTTAGCATGAACATTATGGTTTTGTTATCATTGCCAGTGATTGGCACACAGTACTCACACAAAAACAAGAGGAGTCCTGCAAAGATCAATCCAATGCCAGGTGCCCCAAAGTTGATTGAAATCGGGTCTTTGCCACGGCAAACTCCTTTATCTCCACAGTCACACACCATCACTTCCAAAGAATCTTTTCCAATCGCATTCTGTTGGTCTCGAATCACCAGGGGCACTGTGTAGTTACCATAAGGGAGTGTCTTCCGGCTAACAAGCCCACCTTCATCACCTGACAAAGGAAGAGAAGACAGACGGTGGTGGCTCTTCAGTTGGATTGATTTTAGAGTTTTTTGTACGGAGGTTTGCCAATTTGTACTAACCAAAGGCTGGGTCTAGTTTCCATTGTTGCGCCACATCTTTATCATCGCCTAGGGAGAAGGAGAAGGGCCCACTGTAAGGAGGGACATCTGCATCTTGGGCAGGCACCATGATCTTGTTAACCTTGTTTCCACACATAATGACGCCTTTGTTGACCAGGTGAGGCAGATTGTCGTTGATATCCCCCAAGTGGATGAGAACAGTGCCTGTACCTGTGGCTGGAGGTTCACCTTGGTAACCACAGCAAGGAAAGAAAACATTACATAAATCATTTAGTTTGACCACACTATTCAGCTTGTGTTCAATTGAAATATGCAGTAGAGCTCCTCCATACCAGCATCTATGGCACCGATGAGGACTGTGTACAAACTTGAGCCATTAAGAATGGGTGCCTCTCTGTCCATCTTCTTCTTTGATGTGATCTTTCCTGTTTTTTCATCAATGATCACCCAGTCAGCTGGATCACTTAACAGCACATACCTAATAATACAGATATAGAAGTGTGTAGCTTCGTTGTGTGCAGCAATCAACATGGAGCTTCATGACAATTTTTAACTTAAGATCTCATGAGCGTCAAGATTCTTTCTGAGCAAGGGCACACACTTAAATGTTAATGTGCAGGCTTTGTCTAAGGTACTACACAACTAGTGTACTACTATTACTACTATTACTAGAAGTCGGTAGTGGAATGTGACAAAATCGATATACTTAAATATAGTACTTAGTTTATATTTAGGTACTTGTACTTTACTTGAGTATTTCCATTTTTATTATTATTTCCACATACTTATACTTCTATTCCAATACATCTCTTATGTAAATATTGTATTTTTCATTCTACTTTTGAAAAATACACAACGTTTGGCTGACAATTTAAGTTACTGTACCACTCCAGTCCACCAGATTAGATTTTGGTGGTCAAAAGTTAAGGTCCCTTTGACCTCATGGCATCACATTTTTGTAAACATGATCAAGAATGAGGGCATTTCTTCAAATTTGGGACAAATGTCCAATTAGACTCAAGGATGAACTGATCAGAATTTTCTGGTCAAAGGTCAAGGTCAACATTTTTGGTAAATTCACTGAACAACTAGCGTGAGGATTTTGACACAATTTCACACAAACGTCCAATGGCATAAAATTATTCAAAGCCAACGCTCATTAACAGCAACTTGACTGGTGCATGGAGGCATGCAAGTCTAATTCAGTTATGGTTTCCCTTTAGTTTTAAAAATTAACATCAAACGACATATCGCTATATGAACTCTTAAATGTAAAAAAAAAAAAAAAAAAGTCCAGCACAGAGCTTAAGCTCAGCAGGCAGACAGTATGTGGACACCCACCTAATGTCTTTTACTTCAGAGTCTTCATCTGTGACTATTGGTGTGTACAGCACCCTTCCTGGTGGCTCTTCTTCCCTCAGGTACACATCAGCTGGATTTTTCATAAACTCAGGCGGGTCATTGACATCAATCACTTTTACTGTGACGTTGATGGAATCTGGCATTGGAAGCTTGCCTCCTTTACTTTTACATATCCATAAGGCTTCCTCATTTTCTACTACGATCTGCAGGGTCGTATTCATTGTTCTCTCAAAATCCTTTCCCTGGAAGAGACACATGAGTTTAGCTCAGCACTTGTCTGTTGTTTATGATGAATGATAAAACGTTGATCCTGGCTTATTGAAAATGCATGAAAATTCTCTTAGCATTAGAAAAGCGGAATTACCTTGATGACACTCAGAATACCCTCATTAGTTTTGGGGTCAGTCTCAATCTTGTAGTTTTCTTCCTCATTTCCTTTAATGATACGGTATTTGGCACGCCAACCAGGTGTTCCACGTGTGTCTTTGTCCTCTACAGCGACTCTCAAAAAATCGTATTTGACTTCTGATTCATTCACCTGACCGTGGTACTAAACAAACAAGAGTATTCATGTTTAGCATCATGCATCACTCTAAAAAGCAACCTAAGTGAAAGTAATATAACAAAACAAATCTGTACCTCTCTTGCCATGAACGTTGGTGGATGAGTGTTTGTGTCAACAATATTGATAATTCTAGTGGCAGTGGAGCTAAGGGGCTTATCTCCACGATCTACTGCTTGAACAATAATTTCATACCTCTTTATTTTCTGCAACATACAGAAAAAAAAATATATTTCAGACATTATATTGACAAATCAGTATGTGTGAATGTGTCACTGTACATGCAGTTGCCCACTGAACCAGGCACAATAAGTCTTACATCATAGTCAAAACATCCATGTAAGGTGAGCTGGTGGTGATTAGTGTCTTCTATCTGCTTCACGCCAATCCTGGGCACTGCTGGTGTCTGTTTAATTATACTAACGGTGAAATTAGAGTTGGGTGTGTTTTCCAGATCTTTATCCCTAACCTCCAGTGGCACTTGCAAGTCATCTGAAAAGTCAGGATAGGATAAAAAAGAGAGTGATTATGGCATAGAAAAGTAGGGAGTGGGAGAAATATTGCACAGTATGACAATAGGATGTAAGATGAAATATATTTTCACCTCCCTGTACTCGAGGATAATTGATCTATCACTCCAGCATTTTTATTTGCTTCATGTGTGATACTCAGTGACTGCAGGCACATACTATATGAGTCATTATGCCACTTCATACTTACCCTCGGGTGCATTTTCCTTCACATTTACTTCCTTAAAAGGTTCTTCAAATAGAGGTGCGTTGTCGTTGATGTCCTTTATTTCTACATCAAAAGATAGTTCCTTGTCCAACTTTTTTTCTGGATTTGTTTTATCATAGATATCAAATTTGATCTGTGGGTAAAAGTATTCATATTTTTTTAAATCCATCTTTCTTAATTGTGTAGTAAGTGTATTTATCATCAGAGAGATTGGTATTGTGGGTTTAGCTCACATGGAAGGGTCCACGGTACGTCTCTCTGTCAATTTTTTTTTGCAAGTAAACAAATCCTTTCACTTTATCAATGGTGATGTAGCCCACCGGGTGACGATCCACTCCGTCTCCACTGATTTTGAACACATGGTTCCCTGACATGTTATTGAACATCTGTTGTCAAGACACAAACCATTAATCTGTTACTGCTTGCCTGTTTGGCCCAATCAGGATGTTCAGTTGCCACACTGATTTGTAATTTAATTACCTGTGAAATGTTCAGTGGGTATGGTCCCTCAAGTTCCTCAGTCACCTCTATTGTAGACAAAACCCACCTTCTTTTGGAACGCGCCAAAACCTCCTGTTAAACCCAGAATTTAGATCAAACATGCAGTTGTCATCATGAGCATTTTGTCAGGTGCGATTAAAAACATGAAATAGTTACTGGTTTTAAACGCCCTTTGGGACCACTCCACTCTGCCAGGGCTATTGATGCAACCTACAACAGAAAAAACGGTTATAGGTAGTTGATAGCAGCATTTCAATACGGGAGGTACTGGACGGTACGCAGTACCAGGACTTTTTCATTGTACTCTTGGCTAATGAGACTTTCTCTGGCCTACCAGCTGTTCTCACAAACTGCTGGTACTCGTTTCTGCCCTCTCCATATAACACCAGTGAGGCGGGAGTGCCTCACAACTCGCCAAAGTACATTTTCTTTCTGTGCCCATGCTAACCAATTAGGCTGTTCAAACAGAGCACCCCGGAGTCGCAGTCTGCAGTTATCATTTTTGCATCTGTTATACTCTGTGCCAGTTGTGAATTAGGCAAGAAAACACTCTGATAATCCATTAGAAATTGTGTCACTGTTGGGGTGCCCATTAGCTTAGTTGGTAGAGAGGACATCCCATGTACAGAGGCTTTGTCCTTGCTGCAGCCCCAGGTTCAGTCCCAGCCTGGGGCACTTTGCTGCGTGTCACCCCCTCTATCTCATCCTGTCTCCTGTCATCTCTGAAGCTGTCCTATCAATAAACCCATACAAAGGCTAAAAAAAAAAGAAAAAAAATTGTGTCACTGCTGTTTGTGATAATTTTGAAAAACAAGCCTTAAAATGGTAACTACTGGTGAGATTTTTGAAAAGAAAATTGACAGATTGAGACTTACAAAATGAGTCTCATTCTTTCAAATGACATAACAATCAACAGATTCAAGGCATCTGCTGAGACCAGATCATTGTACAAATGTGCCTTGAACTGGGCAGAAACGAAGTTAATAATTTGTGTTAATTTTCAGCTTAATGTTCTTTCATATTTATCATAAGCCTGGCACAATGCAGAAACATATTTTTTAAATCTAATTTATTTTAAATACTGCTGCTCATATACTGCTAGTTTGGAGTCACTGGGTCACATGACATGGAAGATATTGAAAAAACTGCAATTATTTTGTATTTCACGAGGTGAAATACAAAATGAAGTGCAGTAATTCCCTCACGACATGGCGTAAACAGTAAAATCAGAGACGGCTAATAAAGGATATTTATTTGGTATTTATTTTTATTATAGCCTAACTAGGCTGCCTAACTATACACATCTTGTTGTCTGCATAACGTCTGGCTTCGATGAGGCGCCTGTTGCAGCCTTTGAATAGGATTACGAGGATTTCAGTCACTCAACTTAAACTGTAACTTGTACAATTTATACAAATAGCAGTAATGACAATAATAATCGATTTCAAGATAACTTAGGGTGTAGTGCTTTCACTGTGTGTAACTTAAATTTGCCATTCGCCCTTGATATTAAACCTACAAAAATCTTTTTTTGCAGCGGTGCAGAATGCATATAGGGGAAACACTGTTACATGTGATATATTAATTATGTCATTATTTAAATCAAGTCTATGCGTGTTTAGTAAAAAAGCAGTAGAGCACTGACAGTGCTGTTAGAATCACACACTTTTATCTTCTCCATATATTTTCAACCATATCCCGTCAACTTCATAGCTCCGAGGCATAAATCTAGAAGTTCAAAACAGAGTTAGAAAGATGACCTAAAGTTTTAGAATTTTTGTTTGTGATGATTGTTTGTGTCTTTTTTATTTTAATAGCAGACATTAAAGATGTGATAGGAAATGAGCGGAAAAACAGGGTATGACATCACACAAGTTCCCCAGCTGCACGCAAACCAGGGGTGTCATATATATTAGTGAATTTTTATTTCTATCTTTCTGTCATATTATATGTATGCATTATATCAATGTCTCGGCAGGCTTTCCTTGTTTTGGATTAAAACAACCAATCATCTGACTGACATAAAGCATAGTGTACACAGTAGACATTATCAGGAAGCATGATTATCATATTGCCTGATAATCAAACGCTTAAAGGAATTTGGTTTTCATTTCATTTAATGTTTTTGAAAACGATCAAAAACGAATTTACAGGAAAGTTTAACACCTGCACACCGCAACGCAATGTCCAGGTCAATTCATTCACGCACTGGGAACAAATCACTCTTCTTGTTATTCATTAAAGTTTTGCAAAGCCTAATTTTTCTTTGCAAAACTTTGGACAATGGAAAATAGGTGATTCAAAACATTAGAGAGTTAAGTTTAAAGTAAGTTGATAACAGGTAGACGTATATTAAAACCCTAATCGAATACAACAACTCTGGGTTGGGTCTTGTACCTGACTCTGTGGTAAGCAGCTCATGTTACCATACCCATATTTCCATAATATAATTCATAGAACTGGTTTAGCCTGACGACTTCACATTTGCCTGCAGGCGTTTAACTGACTGAGTAGCAGCAACTAGACTTTTCTATACATTCACAGCCAACATTCTGAGGTGTAAGAGCAACGTATTTTGTGAAAAAAAATACCGAAACATTCACTCTGTATTTCATGTTCAGTGTTGACCAAAGTTTTTCTTATTTAAACAGTGTGATAGTCTGTATGATAATTCATATATACATAACTGTAGATAATTCAGAATTTCATGCTTACCAACAGAAGCAGGTTAATGGTCCTCATCTTGATCCACTCTGCTTGATATCCTCTGTGGCAGTACATCCACAGAATCAGAGAGTGTGTATAAGAGTGTGGAGAAGACAGCCCACAATGCCTGCAGGCATCCAGTCAGCTCAATTTGCAGTCAACAATAGGTTGGTTGTTCATGCACGCAATGTGCAATTTTAACTGTGTTTTTCCGTGTGTAGGACAGGATCAGTTTGGAGCTCATGTCATTATCCTGTATATTTGCGTCCGTGCCCTAACATATTCTCTGAGAGGGTAAACGGTAATGTGGACTTTCAATGGGCTGTCTTGTTGTGCTGAGAAACAGGGCTCGGCTCAGGTGTACACCCCTCCCACATATAGCTCAGGTTACCTTGTCTTATTCATGTCTGGCATACAGCACATGCAAACATAGCTCAAGTTCATAGATCCTCTAGGTGCTAGATAAGTGACCAAAGAGGCATTTTATTCCAACTCTACAGTATTGTCCTGCCATCTAAACCAGCTGTCAGTCAAGAATTCTTGGTAGACTTGGTAGAGATGGTAACGCCCACTGAAGCGATTTTTGGCTATATAAATAAGATTGATTTGACTTTTCCACATACATATTCCCATGCAAATAAAGAATATAGGCACTATTTGGGTCTAGTTTTGTCTGTATTTTTTTTTATTTTTTTCAATATTTTTCTGATTTAAGATACATTTGTTTTTATCATTTAAAGAAAAGTGTTGCAAATCAAGCTCAAGTTTGGAGTACAACAGATGAGTAATGGTGTCCCACAGCCTGAAGAAAGAAAACTGATCTGCAGTCCGGTGGTGACACATTGCTTGAAATTGAGTCAAAGGATTAAGTTACAAAGGATAATAATCCTTGAAGTAGTGAGCCTGTGTTCAGTTTGCCAAAGGCAACTTTAATTGGAGCCCTAACCTGGTAAGTAGAGCTGGTTAGCAGAGTGCAATGACAAAGTACTTGAGTATTCTGTTATTACACTTGTACATTTGTAATGTACAAGTGTAATGGTCCCCAGAGACAACTATCAACCCATTAAAGTTCCTTAGATTTAGTAATTTTAAGCCACATTATGGTCCAACATAAGAACGTTTGCTTCCCTATTTTTGTCACTCTGATTAATACCACGAATTATCAAAATGGGCAGATGCATTTATGCCCTAGGAAAAATAACTGCTTGGCTCACACTAACTTACCCACATCATTAAAAATGATTTGTTAATGGGAATGCAATTTTATCTTCTTTCATTGAGAGTGTGCCAAGGAAGCTTAGTGGTTGCTTTTCACAACTGCCTATCTGTCTGCATTCACATCTTTTACTTAAGTCATAGTAGCAATATCAGTATGTAAAAATACTCAGTTGTGAGTTAAAGTCCTGCATTCAAATTTTTACTCAAATAGAAGTACAAAGGTATTGATTTGCAGAATAGCCCCTGTCATTGTAATGATACGGCATTGTATACTATATAATCAGAGTTTTATTTGGACCCCTTGTATTCACTCTGTAGCTTGTCATGGTTGAGCTTCTTTTAACCATAATACTTTTTAAAAGAGTTGGTGTTCTGTAATTGAAGCCGCTCAATATATCATTTTAGAAATTCTTTACACATTGGCTATTGTAAACTTTTAATCTGTAAAAGTAACTAGTAACTAAAGCTGTCAGATAGTTGCAATAGAAGAAGTAGAAAGTAATAGAAAGGAGCCTAAAATAAGTAAAAGTACATCTAAATTGTAAGCGTAGTACTTGAGTAATCAAACTTTGCGCTCCAGCACTGCTCACATTATATTTATCATCATGATCTGCCCTATGGCATGTTTAACAGTTTTATAGGTGGGGTTTCAGAATATAGTCTCCAGTGAGAATTAGTGGTGTTCTCATTCCAGTCCACCCGACACTTATCACATGGATATACGGCAAGTCAAGAGCGAAGCATAAAGGAAATACTCTGTCATGATCGTAAAAACGAAGAACCCCAGTGTGATTTTTAAATCTGATTTTAGTGGAAAGACATTCTGGTCGTCTCAGACAAAATGCGAACTTGTTCTGCTCGTCATTGACCTGACAGTGTGGGAATGTAATTCAGTTTTAATGAGTGTCACTCTAAGCGAAACGTTTGGTGGAAAGATAAAGAGGAGAGCTCCTCCCTGGTAATTTATCCTCATGTCACCTTCAGATTCTTTCGTGTTGTCACAAGATGAGACGGCATGTTCAACCTGCAGTGAATCACAACTTGATGGGTGTTTATGACCCATTTATTCTGGTGTATGATTTTTGTGATCATTGATGGTAAGAACAAGCAAAACTCCTGCGTGAACGGACAATTACCTGTTTCAGCCTTAATCTGGCATCTCACTCTGTGTTTTGAGGCTCTAATGCTGATTCTGTTTGTCCGTTCTTCCGATGATGATTGCGTAAAAGTGGAAAAACAGATGAGTTCAGACTTCTCACCACACTGTACTTGGCAGCAAATAACTCACATTCTTCAGAGTTGAATGTTGATTAGGTTTTATTGTGAAAAAAAAGCAGGTACCTAACTCCAAGGTGGTCCACGGAGATCATCTGAATCTGAAAGCAAAAGCGCATGCCTCTATACACTAAGTATAACCCCTCCTGTTGGGGGGCCTAAGACTTTGGTGCATCCCTACTTGAATTATTTTAGCTTGTTCAGTCTCCTCTCAGCGCTATGGTTTTCTGTTTCTCATCTGAATGCTTTCAGATGCAGTTAATCTGTCACTAAAGAATTATAGCCTCTGCAATCCACATTTATTGCTGTTATACCTGTAGCCAGTTTAACTTGATAGTTGATTCCTGAGTCACGTCAACATACACATTCTGATTGTGTTGATAGAATTTGACATATTGTGGACGTGACTCAAAGATCAATTATCTTTCTCTAGGAGTTTCGCACGCAATGATGATTGTCTGACTTAACACATAGAATTGAGAAATAAGTCGGTGAAGTTCAAGGTTTGAAAGTGCTATGGCATCGATAGAGATAGAGTTTTTTTTTTTTTTTTTAAGATTCAGCCCTGTAATCTTCTGTAGGAACTGATTATATTGTATATCGGTCAACACTTTTCAGTGTTAACAAGGGCTATTGGGTTAGAATATAAGGCATGGGAGGGAAGATTCATTGAGCCTATTCTGTTTTCAGTGTCACTTTTGGTGACCTTGGTGAAGAAGGGAGGGAGTTACTCGGACTGTGCTTATGGATGAAAAACAAACGATGGCAAAGTGGTAGAACTGGAAACGAGTGATGAACTATTGTTGACTCTGCTTTTAAGAACTTGTTGGACTGATTCAGTAGCTTTGATAGCAGAGCGGTATCTGAAAACATGGGTTAATGAGAGAATCTAAGCTTAAAGCTCCTGGATTTAAAATTTCTAAAGGCTAGAGAGTTGGTTGACGTGGGTCAGAGTGATCTTAATTCACAAATGAAAGCTTGGTTAACTTTGACACTAAAAGACTATGCAGTGTCTATGGAAGATTTTACTGGTTTACATTGCAAATATAATTTAGGTTGATGCAGCGTATGATGGCTCAACCCTGACCACGGCCTGTTATTATTAGTAGTATTTTTTCATTACATCTGAACCCTGTAGGGCATGCAGCATTAAGGGAAGAGTAGATTTCATGGTGATAAAGTTTCAGGTGTGTGGACAAAGTCACTGAAGTTCTCACTATGTCTCCCACCTGGGGAGTTTTGATGAATACGTGTCTATCGAGTTGAAATCTCTGTGTCTATCGGTCAAAGCGCTGGAATATGCAGTTGAAGACGGTAGGTCTGGACGTGTTAATCTGTGATTGAGAGACTATGTGCAAGTTCTTTGCCAAGAGGGAAATCAGTTAAAACTCCTGTATCGTAGAATGGATGACAAAAACAAACCAGGTTAGGCATGGTTCAGCTCCTCGTAGCTTGACAAATGGCTCTACAAACAGCACCAGTCCTTACAGTGATAGACAACTCCGGATTGGTACATAAACTGAGTATAAAAAGGGCCCCTGGACTTAATTATAGATTGTTCATTTTAACTGTACTTTTAAGTGTCCGGTGTAGTTTATTATGACGCTGTTGCAGCCTCTCCCCTGTTGAGCTTCTCAACATAAACTCAAGGAGTGTCACGGGGCAGAGTGCCTGCGGTGGAGACAGTGAAGTGAATCGGGTATAGATAACTCGAAGTTGTGATTTAAAACCTTCACAACTAAAATGCCCAATAAACCTTATCTACAAGTTTAAACATGTAAACATACAGACACTGTTTTTACACAAGGCCATCGCGCTAACTGGGCTACTTGTACTACCAGTACTCCAAACTGAAAGCTGTCTGTATGTAGTCTAACTCTTAGGCTCAGTTTGCAACATACAGGCATCTTTGAATGTAAAGGAAAAATCCTGTGAACTTAGCTGCTAGGTAAACCAGCCCCTCCTCCCTCTACCAGCACCGCCTACAGGAATATTTTTTATTTGAATTACATCTTAAGTTTGTTGCCAGTGAAATGTTATTGAGTTGCATTCCATTCTATTTCTGTTCTGAATTGGATGTTTTTTCAGATGATACATTTCATTTAAATGCAATAGTTTCTTCATGAAAAAGGACCGATAAAAATATGTAAAATAAAAAGAACCAAACCAATAAGTGTCAATATGAATGTCAGTATTAATAATGTTGTAAAGATACCCATCTTTAGAGACAACTGAGATTTAAATCAGGACAGACTTAATTGACATAGATGCGTACAGAGTAACTCAATGAATTTACTTGACATTATGCACAAAAGGAAGTTGAAGAAATAAAGGACAGTATTTTCAATGGTTAGACCCCATTGTTACATCTTTGTTTTTAAAGCCGAGCTAAGTCCAGACACTGGTGACTTTGGTGAAGGGGTGAAGAGCTGATGGGATGTGGAGCAGGACTTCTGATTAGCTCGGTGGACCCTTGGGTGCTGGACATGATGAGAGCTAGAGGTGAAGTAGGTGGAAGAGGGTTTGATCTGACATCTCAGTGGCTGCTGATAGCAGCAGATAATGGAACAGTTTGAATTGGACAGCATTGAGACGATTGGCTCAAAGGGCTAGTGGCAAAGTGTGATTGGCTTAGCTGAAAGACTGAATGCTCTTGTCATTTCATGGAGTTGTGAGATGGAAGAGAGAGAGAAAGGAAGTACAGAGAGGGTAAATAAAAGACTGAACATGAAGTAAGTTAAATCAAACAAGGGGCAAACTTGTGAAACTAGAAGAACGAGAAAGCTCAAAGCACAAAGTCTAGAGGATCAACTGCCAGTATGCAGAGTATGAAAGAATTTTCTGTGTGCAGACATTCTTTTCTCCACTGTATCAGACAGGTGAACACAGTATGGCCTTTAATACCATTCTAGCCATCCGAGAGAGAAGGTGTGCTCGTCATGTTTGGCGTTTTTAAATATCAGGTTCCCATATGAACATTAAAACAGGTTACGCTTGCTCACAATCATCTCTCCTGTTCATACTGGCCCAGAACTCCCCCCCCCCACGTAAAGCGAACTCAGTGTAATTTATGTTCTGTTCAAACATGTGCTTGCCTCTTCGCTCTGGCATGAAGTTAAGACAGTCAACACAGACAAAATACAGTACAGTAAATTCAGTTATTTCAACAGTAAGTTTTCTTTTTATTTAGCCCATAACAAGATGTTCAAATGGGGAAGAGACAAACATCATGATTAACACTGTAAAAAGGTTGTTTTGAAAGTGGCTCAACCGAGGGTATTTGTTTTTATGTTTACCAGACACACCTTCACAGACGCGCCTTTAGAGTATAACCATTCAAATATCTAAGATGCATTGCACTTAGCACATGAACAAACAAATATTTGTCCGCTGACTCATACTCCAGGTGGGTACAAATACCAAACTGTCAGAGTACGTCACGTGGAGTAGAGAAGGAACATGCAGGTGTCACCTGCATAGTTAGTAATGTATCACTGTGTAGTTAAGTGATAAGTGAAAACATAAAATGTAGTCACAAACAAAAACATAATGGCATGCATTTACAAACACAGTTCCATTCATGATCCTGTAGTAATAGCTAGCACATGCGCACAGTCATGATAATGTTGTCAAAGAGGGAAACCGTTTTGTTGGGTTTTTGCTCACAGTGCTTCATTTCTGCATCGCGTCGATCTCTCTGTAACCCCAAAAAGAAGATGGCTCTTTCCTTGACTTAAGCTGGAGCCTTTGAACTCATTCCACTCAGATTGCCCTCGGCCACGCTGTCAGCCTGAAGTCTTAATGTTTTTTCACTGCAAAGCCATTTTAGGACTGAAGACAAAGAAGTAGCTTACCGTAGTTTGCTATGAGCCACAGAGAAGGTGTAATCATAAAGAGGTCTGCTATCGTCATGATCTACTTTAATCTAAATGATGATAAAGAAGAGGAAAATCCAAGGTAAGCAGTGCTCAATTGCAGTGAAAATGAAAAAGCTTGAATTTGTATTTAGTAAAGCAGGGCATTATGGTAGAGCGTGCAACTTGTAGACTTTCTTCGACAGAGCCAGCTAACTTCTTGTTTAGTGCCCTGCTAACTTGAATACAAATAAACTGATTTGATCTGGCAGCTCTTTTGGACTTTCCAGACTCTATTGGACTGAATGACTCAAATTTTACAGCTACTTCTTTCACAATGTAAGCTTATGGGCAGAAGTCTTTTTGGGCCCCATTGAATAACGTGATGTAGTACATATAAGCTTAACAATAAACAGGGAAAGTTGTCCAAGGTATGTCCAAGTTCTGATCCTGCTCAACTGCGGCTGGAGCACAAGGTGAGAATGGGCAGGACTGAGGACGGATTATTTGGTAACTATTAATTGCCCATAGCTGTGAATGTGAGCATGAAGGGTTGTCTTTTTTGTGTGTCAGCCCTGTGACTGACTGCCTGGGATCGGCTCCAGACCACCTGCAACCCTCTAAGAATGACTTGCATTGATAATGGATAATTACTTTTTTCCAGAGTGCCATAGATTTTCCTTTTCTTCTGATTACTTAGATCAACACTTGTTCTCTGATTTTACTTTGTTTCTGTTATTTGACCTGTTGAAAACCTGTCAGTAAAGCAAAGATACGCGGCACCTGTGCTTTCGAGACACAAAATGGGTGAGGTTTTACCTCTGGCACTAAGACAAACATATCTTAAACTGACTATTTCCTTCAAGTCAGCACATGAGAGCTGTTGATGACTCATGTTGTTTGTATGTAAGGAAACTTGGGCTGTCTCCTCCATCAAGGGTTCAAAAAAACACTGAAATAGTTTGTAACTGCTTCTAGGATAAAGAAACATCTGAAAAAAGATAAATACGGTTTACTCAGGAAAACATTCAAACGACAGAGAAAATCACCGCTAGGTCAACCATGCTAGAGTTTCCACAAAATGAAATCTGTAGAGAGAACTTTTTTTTACCCTCTCTATGTATTTGTACAGAGAATAAAATTCAGTCTTTATGAAGATTTAGTCGCAAGGCATCTTTCCTCCTCGTCTTCCTCCTCTGTTTCTTCATCCCTGGTATCGGGGACAGAGGTCAGCAGCAGAGTGTCGACATGGACTTCTTCATCATCCGACTGGATAACAGGTGTGTCTGCTCCAGCCCCGCTGGTATCACTGGAGCCAGATGAGGTGGAGGACATGCGAGGCTTTGAGCCGCGCTGAACTTCATTTTGTCGTTTCAAAGGTGCCCGCTCCCTGTAGACCACCTCTGCATCTTCATCCTCCTCATCCTCTTCTTCGTCCTCAACATCTGTAGGCAGAAGCTGTTAGAACATGTCCGTACCTCATCTGTCAGCGCAAGTTTTATTTTCCCTGCATTATTCAGTGCGTTTGTTTGGCTGGGTTCATGGGAGTTGTGTGATGGCTCACGTTATTTAAGGTGAAACGAGATGAGACACCTCGATCATGCTTAAACTTTAAAAAAAAATAAAAAATTTTACACATAAAATAAAAGTGAAGTGTCAAGGAGGGCTTACAACAAAACAAAGCATTAATAAATCCAGGAATTCTTAAACTTAATCACTGTTTTTCAGATGTGACTGATCAGTTACATGTAAAAGGTCTTACAGTAGCTTTTAACCTCAACTTTAAATGGAGATTGTTTTACCTTTTTAATATTGTTTATATCAATCCTAAACCCTGGTGCTATAAGGCACAGTGTTGTGCCTTTTGTCTCTGAAGCAGTTTTTTTGCAAGTATTTTTGTCGATTACAGATTTGCAAATATTTTCTATCCATTTGCTGATGCCTGTGTAATTTTACTGTTTGCATATACGTTCCCATGTAACTGCACAGAATAACAAGTCTGTCTTGTAATGGAATTAATACTATATGGTAACAATTCATTTCATGGTACGTAGGTGATAATTATAAAGTACCATATTTGAAACATCTTTTAAATTACCCTCCAATCACCACAGTAACTACCTCAAAATGTATTATAAATGATCCCAGTGTGTTGCAGTAATAATCTGCTATATTCTTCCAATAAGCAGTTTATAAATAGCCAGTCATTTCTTTAGTGCATTTCCTGGAAACTTCCTCTTAACTTCTGTTGAACATGCCATTTAAATTTCCAACGAGTTTCTGTCTAACTTCCTCTCAGCAAGTCATGTCATGTCATTTCATGTCATCGTCCGTAACCGCTTATCCCTTTCCATGGGGTTGCGGGGTGTTGCTGCTGGAGCCAATCCCAGCCTCATCTCTGGGCGAGGGCAGGGTACTCCCTGGACAAGTCGCCAGCTCATCGCAGGGCCCTCACTGATGAGCAACGTGGGGTTCTGTATCTTGCTCAAGGACACTTTGACATGCAGCTCAGCCCAGCCCGGAGCTGGGATTTGAACCAGTGACCTTCCGATCACTAGTCGACCTGCTCTACCCGCTGCTCTACCCGCCCCCCTCTCAGCAAGTCACTAAATTAAAAAAAAAAAATTCAGCTCAGCTTCCAACTCGTTGCTCGTCATTGAATTAAAATATTTTTTTAACCAGTTACATTTTCACCAGTTTTATCACTTGGGCAGATCAATCCAACTGTGGGACATATTCCTAAACGCTACTAATTAATGACAAATACAACTTCATTATCAAGAATCAAGAGACTAAAGTCCCATTTTAAAAGTTGAATTCCTTAATTGTCTATTTCGGACAATTTTAGGCCTTTTGATAAATACAAATAATAATTAATAATAATAATTTGTATTTAATAAATACAAATTAAAAGGCCTAAAATTGTCCGAAATAGACAACTAAGGAATAAATACTATTTATGTATTTATATAGTAGCCTGCTAAACAGAAACTAGTTGGAATTATCAGCAGAAGTTATGCAAGTTTCCTGGAAATCTATGATAAAAATAACAAGCTTTTTATTAACTGCTTGTTTGAAAACAGCAGAATATTATGTAATAATATTTTGGTGATGTTAAGTATATTTTAAGGTAATTGTCATAATTGTGGGGTAATTTCAAAGAAAAACCTATATGGTTTCTTGGTAGTTTGCCACTGAAATTGTAAATGTTACCTATTATACCTGCAGTCTTATCAAACTGTCCCACTGGCAGAAGAAGATATACAATGCAAAATGTACATAATTGCTGGGCAACAAAAAAATTCTGCAGAAATGTTCATTTTGGACCGATGGTGATATTTCACTTTTAAGATTTTATCGGCTGATACCAATGACATGATTATAACCTAATTTTAAACAAAGAATACATCATACTGCCTCACCAACAATATGCACAACCTGATCGTGGAAAAAAAATAAGAAAAAATTTCTCGCACATGCAGAAAAAAGTAATAAATATTGACTTTCTGTGTTTTAGAAGTGTTTTTCGTTAAGTGGCCTGCCAATGTAAAATTGTAAAATGGACTTAAAAATTGATTATGAGAATAGCTAAAAGTATAGTACAGTGGCTGCGGGTCAATTGTGGCTCAGACGCAATCAGCACCTGGTAGTGGAGATGCCAGCACTCCCTCATCTGCTCCTGAGCCTGAGTTGAGGAACACGTCAAGGGCCTCCTGGTCGGAGATGTCCATCAGGTCCATCTGCTCCAGGACGTCCACGTTCACCTCCATAGAAGAGATACTTCCCATGGGGGCTGCACATGCAGACACACCAGCATAAATAACATCCATACACACTGTTTGTGTCAAAAGCAATACACAACATTTGAATGTTGACACTATGTCCTTGTACAGTACATTTAATTATTATAATATAACTATTATTAATTATTATAGAAACAATTTTCAAGCCCTCATCTGAGCATCGTAGCTGCTATTCATCAAGGATAGCATATATAAGTGCATATTTATTTGGGGATTTTTTTGGGGGGGGGGTGTACATTGGCCTTTGATGTGCACTCGCAGTACTTTTCGCAGTACGAGGCATAGTCACCTGTTATTCAAATGTTTTACATTTTTGTTAAGGTTAATAAATAACAACAATTAAGGAAAGACAGTTTAATGTTGTAAACATCTTAACTATTAGATATTACCATGAAACTTGTCACTTCCTTTAAGAAAAATATTTTTTCTCTTTAATTGTGTGTTTGAATAGGATAATGAGGCATTATTTATATTAAAGTGTGCTATTTTGCAAACACTTTCAGGACAGAAATCTGAACAGCAGATGAAGCCAGATTTAGAATTATTATTCTTGTTGTCAAGTGGTCAAGAAAACATTTTTAGATTTTCGCCATGTTTTTAGGAATACAATTTGACATTATATACAGTAAACAGTAAATAAACGCCCCTAAAAAAAAACCTTCACCATATAGGAATATAACTAGAAAGTTTGGTTTACGTAAGTTCTTCTGAAGTGGAGATTTCTGACTCGAGTGTAAGAAAAAAGTTAAAAAAAAAATTAAAACATATATTCAGGATATGTAATTACACATGTACATCCACTTTTTCAAGTTAAGTCAATTTTATTCATTCACAAGGAGCTTTTATGATCTGTTCAGCAAACGACACGAACCGCGGTCTAAGAATTTTTTTTTTTTTTTTTTAAAAGCCTCCAGGTAAGAACGTTATGTAAGAATGTACTGTCACTCACGTTTCCTGCAGTCGATCTGCAGGTGAGAAGAGGGGAGGTAGTTGTCGACGTCATGGTGGTAAACCTCTTCAAAAAAGCGTTGCCTCTCCCTCAGCTTCAGGTGCTGGGCAGAGTCATTATCCAACACCCTCTGGGAGTTGTCTGTCTCCGCTGACCGCAAAAACAAGAACAACACAAACACACTTAAAAAACATCAATTGGCTTTTACTGCTGTCATGTTGATTCTGTCTTAATAATCAGTATTTCTTGAAAAAAGCCAAATATATGTTCTTTTAACATACAAAATAATCTTTTCTGGAAAGCAGATGGAATCAGAGTGATGTCGTCTAAGAAATAACAACATGGAGCTCCCTGGTTGGCCTTCAGGCATTAAGGCAACGATCATAAACTTCGTCTTTGCACCTGGCCTGGGCTGTGGTTTTTTTGCCTGTCATTTCCCATCGCCGCCTCCTTTCATTTCCTGTGATTTCTCTACTGTCTGTAAATAAAGGCAATAAATGCAGTATGGTTTGCAAGAAAGTTCAATTAGGTCAGAAGAAGGTCAGTTGAGATGGACACGTTTGTTTTTTGTTTGTGACTGTTTGCCACCCTTTTATAGGCAGCTAATGGTTAAACTAATGATGCACCGAAATTGGTCATAAGTATTGTGGAAGCCAGTTCTTGGGAAATTTATGATAAGTCTTGTCAACACCCACATCTAGCTGCAGGCTTTTGCTTTGTAGTTGCCAAACCTCCCGACAGAGCGGCCATTCGCTCATCCAATAGAAACACAGTAACGTCCAAAAGAAGATAAATTGACTATGTATAATTTGTCAGATGTTATCAGTGGTTAATGTCAGAAGAAATATGTTTCCAATACAAATAATTGCAGCCCTGTTTTTACAATATTTTTCTAAGTGAATGCCAACAAATGCAGCATCGGAAAATAGCTGAAATACTTTTCTTAGTAAGCTGCTGTCATATCATGTCTATACATCAATTGAATATTTTGTTTTCTTTAACCTTATTCTTTCTTTCCCTTTATATTCCCACTTTGCTTCAGTCGGCCCTAAAGAAAAGGTTTGCATGACATTTTTCTGATCTCTAACAGTCATCATCAAAAACACATCAAGTTTGAAAGTCAGTTTCTCAACAAACGAAGATTGTGCTGGCATCACAGTAACAGTAACAGAAAATCTGATGAAACTATGTTTTGGAGTAACGTAAAGTCATTTGTGGCCAACGCTCAAAACACAACTTTTGAAAAGGCATTCATTAAGATGATCATTTTGGAGGTTTTCTTGTGTAATTCAGTGAATATGCAAATATCCGCTGATGGGATTTGCGTGTGTGCACAGATATATGACTAACACTACTTGTGTCTTTGGTTGATGTTTTGACAGAAGTTAAGTGGTGTGCCTTTGCTTTTAGGGTTTTAAGGTTTTGTCCCACATAAGCTTAACTGTTAACCTGCAACTTAAGCTAAGCTCATACCAAACAAATTTTAGACCCAATTTTCTGGTCGCCTTTTGTTTGTGGAGGTTGCCGACAAAAAAGCCCAAGATCGGCATCAAGTCAGCGCTTGCTCCCTTGTGTAACAATCAGCATGTCAGTATTGTTCAAAGGCATGATCCAAGTGCTGGTTGATGTGTTGCCAATGCCTGCTGGCATCTAGCAGTTTAGATATCTGGCTGAGTCACCGGTGGGTCGGCGAGCCAGGAACGAGTTACAGCCGATAAGAGTAGGCGCTCTTTCCTCTTCCTCTCCACTGTCAACATCAGTAACTGTCTGAAACCAGTGTTATCACACATTTGTATGGAGTGAGCACAATATAATAGTCCATTATGCCAGTCAGAATTAGGGCTGGGTATCAATCAAAAATGTCCGATACCGGTACTGATACCTTCACTTCGATACCGGTTCCAGAACAATACTTTTTTCGATACCAATTTTATAATATCAATTCTAACGAAAAGAAAATGACATAACACATTACAGTACAAATCTTGAGTTTTACTTTTCAGCTTCGGTATTTTTCCACTGCAAGCAGTTTTCTTACAGAAAAAATAAACAACGAATAATTTCCAGTGCAAAAGAATGCTTGCAAACAAGTCACAAGTCAATGTCTAATGCTCACTGCTACATACTGAGGATCTTAGCAGTTTTTCTTCAGAAAAATCAACATGTCTGCTTTCTCAGGACACAGACAAGCCCGCTCCTGGCTGATGGTGTCTACTGTGAGGAGAAGATAAACATAACAGTGAATGTTAGGTGAGCCGACCCAATTGATGAGCACATCTTTACAAGCTAAGCTTTACCTGTTACTGTCAGTCTCTAGTTAGTGTTTGATTTAGCTAGCTAAATAGCCATAAAATAAAGCTACACACTATTATCCTAAGGCAGCATTACACACCGGAGTCTGGTGGTGGAGATTTTGAATCGGCCGCTCGGACTCTGTAACGTCTCCTGAAGTCAAACACGGAGCAACTTTCTGCTCTTAAATTGATTTCGTGCACGGTCACGCGCTTCATCAAATTAGTCGTGTTGCCGACTTTAGCAACGATTACTTTTTTGCACATATTGCATCGCGGAAGATTGGCATCAGTCTTGCTAAAAGGGAGCCACGCATTTCACCTCGGTGGCATTTTTTAACCAGTTCGATGACACACACACAACTACAGTTCACAACACAGACGCACGTGAACCCCCTCTGTGGGCGTAACCACAAAGCATCTCTGGTATCCACGTATGTATTTTTCCTGCATGCCGCAATCACGTGTAACGTTACAGCCAATCACCGGCAGCATGATCAGATCTTGATCACGTGATTAACCTCTGGGCACCGAAACTTGGCACCGAGAGAGGAGGCATGTTTTGATACTCGGTGCTGCCTAAGCATTTCGGTCGGTGCCATAAAAGAACCGACTTTCGGTATCCAGCCCTAGTCAGAATACATACATGACCTCATTCAATGTTTTTTATTGTAATATGAGAAGACAGTTTCGTGTTTTCAGGGCAATAATGAAAATCCCCGCTGCCTGTGCTGCCATCCTATTCCTTTCCCTCACCAATATTCTTTTCTTTTGTTTCCTCGTTTTTCACTGAGTGTCAGCACACAAACAGCTATTTGGACTGCGTGTTTCCCTTGTCATATTTTGCATATACGATCTTAGAGTATGTAACCCCCTTACACTGATCAATTGTCTAAACCATGAGTACAGGTAAGAAAAATGTGTGTAGTGGGAACAGCACAGCGATTTCCAACATTGAAAGATGTGTAGTGTTGCCAAGTTCCATCGCTGATCTGCAGTTTCTCTTTCCTTAGTGTTTACAGAATCATATGTAAGAAACCAAAGGGTGCAGGAAAGGAGTCTGCTACTGCAAAACTTCGCTAAAGACATTTTTGTACCCTCACCTGCAATTTATGGTGTCACAGAGATATGTTTTTATTTTAATGCATGGCAATACAGAGTGTTTTGAAAAAAAAACGAGCATCTGTCCTTAGGTCTACCTCCCACTTTGACCTCTGCCAGGCTGTCCAGCTGTGGTTGTGTAACCATGCTACATCCTCCTCAGCACACATTGTGCCCTGGCCCTGTGGGCCCCATGAGCTGACACTTTGACTCATGTCACCAGTGTTGTAATGTTTGTGATTGTACGCATGCTCACGTAAACTGTTTGTGTGTGTGTGTGTGCTCATGCATTTGTGATTTTGTGTGCGCATGTGTTTTGTCACCAAGTGTGTGTAATGTGTAACAAGCCTCCATGACTAACATGTTCACATGATGCCCACAGATGGAGCATGCACAATAACAACATTCACTTTGCTTCAGCTCCAGACTTTTTAGGTGCTTTTTCTTTAAAAAATAAAAAAAACTTAATCTGTGTACCCAGCCTCCCTTTTCAGACGGCTCCATCTCCAGAGAGAAAGCTAGTCTATCAGCCATTTCTCCACAGCCCTGGGGGTGAGTGTGTCCACACTTGTGCTTGGCAGCCCTTTATTCTGTCATTCAAGCTGTCTGTAGAGGCAATGAGCCATATTCACAGTCAATGACATAAACCCTACCTTTTGTTAATTATAAAGTAGTGTCCAGACATGAATGTTGAAAAAGCCATGTATGAATCAAACTAGAGGAACATAACTGAGTGCAAGATTTTTATCTTATCACTTGTATTTGTGGCATCAGAACGGTGTTTTTAGCTGACATTTAAAAGCTACTGTAAGGAACTTTCCTTTATATGTTGATTCTGGCGCCTCCTTTGGGAAAATGGTCATAACTGAAACAAGGTTCATTTTGTTATAGACTCACTGGGATACGTTGGAATCTGACCCGTTTACAGACTTAAAGAATAACTGTATTGAACATAGAAATAGCCAGTCCTCTCGCTAATGGTCTTATTTGCTCATGTAGGTCATATAGAGGGATCAGTGCTACATTTAGACTGTTTCATAACCAGTTAAAAGTTCTTTGTAGTAAGTCTTTGTGCAGCCACACTTTGAATTACCATTCTGAGCACAAACGACCAGTCCAGCTCCGATCAGAATGAGAATCATGCACTGACAAATATCACAACTATTTATTTGCAAACAAATTCAATAGATAAAAAAAACGAAGAATAAAATCAAGGCCCTGGCCAGCATGAGCTAGGCTTAACTAATACCCCCCTTTGACAGCACTGTCCAGCGAGACAGCACACAGAATAAAGAACAGTGGGATGGAACTGCTTGTTGCTATTACACTATACTAATCACGCTTCACTATGAAATGAAACATCTGCAAGTTGGAATGTAAGAATTAGAATACAGTGTCACTAAAGTCCGCCTGTAAAGATGGATCAGTGAGTGGATGACTGTCCTGGTTCGGTGCAATGACAATTAATGTCCCTGATGATGGCTGTACTCTCAGTGAGCCACTGGTTAGCAGCCACCATATTAAAGTCACACAAGGGGTATTGACTAACGTTTATGTCACAGAACACTTCCAGGTTGCAGGACTCATTCTTGCGGCTCTCTGTGGCCTCAATACGCCAAGCTGCCAAAACCTCCTGGCACCTCGGCTGCCTGCCAGTGTCCATGACCAGTCAGAAGCTTGAGACAAATAAACCAGTTACTATGTAACAGCATGACAAGGCTTCTGATGATGATGATAAAACTAAACAGCTTACGTAAACGTCAGTTATGCCCGCTGGCCTTATGGGGTCTCTCTCTCTTTCCCTCTCTCACTACTCAAGTGGAGATAGCCAGTGGACACGTCCAGCCCACGCAAACGCTCAGCTGCTCCATCTGTCTGCCTCTTCGCGGGAGAAAATACATGTATGTAAAAGATTGACTAATCTCGATAACCTCTGAGTTTTCTTCCACCCTGCTGTGAAAGATGTGTAGGAGGCCTCAATGCAAATTAGCTAAGGTTACATTACTACCATGCTCTGCTTGAGAACCAGATGGTGTTCATATCCTCTGTTATGGGATTCCTTGCTTTTGACAGGGTTTATTAACTGCCAACGATCCTTATGTGGCTGATATTTTTCTCCACTTTCAGCCTTGAGTCCAACGTTTTTTACTCTTCACTTAGTATCTATAAAGTCGAACTATCTTAGAGACAAACCCATATAACAAAGGAGCTTGTGATGTACGGTCCTGGAAAAAACATGGCGTAAAGAACAAAGGCACGCGGTGGACACTGATGTCCAAGATGGGTTTGTGCAAGGGTTGGTAAGCAGAATATGTAACGTTGCAAAAGTACGATGATGAAGCAGTCCCGGTGTTAAATGAGGCAACTCATTGAGTATTTAGGGTGCTGTTTTACACATCTAGGCTACAAAATTTAGGTCACATGGAGAGGATTTACTGTAGGTGGGTCAAGGAACGGAGAACAGCTGTGATGGCTGTTGCTTTGATGGGGAGGTGTTTGCCTTGGGATGTTAAGAGACGTTGCTTATAGAAGAGGAAGAAGAAAACAAAAAACAGGACAGAAAAGGAGAGAAAGGGAGAGGGAAGTCCCAGTCTTCACATCTGCTGGTTCCGCAATGATTTACCAGATGTATTTTACATCTATGACTGCCGAAGCTCGACTAGAACACATAAGGGCTTTGTAACAACCACTGATGCACAGTGGAGACAATATTATTTGTACAGAAGCCAGAATTATTAGTTCAGCATGACTGCTGTGTGCAAAAAGGGGCTTCTGGCAGGGTTTCACAACTCATTCTGCTGATGATTACTATGGGACACAGAAGCAGTGCTGTTACAGTTACACGACTCAGTTCAGGGGACACCATTCCTTTCAAAGACGGAGCCCTGTGAAGGTGTTAGCTGAGGACTGAAGGCTCTCCGACGAACCTTCACCTTTTCCCCAAAGTGAGGCATTGCCATGACATTTACCATGTAGTGACATCACCAGCCTATGAGAATATTCACTCATTTGTTCATTTCAGTTGAAGTCTGGGTGATTCAAGGATGTGTTATCAGTTTGGTGGGATCTGTGGCAGTTGTTCCACTTAAGACCAGTAGAAACAGCAATCTATTATGTCTAAGTATTGAGCGACTCATTTTACTAAAAGTGTTCCATTGACATACTTTTTTCAGTATATTACTCTAATTTTACCAGATTACAAAGTGCAGCTTGCTCTAATACATTGTTAAGAGGCTGGTAGTTAGCTAGGTAGCCAGGCTTGCTAATGTTTTAAGCCTATGTTAAGACAGATAAACACACAGATTGACTCATCTATATCACTTTGCTTGTGTTTCTGGTTTTGGAAAGGCCTTAAAAAGATACTACAAACACATTTTGACATGTGGAGAAATGTGTTGCTCGAAAAGACTAATACGACTTTGCTTTAAGCCTCAAAGAAACCGAACAATTCTTTGTAGCAGAAAGGCGTTGGCGCTGTGCTTGGGAGCGTCGGGTTGAAGTGCTCAGAAAAAATGCTGAGCATTGGCTTTGATTGACATTAGCTGAGCAGTGATTGGAATTCCAGCTCTTTTAGGAGAGCCGGTTATTGTGGCTCGGCTCACTAAAAACAGCCGGCTCTTTCGGCTCCCAAGTGGCTCCTCAGATTTTTTTGTTGCTTTAATTGATTTATTACCAAAAATAATGAAACATGGTGTGTAAAATGAATTACTAATGTACAAAACATACATTATATCAAATGTTTATTATTTATATTTATATATTATACTCAACATGGAACAGAATGCTAGAAAAAATACATTTTAAAGTATATAGCCTTTTGCACAAACTGTGTCATAGAGTTCTGGGTTGTAGGTCCAGGTGGTTGTGGTGGTGTACTGTTGACACTGTAGATGCTGCAGCAGCAGCAACAGTTGCAGTAGACAAACCGTGCAGCTTGAACAGAAAAAAAACAGAGGAAAAAAAACAAACCGGCTCCAGCTCCCAGGCAGGAACCGGCTCTGACATTCTCTGAAGGCTATGATCGTTCACTTCAAAGAGCCGTTTTGTTTGCAACCGACATATCACTATAGCTGAGACCATGATAACAGAAGGCTGATTACGCAGCTAACAACACATATTGTGATACAATTGCAACGCTCAGCTGCATCACTCCGTGCAAGGCAGGTCTTCTCTAACAAATAAACTTTTCTGTCTCTGTTATGATCTCAGCATAGACAAACACAGCCAGCCCAAGGTTTCTTTTCTATTTTATAAGTTATCATGGTCAAGGGTGATGAAACCTGCTGGATCTGATATGATGGGCTGCCAGAAAAAGAGCGGTGATAAATGTGGGATATGGCTCTTCCACCTATGAGGCTCCTGTGATTTTGTGATTTTTGTAGTACGGGATTAACGCAAGAGAGAAGACTCGCTCTGTTCTCAGAGTTGGTTCTGGTCATTAACTGAGTTAAACTGTACAGTATTTAAAGAACTGCCTGAAATCCCATAACACTTGTGATCCGTGACAGGACCTATGCCCCCTACCCAGAAGTCCCTGCTTCATCTCAGCCCACTCTGAACCATAATTACCTCAGGCTTAGAGTTATGTAATACTTGTACGATCCATTAACTGCACACCCTACAACACTGGACTCCTACAGCATTGTAGTGCATGACTACGCAGCTTACTGTCTTAGCTGTGTGCACATGAATGCATGTAGGATGTGTGTGTTGGCTCACTTTGTGGGAAAAGAGAAAGTAAGTAAGAAAGAAAGAAAGAGGGAAGGAAAGAAAGAAAGAAAGAAAGAAAGAAAGAAAGAAAGAAAGAAAGAAAGAAAGAAAGAAAGAATGAAAGAAAGGCGTTTGTCAAAGAAAGGAGAATGTGATGTTATGTAACCTGAGCCTGCTGTGCATTATTCCTGGTGTAAAGTAACTGTAGTGTCAGTGATTTGAGGCAAAGGGCTTTACTGGGTCTGCTTGCCTCAGCTAAGCCACACACTGACAAATAAAAGGCTGCAATGACGCCATGCTTTTGTTGTGTGTCAATGCGAACACACACAAACTGAATAGATATTATTTCATTAGCCTTCATACTATTTTCTTCTTTTTCTTTATCTTCTCTGTAATCTCCAGACATGTTCACTCTTGCTTTGCTGTTGAGCAGATCGTAAGCGCCTCCTTATATTGAGGAATCTAACACACATAGAGGTGGTTGCTGTGTGTGTTTCAGAGAGGGGTGGGGGTGGGTGGTCCAGGGCCAGAGGTGTCAGTTGAGCTGAAGCACATGATTTCTTCATCCTCCTGATTATTCTTGCACAGTCTGATCCTCTTTCCACTTCCGCTGCTCTGCTCCTGATAATCCACACTGCTAGTTTTCATAATCCCATTTCAAATATGACACATCATTCTCTCAGGTCGTTTTATTTAGCCCCAGAATGCAATGTGTAATTCTTTCTCTCTGTTTTCCTTCTCTCTGGCTACCTTATCAGCATCTTTCAACTCTGAACAAATGCGTCATGACCCACTCTATGTCACTTCAGTGGTGCAGTCATACATCAAAAGTCCTGGGAACTGCACTGGAAGGAAGGGAACAAATGTTCCTATTGAACCAAAGAGTCACATGGTGAAGCATTCAATCCCCCTGTGGCAAGCGGAAAAAAAGGAATCCCATGATCATCTTTCTGTTTTCAACGAACACAGAGACTGGATGTTCATGTGCGAGAGAGGGAGAGCTTGTAAAAGCAGTTGCACTGCATGGCCAGTCACATTTGACAGCCCATCTATCTCTAAACTCCACCCCCTCCTCTCCGGCAGCTCCTTCTTCCCCCCACCCCCGGGGGCCAATGACGGTGTCACCCAGCTCACAGCAGTGTACGGCCTCATCATTTGTAGGTATTACTGTTATTATTTACAGAACCAATTGCTTTCCTCTGCTGGCCTCGTAGCCACAGCGGTCCATCAAGCGTAAATCATTTATGAGTGAGATCACTGCGCCACAATAGGAACCTCCCCCGCGCCATGCTTCCCCGTTCCTTCTCCGCCCCTACACACATATCTGTATACATACAGGCATTTAGTAGAATGTCCCACTGCTGTCACACTGCAGGAGGCTCTACCTGCAGCCTTGATCAGCATATTCTTGAACCTATCGTTTAAAATCTACGTTGGTTTTTACCTCACTGTCATCTTGAGGTTTCTCTGATCTCAGCAGTCTGTCTATATCTTAAATCTCGTCTAACCAACCACTCTGTAAGTGTCTGATCAGATAGTGCATTCCACCGGCCGGTCCCATCCCCATTCCCAAAGCCATTAAGGCACATCACTCAGGGCTAAATGCAAAGATGACCTCCAGCCATGTCCACTGCTGCCTTCCCATTTAGTTCAATCAAAACAGGGCTTTCAGAAGACTCCACAGAGCTTGCATGTCGTGCTCTGCCTCACACAGAAAGGCATTCATTAAGACAGCAAGTAGTATGAGAAAAAGGCAGATTATTCTTGTATCACTCAAACACAAAATACAGCTCGTGTGCAGTAATGTGTTCAATTTAGAAGCACGACACGATGTCCCCCCCCACCTTCAGCAGGCAGGTAGCAGTTAGCACGTCTTCCCTTGTTCTATATAAAGGGCTTCTTCCTGTTGCTTAGTCAGACTCTGAGAGGCAGTTGTTATCCTTTCACTGTGATTAAACCTCATCTGCATCAACAGAGTTGCACCACCGTCAAGGCCGTCTGGCTGACTTCATTTAAAAAAGAAATGGCCTGTGGCTGTTATCATTACTTTGGACAAGTTGTTTTCTTTTACAGAAGTTGCTAATGAGGGCCGAGAAATAAAAAGGATGAACTGCACATGCATAACTTTGTGTTTTTTTCGTGATCGATGATTTAATGCATCCTGAGGAGGTGGTTTCTTAATGCTGTAGCACCGAAAAAATTTATGTAACAGGCATGCAGTGCCTACTGTACACACTGTAATGTAATGTGATTTGTAACTGCAGAATTTAACATCTCTCATTAAGGAGTGTACTGTTTTGTTGAGAGACTGAACGATGAGTCGTGTTTTGTGCGCTACAGTAGCAGTATTAGGGAATAAATAACCTCCGCGAAATAAAACTTTTCCCTGGCCTGAGTTATGGAACAATATCCTGAGAGACCATACTGTGGAAATGAATGTAGTAAATCACTCCCCGGATAACAAAAAGCACATTAACGTTTACATTACAACAATGCAAAGTAAATCCCTGCAGAACATGAAGTTTAATGTATTATACAATACTGTGAGTCTGCTCAGTACCACTTCCCCTTCAACTGCATTTCTGTTAACTCATACACTGTTGGTTACTTACATGCCAGACGCTTGTTGTGGTTGGCTGACCCAGTAGACGACATGATCCAGTGGATGTGGGACTGGCTGAAGAGAGTGTTTTTTTGAGTGTGTGTGTGGATTTTTTCTTCTTCCCTCCTGTCAAGGCTCCAGGACAAGATGCTGGTGTGTATCGTGGCTGGTCATCTATTCATTGCATCTCTTGACTTTTTGGCACCCAAGACCATCAAAGACAGTGCATTCACAGAACACTTTACCTCCCTCCTCTCCTCTCCTCTCTTTCTTCCACTCTGCTCTGCCTTTTTGCTGTGTTTAGCGTCCCCCCCCCCCCTTTTTGATCGCCTTTGCTGTTCTTTCAAGGTTTTCCCTCTCACTGCTTCACACTCTCATCGCAGCCGCCTCTCCGTGTCTCTCACACACAGGCACAAACACACACACACTCTTTTGCTCTCTCTGTCAGACAGACTCAGTAGGGTTGTAAGGAGCTGTGCAGCTTAGGGAAGGGGGGAGAGTGATAGTGGGCTACGGCATTGTGGCCTGTACCAAGTGGTGACAGCGAGGGGGTCAACAGGATCAGGAGTAGTCTAGGCTTTTACATAACGTTGAGGGAATATACCAGGATTAGACCCCTCCCATAACCACCATCCCCGCCTTGCTGTAGATTTTTGATTTATTCACTTTGTTGTAGGATGAAAGCTTGAGAAGTGAGCTGCGATAAGAGAGGAGGTGCTGCATGTTAATAAATCACCACACTCTCTTAGAATCACTCAAATTAAATCTGAAATTTACATAATGCCCACACTGTATGTTATATGTAATACACTTTATGTAATACTGTGGTATGTTATATGAATCATGTTATATCATGTTAAGTTAAATTACTGCATTAATTGTTCTCTTGAATAGTACTATTTTCTTATAAGATATACTTTATAAAGGATCATATGGTTTAACCAATGGCCTAATTAAAGGTCCAGTGTGAAGGATTAAGGGGGATCATTTGGCAGAAATGGAATATAACGTTCATAATTATGTATTAATTAGTGTATAATCACCTGAAACTAACAATCATTGTGTGTGTAGTTAAAATAAACCTTTCATATCTTTAGAGGGAGAATACGCCATGTTGCACAGTATGTGTCTACAGTAGCCCAGAGTGGACACACCGAGCACTTGCTCTCTTGAGGGAGCCTCAGGCATTCTTCATTTTTAATGGCCACCGTAGGCGAGTGTGAGACAGGGGATGCTCTTTGCACTGGACCTTAAAGGAGCCATTTGTAAGATAGAGTTTTAGTTTAAAACCTTCAAACAACATTCACTTTGTTCACTAGAGCTACTTGTAGCTTGCAACAGCCAAGCAGAGCTATCAAAGAGCAGCAGTTGACTGTTGACACTTTCGACAATATGTTGATACCTATATAATTCTGTCCATATTTTACACATTTAAAGAGTTTAATAAGAATTTAGTATTGAGTATTTCTGACAAAAACTCGACAGCCATGTTAGCGTTGCTGTGACTGTACGTGCTAACACTATCATGCTATCATGCTCAGAGTGGCACTGCTAACAAGCAGATGCAGGTGTCATATGTACCATCTTGGTTTGGTCTGTTGGTATGCTGGCGTTTGATAATTAGACACAAACTACAGCTGAGGCTAGAGGGAATTTAATGTGTCTTGTACTTGGTCATATTGGGCAAATTTTAAATTGTGATGTCACAAAATATATTAAAATATATTTATATACTGGGGACCTTGAATATCCATTCAATCGTCATGCAGATGTCCGCCTCACGGTGGCGCTAGAGGAAAAGCCAGAGGAACATCAGTCAGTCAGTCCATCCAGAAGTTTGCTGTGACATTTTAGTCGGGAATGGTTGGGCTGTCTGGAAAAACTGCCCTGAATCCATCTGCAAATTCTGTAAGCCACACGTCCTATTAAATATTTGTATTCTCTGAGTCCAAGCTGTGATAAACCCTGAAGGACATCATGAGGTGTTACGTTCTCAGACTTGACAAAGCTACTACAGAGCCACAGTGGACATTTTACGACTCTCTACACAGGCTGAGTATTACTCAATTGACAGATGTGTAAAATCCTCGAGGTTCCATTTTTACTGTTAACATAGCACTAATTTATCAACAGATTCATAATCAGCATTAACATCTTCTGAGATCAGAGGTTGCAGAAAATGTATTTGTCTGGTGTTAATTCCTCCCTAGCTATGCTTTGTGTTGTTAGTTAACACTTCATTCATTAAGACTACCGGTCTAATGGACAGTCACCTTCTGGAAGTGAGCCTCAGACCATCAGTACCCACTCATTAACATTTACATCTGCAGACTCGATCGCTAATTAGAAGGGTGAAAAAAACCCATTGCCCTTTTTAATGACTTGATAACATTTAGGCTTGATGGCTTATTAAAAAGTGCACCATTAATTATGTATAAATAGCAGCAGAAGGACGCTCTGTCCATGGTATTTCCCACGATACTTTGTATTATTTAGTACGTGTGCAGGATTTTGTGGCTTCATCTGATGTAAAAAACAAAACAAAACAGTGACTAGAATTACATACATTCTGCGCAAATCAAGCTTTTTTTTCAAGCCTTTGTTAAAGAGGTCTCTTAATGCAAGCATGAACAACAGCGTAAGAATGTGCTAACATGTAATTAAGCACACGCACAGAAGAACACACCATTTAAAACACACATATTCCCAGAAATGCAAACACACACACTGTAGCTGTCACACATGGGGGGTTAATAGGCACTTAGCATCTTGGATTCTTGCAGGTCCTGACTCCCCCTTCCCTAATAAGAGGCTTCTAACGGTCAATTACATCACATTTCAGCAGCAAGAGGCAGCTCCAGTCTAACCACTAATGTCATAGAGAACTCATTGCAGGCTACATAAGTAGATGGAGAGGTCTAATATTATATGATTTATGGCCGTTTTAGCTTTCACGCTGCTGCTGTGGTCATCACTGAACTCTGAGATGATTAATAACAGTTTCACAGGCAATCTATTTATTCACCTGATTTGCACCGGCAGCCTTGTTTAGAAGTGAGGGCATGGCAAGTCAGCCATAACCTGTTATAGGCTTGGCAACGGCTCATATCACTGTTGACATTTCTGAAAGATGTGAGATAAGATCTTCCCTTTGGCTGCACAATGTCAACACCTCATCAACTGTAGAGGGCGGTACTGTAAATGTTAAGGTTCCTTATCTCAGCCTCAATCGTGAGTCAATGTTGGCATCTGCTGGTGATGGTTGTGTATTACACTTAACTCATATGAAGGGAGCGCCCATGCAAACCGTACTGCACAACATGTTCACTCCTTCAATACATTTCATCCCTCTTCTGCACCATACAAAAAAAGACTCTGCTACTTCTGTGAGTGAAATATCACAAGTGAAACTGAACTTGTTGTCAATATCAGGAAGATTTTTTTTTTTTCCATATTTCATATCTTGACCAACAACAGATGGAGCTTTCTCTTTTGAATTGATGTTTTTCGGTAAATGAAACACAATCCCAATCACAAAAATTTGTATCTCAGGTTTCAGATACTCCCAGGTTTAATTCATTCAGGTGAACAAAAGGGGATTTCCAGTGACTGTTACACAGTGTTATTGTGTGTGTGTGTGTGTGTGTGTGTGTGTGTGTGTGTGTGTGTGTGTGTGTGTGTGTGTGTGTGTGTCTGTGCGTGCGTGCGGGCGGGCGTGTGTGTGTGTGCGTGTGAGAGTATGTGTGTGTGTGTGTGTGTGTGTGTGTGTGTGTGTGTGTGTGTGTGTGTGTGTGTGTGTGTTGTGCCTGTTGCTCTTTCAGCACTATCAGTGCTGGCTTCCTCTTTGAAACTGTGTTTTCTCAATTTTCTGCAGCATAGTCTCTGATGTGGCTTCTGAGTCATACTGTGGTAAATATACACATTTGCGCATGCACATACTATGCATGCACACACACATAAAGACACAGTCATAGACACATGTATTCACGTCTACGCACACACTATTCATGGTCACTATGGTTGATATTCTCATTGCCTTCACGTTGCACTTTAGTTGAGTATACACAGTAAGCTCGCTGACACAAGCTGCAGGATTTTCTCCGGTGAACAACACACTGCTGAGCCACAGTGACAGACAAAGAAAAAAAAAAAAGTTCACATCCTTACTTCACATCTTCTAAACCTCACCAGACACTAAAGTCAAAGCCCTCAAACTTTATTAAAAAATATCACATTGTGCTGTATGGGGATATTCTGGGGGTCACCATGGCAACAGACATTCAAGTGCCAAATGCACAACATGCACACCTGCCTGCCAGCTTTCCAACGTGTGTCTCTGAGCCTCCCTGTTAGACAGTATCTAGGTGCTGTTTGCTAAATGTGGCAGGACGGAGAGGCGACAGTAGCAATGCTTTTGTTCTCATAGAGAGGAGCACTCAGCTCTGTCAAGGTGTTAATTAGCCATTGTGAGACAAGAAAGTTGTTAGGATTGTGCTTGCTTCAGCTGTGAGATGCTGAACCTTTTCTGTGAAACAGAGCTTTGTCTTGCCAGACTGTAAAGAATGAACACAGTTAGTGTTCGCTTCTTTGAAAGCAGCAATGCTTTATGAATACAACCACCACATTTTACATTCTCTTTTACAGTATATCTAGACGCCATTAAAACTTTCTAACAGCACCTCAACTCAGTTTATGTTCTGTAAAATGTTATTAACTATAGCTCACTCAAAAGGGTCTCAAAATTCAAATGGTCACAGAACCTTGGTTGTGTTATGCGTGTCTGCGGGTGAGCTGTGAAAGTATGCTCTTACAAGGATCAGTTATGGGTTATCATGATGGATTGTGATGTCAGTTTTGCAAGCGTGTGCAGTGTTGTTCAGTGTCTAAATGAGATCTGTGACTCATGTGGAGAAAACAGGCTGCTTGGACCGGGTGACTGACAGTATCGGTTTGACTCTGCATCCTGAGCCTTGCTACTGATATACAGCGGTGAACTTCGTATTTTCTTGTGGATATTAGTCATTGTAAGATGAAAAAACTAACCACACAGTAAAATGGTTTCGCGTGACCTGTTAATATAAAGGCCAACTGCATTTTGTGTTTCCTGTCCGTAAAGATGTCACATCAAGTCCTCGTGTGATATTATTTATTTAGGGAGTCAACACAACAAAAAAACACAACAGAGTTTGTGGTAGGAAGGTTTTTATAGGATGCAAAAAAAGCGATTAAATCTGTGAATGCTGAATGCTGAATGCTACCAAAAAGAAAAATTTTGAGAATACTTTAATCTTTTTATTAACTTGTAAAAGCATGAGTTCGGCGAGATCACAGTAAAAGAGATGGAAAAGGTGCCAACGTGTCACACTTTTAAATGGCTCCATTATTTATGTCTCCCTGGGGCTTGTGTGTATAATAGTTAATGTAAGGAAATAATGTCGCATTTTGATGTTTCGTGCGTGCGTGCGCATGTGTGTGTGTGTGAATATATGCATGAGTATGTGAGTCACGCACCACTATCCAGCCCCCTGGGCTTTGAGTTCAGATGCCCATCTTTTCAGCTCCTCTACTGCACACTGAACCCAGTGAACCTTCTGCTGTTTACACTCTCCCCCTCCTCCTGCTCGCTCTGTCTCTATTTATCTCTCACACACACTCTCATGCTCATCTATTCTCCCTCCGTCTCTCTCTTACTTTCTCTCTCCATCTCCCTCCAGCTCCCTACAGTACATCTCCCTTTCTCACGCACTCATGCTCTCTTGTGTTCTTAGTCTTTTCTCTCACAACCCTTCCTCCATCTCTCTTTATAACTGTGCCTCTGTGTATCTACCTCTGCAGATCAAGACTTATTCAGACTCAGACAGTCTCAAACTCTATAAGGTTCAGACAGACACTCAGGGTCTCTCTGTGGTAAGCTTGTCTCCTTTAGTTTATAGACTTACGGCCAGAGAAAGAGACAGACTGAGAGAGAGAAGGCGACAGGAAAAGGTATGGCATGAGAGAAAGAGAAAAGCCTGTTGTATACATTTAAGCGTTATATTTGAAATGAGGCTGATGAGTGATACACCACAGATAGCACCCTCTCCGTCTCATTGGCGTCACCGTCACTGTCCATCCAAACAGTCACTCCATCAGGTTGCAGAAAGTTGAGCAGCTGCTGTGTCGTCAGCCCTCTGCTGCCCACACCGAGCCCCTTCTGTCCGTTACAACTTTGTCCAACACCAGACTGCAAACAATGTGGCTCTTTTATTTGTGTGTGCATGTCTGTGTCAGCAAATCGCCTTTTTTCATGAATGAGAATGTGTGTGTGTGTGTGTGTGTGTGTGTGTGTGTGTGTGTGTGTGTGTGTGGGCATAGAGTGCCTGGGATAGTAAGGGGGGAAGGTACAGGAGGAGGAGGAGGAGGAGGAGGAGGAGGAGGGGGCCTGCCACTAGAGTCAGCTCTTCTAGGAAGCGTGATGGGCCGTTTTGAGTCTCTTGTTGACGTAACTTTATCCAACCTCCCCACCCCCACCATAAAAAAACCCCAGTACGTCATCTTTGGCCCCTGAGCTCGGAATTGCTTTGCTTGCACTTCTCCGGTGCATTGTGGAACTGAAACACGCTATTAATAATCCTGGTTAAGTGTGAGTCGAGTGTAACTGAGAGAGAGTGCGTGTTGGACACAGCTTGAAAGTCCATTGAGCTGTGTAGAGGAGGTGAGCGGAATGTGCATCACATGGCATGCACCTCAAAAGAGCACATCTCAATGCGGCAGAGAACAGTTTGTCTCCCTGCGTGTGGGTTTGCGTGTTTACTGGACTGTGTGTGTGTGTGTGTGTGTGTGTGTGTGTGTGTGTCTGTGCAAGGTAGGCTACAACATATCGCATGTGTGTGACAATGCTTACACAGTGTGAGATTGCTAGAATGGGAATTATGCACTCAACACAAGTCGCAGGTTTCATTTCCGTGTGACAAACGCAACCGCTTCACCGCCGGACAACTTAAAACGCGCATTAAAACAGCACACTTGAGCAACATGCCTGTTGCTTGGGCGAAATTGATGCTCTTTTATTGGTTTCGAATAATGCGAATCAATGCGATCGATCCATTAATTTTTTTCCAATACTCCGATGGGCTTTTTTTCTCTCTTCCTGAGGCAGGGGGAGCCTTCTTGGCAGCTGTACTTCGCTCGTTTGGGAACCCCGGGCCTGGTCACGGATAGCTCAGATACACTGTAAACGGCTAATCGGGTATCAAACCAGCGGAGAAGAAAAAGCGCCTCCACTCCGTGTCTCATTCATTATTCACGGCCAGCAAATGAAGTTGGTACAGTGGGAGCAATCAATTATAGATGAGAGAAGGTAGGAGGGAGAGAGAGAGAGAGAGAGAGATGAAAGGGATAGAGAGAGGCCTACCTTGCATGCAGCAGAGCTTCGGCATGTCAATGAACATCACAGTGGCGTTCTGAATCGGCAACCTGCGTGCACACAGCTACTCGGGTAATGGGTTCGCGAGGGCCCAGAATCCTGCATAGAGGGCCTTAGACAGAAGTGTGGCGGTACCTTTCACACCACACCAATAGCATTTATTTGATAATGACTCGGTGTTGTTAACTTTGTAGTCCCTCGGTTGACTTTTGTGTGCACTGGTGTTTTTCTATGGCTCGCTGCACTGACACACTCATAGCGAAACTGCATTGGGTCTTTTTCATAAATGTCGAGCAACAGTCATAGCGTCCCCTCAGTAGGTTACAGCTCGCTCCGAAACCAGGATATAAAATTGGTCCAGATGCAGCATTGTCGAATTAACACTCTCACAGTCCTTCGAACTCTTCTGTGTTTGAGTCACACAGGCCTTTTTGTTTTTTTTTTGGGGGGGGGGGGGTAACAGTATATAATTACACACGCGATACCACATGGCTTTTCTGAGATAATGTGGTAGTGATTTTAGGAGTTAAAATGACTTTTTCATTTGCATTCTTGCTGGTGATTCACACATACTTCAATATATGCACTTATAATTTGTAGAAACTGTTTGCTGTGTTCTCTCGGATTGATCTTGTCTCCTCTTCAATGCCGTGTTCCTTCACTTAATGTAACCGCAGTATAAATTCGGCCCAAAAGCAGCATTGTTAACACTCTCTCACAGTCTTCAGACTTTTCTGTGTATGAGTCACACAGGCGTTTTTTTTTTTTTTGGTCGTTTCACTTCGAGTAACTACAGTATGTTACACTTGCCGTTGCACAAACATAATTTCTGAGATAATTCAGCATTGATTTTTAGGAAGGCCAAAAATTGCTTTTTCTTTGGCGCTCTTGCTGTGGAATGTCCCTTCTTCAGTATGTGCAATGATTATTTGTAACAAAAATATATTATAAAACAGAATAAGAGAAACCTGTTCACTGTGCCATCCTAAGGACTCTCTAATGGATCTTTTCTTCTAATGGATGCCATTCATGTTCTTTCACATTCAGTCAAACCAGGATCTAAAATTGGTCCAGATGCAGCATTGTTAACACTCTTACAGTCTTTGAACTCTCCTGTGATTGAGTCACACAGGCATTTTGGGGCCCTTTTCACTCTTAGTAACAATATATGTCACACTGCCATAATCATTAACAGATATAGCAGTGACTTATAAGAATTGCTTGCTGTTGATTGTACCTTCCTCACTCGAAATGTCTCACCGTACCATCTCTTGTACTCTCTGATAGAGCTTTTCTTCTCTTCGATGACCTATTCTTTCACATTTGATAACTTTGTCTTGCTGAAAGTGAGAGTAAAGAAAACACTTTGTAATCACATGTTCAACTTTTTGGGACTTTCCTGGAAAAAAAGCAGGTCCTTTACCTCAAGTTACTGCTCATCTTCTTCTGTGCCAGTGACCCACAGGGGCAGTTTCACAACTTCAACCTGTAGCTCTACGCCCATTTGCATTCATCGCGGGGCTGCCCCATACATGCATACAACCACACGAACACACACACACTGACACTTTTAAGATAACACACACCACTGAGATTATAATTAGTAGTCAAGAGAACTTTACCGTCTGTCTTTTCTCTACAGCTGTCCTAAACATTACATTCAACATACACAAAGAGGTTTTCAGTGAACCCCCATTGTTGTGCTTGGAAAGTCTAGCTGTGAAGTTGTAAATTGTCTGTTGGAATATTTGTATCAATCTCTCCGTCACCTCACTATTCGTTAAATGTCAGATATTGGCTTCTGGAAACTGCTCTATTTATTTTTCTGTATTTGGTGTTTGTGTGTGTGTGTGTGTGTGTGTGTGTGTGTGTGTGTGTGTGTGTGTGTGTGTGTGTGTGTGTGTGTGTGTGTGTGTGTGGGCAGAGAGGCTGTTTGATGTGAGTCAGATCCAAACCCAGGCTGGTTTCTCTCACATGTGTGTGGGACGCATCCAGATGGCTCCACAGGACTGCGCAAATGTCACTCTGATAATGAGACAACAGGGCCTGTTGAAATGCAGGTAGCGGGGCTGTGGTGCATGCTTTTTGCACAAACACATGCACACAAACAGACAGAGAGAGAGACAGAGAGACAGGGAGAAAGAAAATAAGAGAGAAAGAGGCAACGGTGAATGTGATGACAAAAAAAAAAAACACATATAAGAAAGTGATGTTCACACTCTCAAAGGTTTTATACAACATTTACCGCCACTAGATGTCTCACTAGAGTTCCACTTTCTCGACAAAAACAAATGGGGGTGTCAGCCACACCTCAACTCAAACCACATACAGCCTTTTTATCCTTCTCCTCCAAGACACCAGAGTCCATTGACAACAGTAGTTCTAACTTTCGGACTGTATTAGACAAACTTCATTAAAGCTTCTCACTGTACATTAGCTACATATTCAGCTTGGAGAGAAGCGAACGTAATTTTTAGATTGCTAGCCATTGTGCTCAGGCTAGCTATCTGAAACCTCAATTAAAATGTGCTTTACACGCTAAAGTCTGATGTTTTGATGAAAATGTGAATGCCGCTAAACGCCTCAGACTGCTCTGGCTTTTACAGTGCTGTGTGGGACGTCACTTTCTGTAAACGCAGGGAGTTTTTAAGGTTTCACAGGGAAGAACTCAAATGCAGTAACATTCAAACAAGAGAGAAGGGAGGATTGCAACATACACAGTGTAAGTGTGACTTCATTGTCTGCTCTGGAGGCCTTTACTGTACTCCATCATATCTTTTTATAGCAAATAACCAGGGATTTGCACGGTACAACAGGGCTACCTGCTTGAAGGTGTGAATGTGCCGCACTTGTCTTGAGTTGTGGTCAAATGAGCAACTGTTAATACTCTTCCTTCCCGCAGGATGCTCTGCTAGTTCTCTAATAAACACATTTTCCGATACATTTTCATTCTAATTTTCTTCAAAATAAAAGTCGCCCGTTATTTCTTTATAGGGTAGCTTTTATTACGAAGCGGTCGGCCAGAAAGTGTTGACCCAAATATAGGACGAGCCTGATTATAAGACGACCCCTCTTTTAAAGACTAATCTTCAGAAAAAGACTCTGATAACCAAAATTGACTTTGTTTAAAGAAATTCTTTATTGAAATTCTGAGAAAATAATTGAAATAATAATTACACACTGCTTTTCTCTTACTGTTCGCGTTTTTCGGACGGTCTTTTTGGACCCGCCATCTTTACGTTACACGTTACACTCCGTAACTCCATATTTCTTGGCTGCAGTTGTTTGACGCCTCTGCTCCATTGACCACCACTATCTTAAAATTAGCATCATAGCTCCGCCTCAGATGTCTGTTAACTTGCCCCACTTTTTAACCACTTTGCTCTGTACAATCACCGCGCCTCTCCATTTTTCATCTCCTGTCACTTCTTCTCCGCTGTGATTGACAGATAACCCCAGCCACAGTGACAGTGACGTCTCTACAATAAGCTGGCGCCCCTCTGCCGTTGCGGTCGTGTAGCGACCCCAGACAACTATCAGCATGTGACAACGGTTAGACCCCGGTTATAAGACGACCCCAATTTTGCACATTTACATCGAAAAAAACCTCGTCCTATATTCGGGTCAATACGGTGGATATCTGACAGTGTAATAACAGGAGCGCGGGAGAGGAACTTAACTTCAGACGACAGAAGTTCCGTTTGGTCCAACTCCATTGAGGGTCAATTTAGGGAACGGCGCAGCTCAACCCTGTGGCATAGCTCGCGGCAAAGCTCCTTTGACTCTCAAAAAAAGTGCCATGGAAAAACTCCATATATTCATGTTCTCATATAGAACCTTTAAACGCCATCTGATCCACCGAGAAGTGTCCTTTTCCTATTTAGCAGGTTGACGTGCGGGAAATAATTATGCAATCATCCACTGATTTGAGCCAAATGACAACTACGACACCTTCAGTCCATGGAGGTCATCACAGGTCAGCGCTCAGTTGCCATGGGAACAGGACGGAGACACGAAGGAAAATTCTCCTGTGCACCAAACAGTGACACCTTATGCCGTCTCCGACAGACTCGGCTGAGTTGCACATGCAAGTGTGAAAGCAGGAGTGAGAAGTTGTTGTTTATTTAATTTTCCTACGAGTCACAAGAGTGGCCTGTCAACCCCACTCTTTTTCACACCCTCTCTTTCTCTTTCTCTCTCCTGCTTAAAAACCAATTTTCACACGTACCCTGGTGGACGCTTGCTCACACATATTTTCTTTGTCTGCGCCTCTCCGCTCAGTAGTTCTCTCACACAATATATTCTTGTTATTTTAAACAGCAAAGGTGCACAGGTGCAACCCTGTGTGTGTGTGTGTGTGTGTGCATGTGTGTAAGTGAGATAGTATCTGTAATTCCAGCTCTTCGACTGCCGTGACCTAATGTAACAATTGCACCTACATTGTCAAACCTCCAACAGCTCGACTCAGTCAGCCCCTTGAGGTTGCTGCACCTGTTTGTCTAACACGCACACAAACACACTTTATGTATCAGCCCACAGTCACAAATACTAATCCACTGACACCATTACGATCCAAGGCATGTGTGTGCTCAGTGTGTGTGTGTTAGTGTGTGGTGTGGGTGGCGCTGCTGCTGTATCAAACACTGTCTACTGCTGGCAGCAAATTTCCTCTGAGGTGATCTGTTATAGTGACAGGGCTGCAAGTATTTTTAGCCAGAGAGAAAGGACAAATAATGAAGCAGGAAAGACAGAGGGAGACAACAAGGGGACGAGTGGGGAGGGAGGAAGGGAGGGAGAGAGAGAGAGAGAAATAGGGGGAATGAAATCAGAGGGTAAACCAAAACCACCTGGATCTTGCTGACTTGCTGCTCCTCTGTTTAGAGCACCGGCTATATACATCGCATTACACACTCACGCCTCATGGTCATGCACTCAGACGAGCAATGAGACTCGTGCATAGATATAAAGACGTCATTGTTTATGACAGTTCAAAAATATAAGGATTCATTTGGTTTATTACAACTTGGGTCACAGCTCCAGCCATCAACGCATCATTGAATCATAGCTAAAATCAGAAAAATGAAAACATCCGAAATGTAAATACTTTACACTAAAAAGGTGTCCCAAGTATTTACAGGCCCAACTTTCTGGTTCAGCTTTGACGTTAGGTCAAAGGTGAGCCAGAAAGATGGGCCTGTAAAGGGCTGAAATGATAAGTTGAATAAAACAAGACATCTCAACTATTTTAATAATCGATTCACTGCTTTAGTCACTTAAATTTTCTTAGTTATCGTTTCTGCAAACCATTAGTAGACTTTCATGTTTGTACGTGACATAAGCTATGTATCGTATTGTAATTTCCACAAAAATGCGTTCACATTTCATTTATAACCTGACTGTCATTTTGGGGAGCTGGAGGTGATGGAAGCTAGCGACCACATTTGTAAGTGTGAAACGGCTGGATATTTCTGATGAGAGACCGTGGCGTTATCAGCATTTGTAAGCTTGA